>JBBMKE010000001.1:20608550-20640394 GCA_037834125.1 Lippia alba | reverse complement strand
TAAGTCTTCTTAAAGCGCGAAATATACACTAATTCGTCAGTGCGAAGAACTAAAATTTTAAGTCGTCTTAAAGCGAGTGATGCGCACAAATTCGCTAGTGCGGAGAACTGAGTGCGAGTGCGTTAAGTATAACAGAAGGATTATGTGATCTAAGGCCAATCCCTTCCCACCGGTTTAAATAGCAACAACCTTTTTGATTATATTCCTACCCCATTTCCAACAATTTCTCGGGGCTCCGAGAAATCAGTGGATTAGCAAACTTGCAAAGTAAAGGATGAAAATTGGGGGTTTATATAACCAACATGCCATTTTCTTAAAACGTTCTTAAGGGTTAAGTATAAAGAGATTTAGCTTAGACTTGAGCAAGTAATTGATTAACCATGCCTAAGACACTAGTTAGTTTCTTGCACTAATCTTGATTATTTGATCTAATTATTGAGCTAACGACCACGAGAGCGGCATTAGACTTGATTAGGTACACAGACTTGACTTCGAAAGGAGCTTGTGTATGCATTAGTGATTAGAATTGTGGGACACTCGATTCCACCGAAGCGCTAATTGAGCACGACCTTGCATGATTATCACTTCCCCTTGCCACTTCCTTTATTTGCTTAGACTCTAGTTAATTGTCTTTCTCGCATACTTTAGTTCTTTTTCTAGTCTAGTTAGTTCTTTAGTTTACTTTGTGTTTTTAATCTAGATAGCTTCCTCTCAAGCTTGCTTGACCTGTTGATTGGCAAAAATACTTAGCAATTGCGTTTGATTTACATCTTTCCTTGGGGCACGACCCCTCGTGCTACAATTGTTCTTTACAAGCTTGCACTCGGGCATATTTGGAAATCTAAGAATCACACAACTCATCCTAACAACCTTCACGAATTTGGGTAATTCATATACATACACAGTTGTGAAAAGGCAAAACACATAATGCAAGTAAAGAAGTATTTGCCTAATCTTAAAATCTTATGTATATTATTAAAAAATTATTTGTGATACGAGAAATACGCTTAAGCGGATCTAAGATGTAGTAGGCTTTTAGGACACTGTTCTAATCATCTGTACTCATCTTGTCTTCTAGATCTTCATCACCATGATCCAGAAAAGGCCGAGGTTAACTCCATTACAATGTAAGTTGGTTCCATATCAACTATAACTATTTCCTCAACCAAATCTTAAGTGTATTTTCTCTAAGATAAGAAAGATCTATTGTTTGTTGTAAGCTATCTCAATTCTAAAAAAAATCCCAAACGTAACATATCTTTAGCGACAAAGGTGATATTATAGACCTACCTTGATATCTTGTATTCTTTCAATACCACTGCCTAGAAGTAGGATGTCATTCATATAGAGAACGAAAATCACAACCCTTGATTATCTACGTCGTACAAAGATAAAGCAACCAACTTGACATTGCTGAAAAATCAAAATCACAAATAATTTGACTAAACTTATTGAACAATGCTTGAGGGCTTTGCATGAGGCCCTATATTACTTTCTTCAACTTTCATACTAAATATGTCTCCCCTTGAGAAACATACCCAGGAGCTTGCTTCATATAGACGATTTCATTTAAATATCCATAGAGAAAAGCATTCTCCACATCAAGCTGATACATAGGTATTTTCTGTCGACGAGAATAAACGCAAATGGAGTTTACCATAGCGACATGAAAAAAAAAATTCAAAATAGTTAACAACGTATGTCCGAATAAAAACCCTTGCTAACCTACCGCGCCTTATATCGATCAATGGTGTCATTAGCAACCACCTCTACATTAGTGGTAAAAAAATATTGCGAGACAAGAGCATTCTATCTTCTATAGTCAGTTTCTATTATTGGTGTTCCACAGCCTCTGAAAAAGTCTTTGGAATAGATACTAGGGGTGTACATGGAGTGTTATAGGATAAAGTGATTACATTAGTAGTTTAAGATATCTTTAAGCAAATAGATCAAAGTCATCCTAAATAAACAAACAATAAATATGAAGTATCTAAAATCAGCATACCCCATATATCAGAATAATAAAACTTTACGTGAAGATCTCACACATGATCTATGCAGAAGGAAATGTGGCAGCAGATTTACTGGCCAATAAGGCCATTATGAGAGAGCAGAATAGAAGAGAGTGTATTTACTGACTACTGAGAGGTGTAGTAAGAACGGACGCTTAGGGTGCTCCATATTTTAGGTATAGATGATGAAAACAGGGGTTGATGTATATTTCGGCATACAAATTGGAGAGACGGGGTTTCACGTTCGTAGGTCACAGAGCCATATTTCACCTGGAACTACAGATTGGAGAGACGTTAGGTTTGTATAAAGTTTTTGTATGCATGTTACGATTACCTCCCCCGGCACTTACTGTTTGTTACACCCCTCCCCCCTTCAGACATTTGTTTTACCCAACCACAGCAGACACCACCCCTTCAATCTAGAGATAACCGCAGCTTGCTCAAGTTCGCTTAATCGTGCATGTTCTCTCTATGAACTCATTATTTTTTCTTGTTGATTGTGAACAAAAATATACTTCCACATGTGCAAATACACCTCAAAATTCTCGAACAAGGCAGTTTTAACTTCAAGAAATGGGGCAACCCAATTAGTACCAACTAAAAGTATATTTACAGCTTAATATTCGAAATAGGCTACAGTAGTCCCGTGACAATATCTACATATCATACAAGCATTTATAGTGACTGGTGACTATACATAAAAAGTGAAGGTTAGAGCATTAAAACCAAGGGTGCCATGTGGGATCCATCATGCATAAGTGTCTGGGAGTAAGGGCAGACTCAACCAACTCTGCAACACCCTTCTGCACTGATTGTGGCGGATCGACACCATTTTCCTCCTGTTCGAATCAATTATTGAATAACAAGACAGTAGCATTAATACTAAAACGTGATTTGATAACCTGATGAAAAAGTTTGACAATTAAGGTAAAGTACATTTGGATACAAGCAGAATATGTCCCAAAGCAACATACCTCTTCAGATATGTATTGTGGAGCAATCCCATTGATGCGGCCAATGACATGTTCGACATTTGTAGTGACTTTCTGTTTGAGGTCAACATTACTCAAAGAACCGCCTCCAACAGGAGCAAGAGGCATCCCAAGAGGTCTTCTCCAAGACCAAGAAATCAACTCATCACGGAAGAACATAGCCAAATGATGCCATAGATGTTGATTTTGCTGCACGAGGGAATAAGGTACAAATATTATTACTAATCAGCTCATGGACAAAGTTGATAATAACAAAAGAGCAATGCCTGACCTTCCCTGTAACTACATTCAACTATACAAATCATAAAACATTGAATTTTTATCAGAACTAAAAATTTTAATTACTAAACTAGTTGTCCACAGGAAAAAAATTAGAACTGATAATTCCATCCCACCACCCCTAACCTGGAAGAGGAAGGGGGGGGGGGGGGAAGGGCTAGTTCCATCACAGTATGCACAAAAGTGTAGGATTACCTTGGGTGAAACCACAGCCTGTGAAGCTGCACACATTGCAGATACAATCAGACCTTCGACACCAAAATGAGAGAAAAATGCCTGTAGATTCCTTGTCAATCTAAAAGGCACTGGTTCACCAAACTCAATCATTCCATTTGCATCATATGCAGGATGAAAATCAGTCTGAAATATTTTTCCAGTGTTCTTGGCAAACAGAATCTTGTTTGGTGACCTTCCCCCGATCTGTAGCATGAAGGACATAAAGCTAGAAAGAGCTAACTGGACAGCAAACTGTTTCTTGAACGCCCACGTATGATTTCCATTTAGCAAAGTTTTGTACATGTACTGCGAGAAAATGCTCTCTGTCACAAGTTTTTGTGTAATATCAGTGTATGCTTGCAGACGAAGATCTACCACAGCTTCAGGTGATATCTGCCCACATAGGGCTTGGTTCAATTGCTCTTTGAAATATGTGATAGGTAGATCTGCTTCTCGGTCATTTCTAGCGCAATGGTTCTCGTATACCTCAAGGAAGGTGCTGTACATTAAATCATCTTCAACCATACGGACCTACAAGTAATTAAAAGAAACAAGGAAAATATAGTCATTTTAAGCCAGAGAAGTGTTGAACATAGTGGAAAATATAAACCAGGCTGGAGAAGATTCTTAATAACAAAATATAAAGCCATAAGAAAATCAAAAGATTGATTTTTTACAGCTAGTAATCTTTGGTAATTTGAGTTACTACATAAAATGCCAAATCTTCTACAACAAAATGGACAGAAGCACCAGGAAATCTTGGTGAATTGAGTTACAATATAAAAAATCAAAAATTTCGACAACAAAACGCAGAACAATGGATAAAATCTGACAACAAAATGCAGAACAAATATTTTCTATGCACCAACTTTATTACCTGTGACCACACAGGAATGATGATTGGGGTGTGAATGCAAATGTGGCGACGTCTGGATTCCTTATGTTTATCAAACATTCGGTTCATCACACGGAAAAGTTGCAAGATTCTTTCATCACTTCTAGCATTGGGAGTCAAAGATGTCTGAACTATAAAATGGCGCTGAGAGCCATCAGAACCAATTAGAGTCAAGCGCCTGAAACTGCTACCATGTCTTCTAACAATAGGAATGTCGGCTCCAACCCTGTCCAACTTCACTGTATGATCAGGTGCGACTTCCTGTGTTCAAACAGTGGCGGAAGTCATAATTTAAAGAATGAAAGGAAAATAGAAATTTTGGGAACTTATATTAAGTTCAGGTTTGAGAGTTTTGGGATCAATTTGGTATGCTGAAAATCAGTTCCCAACTCATATAGCAATTGCCTATATGAAGCAGGGACCAATAGTCAAATATAATGATATCTCCCTCATGTTAATTAGGTCAATTACATCTATACCCACTCCGAGATTTCAATATACCTGCAAAGTTCGGGGAAACAAAATACCACTCTACAAATTATTTCTTAAATTACACAAACCACACTCTAAATAGGAGGTGCTTAAAATTTTGAATATTTCTATGGGGTGGTTTGTTGTTTTTACAAACATTTAGGTAATAATGGTAATATGGTCCAAAGGGATGGTAATATGGTCCAAAGGGGTGTAAATGTAATAAATCTTGAATTGATGACCTGACATTTACAATTTGACATAGAATTGCCAAAGGAGTGTAAATGTAATTAATGGTTGATTCAACGACCACCTGACATTTACATATTGACATGGAAAGTCCATCAAAACATACTGTCAGTAAATTTCAACCTCCAAGTGTCATACCTGATCAGCAAAATACTGTCCAGGGACTTCCACATCAACAACATGGAAATCTCGCAATACCCTACTTTCATCCTCCAACTTCAACACAGCTGGAAAACGATCCTCAACATTGCTCTGGAGAATATTCTTCCAATGCTTCAATCTCTCAGTCAGATCAGCAAGGGTAGAAGGAAACGTTGCCGTACTTTCAGGATCAAGGTCACGTTCAAAATCCTGCTTGTATTCTCTCACAAATTCCACATGCTTGTTCACAGCATCTGCTGAAAAGCAAGCTCTGCAAACACCAGAAAGCTCTTTCTTGAGAGACTGGGGAACTTCTGCAGTAGTTGCAGTTGGATACTTATAACAGCGATGAAGCAGGGCATTAACAACAGCCAGCAGTCTCTCTTCGGGCAAAGTAACAAACCGTGAGCCAATTTCTGTAAGTAGAAGCTGCAAGGGATTGTGATCACCATGTTAAAAACATTTATTCATTCTAAAGCAATCGCAAGTTTCCTAGGATCAACCAAGTACTTATTGATCAGATTTTCAAACTGATAAATAAAAGAGTGTACACATGTTGCTAGTTGCATTATCATGAACTTGCAAGCAAATGAAAACAAGTATATCAGTTATTGCTTGAATCTTCTGTAGCATATGCTATAAATAGCCAAATAAATTGCTAAACTGGGGAAACAACAGAATAATTTACCTCGAGTTCATTAGCCAGATTCGTGTGTTTATTTCTAAGAGCCTCCATAATATCTTTGGCAGCATCAAAAGCACTGGCAGCAGAAGCAACCAATCCCATGGCACTGTTTCGCCTCAATGCGTTCTGGCTTCCTTCATAGTTGGAGGAACTCTGATGTAATGATGGGTCATTCCCAGAAGGCATGCTATTTTCAGCAGCATTTGACCTTTCAGTTTCTTGAACCTGAGAGCTACTTCCATCATGTGATGTAAGACCTCCAGCAGATTGAGCTCCCTGATGAACTTGATTCTCTGAGACCAACGTGCCCCCGCCCTGATTAGCCACTCTTGTACTCCCATCAGGCAAGCCCATAGATCCAGCACCACCAACAGACATGTTTTGCTGCATTCTTTGCTGAGCCATTGCCATTCTACCATATTCAGACTTATTTGCAACATCACGGCGTTCAAGCAAATACGTCCGAAGCCAGTAGTACAATGCCTAAAAATTTGAAAAGGAGATGATTTAAAAATAAGATCAAAATGTAAAGTTGGTTTTTGCTTGTTGTAAGTAGCACTACCTGAGGATATACAGTTGCCACTTTAAGTAAAACAAGTTTGCAGTGAGGAGCTTCAGCCCTTTGTAGGGACAATAATAGCTGGGGAATCCAAGAAAGCCACACCCAGTGAGGTATTTGGTCCAAATACTTATCAAATGATCTACCCACAGGTTCATTGGGAGTATCAAAACTGAGAAGATACAGAACGCGGGCTAGATGGCTTCTCGAATTTGGAATCCCAAATTTGATGCCTTGAAGGAAGCAACTCACTGCATATTCTAACCAGACCTCTTCATGAGTTTCTCTGTAAGCCTGTGAAAAGTCAGCAGAATAAGCACTTAGGGTTATAAAAGGAAACATTTAATAACCAAGCATGAACATCCATACCATGTCACAATAATTTCCCCAACTAATCCATCCCTTAGGCAGGTGCTTGAAGAGAGAGATAGCATTTGAGTATGCAAGGTTAGCGCCTTCAGTGTCACTAAGCTTCAAAAGAAAATCACCTTTGAGGCGAAAAATTTCAGCTTTGTGTTTGACTGGAAAATATTCTAGATTAGTACTATTAATCAAGTTAAGCCCACTGGTGAGCTCCCCCTTCATTTCCAAATATGCTTTTGCTTGTTCTCTTATTTTAACAAAAGCCTCCTGCAAATAATTAATCAACAATGAACAGACAACAAATAAAAACACAAGACCAAAAAAATAGTAGTATTGTACCATGTTCGTCACCAACCACAATCCTGGAGTGAGAGCAAGAGGGAGCATATTTGTTTGTGTGTGTGTGTGTGTGTGTATGAGAGAGAGAGAGAGAGGATAAAAAGAAGATGTTGGAGTAGGATCATTATCACCTGTTAGAAGTACTAAGTTGATATCTAGTAGGATAAGTCGATGTTAGATAGGATTAGATCTATGCTACGTCATAGGCTTATGATTATTAGTCTGTTTGATCTCTCTCTAATCTCGATATATAATGGAGATTAGTTTGTGTCCATGTAATACATATCATTCTCTATGTAATACATACTACTCTACAATAATAATAATATTAAGTTTTCTACTACTTCTCCCAACATGGTAACAGAGCAGGTTTTCCAGAAAGAGAAAAAGGATGAAGACCATTTTTTCTTTTCTCTATTTCTATCTGCATTTTAGGTTTCAATTCCTCTATTTCTAAGTTTAAGGTTTTCTCCTCTATTTCAATCTACGTTCTATGTTTTCTTTTCTCTATTTCTTTCCTGCTGCGTTTGTTCTCTTTCTAAGTCAAGATTTTTCTCTCTTTTTTTCAGTCCTTCACATCTTACAAACAAAGAAAAAGATATAAGTTTTCAGGTTGTCTAATTCCACCCCCCAAAACAAAACAATATTCTACGTTTTGAAGTTTTGAATTTATACCCCCTAAAAAAACTGTCTCAGTTAACTCTTCCTTTTCTTTTTTTCCTTCTAAAGACAGAACTAGATTCTGTCAACTGAGTATAACTCTCTCTGTCACCATTGGTTCGTGATTCTCTGTAACTGTCTAGTTTTACAGGTAGTCTGTGATACTCTCTACTCATTCACGATTTAATCGTGATTCTATTGACTGCCTAGTTTCACATGTCTGTCATTCTCTACTCCTGTCATGATTTTAACAAAAAATTGCTATTCTCAGCTTGAGGGGAGGAGAAACAGCTTGAGATATGAGAATGTTTTGATTTGTTAGGGTTTTAATTCTTTTGTTTGTGAAACAATCTGTGCATGCTAGACATGCTCCAGCTTGAGGGGGAGTGTTAAAATTACTATCTAAGAAGATATCTAGTACGATTAGCAAGTCAATGTTAGATAGGATTAGATCTATGTTGTGATAGAATTAGGAATCTTAGTCTATTTGGCCCCTGTCTAATCTCTCTGTATATTCAGTTTTCTGCTCCTCACATTAGCACCGATGAGAAAAATAAATATGAAGAACAAAACGACACCTGAACTTCCATCGTGGAGTGACCATACATCTTCTCTAGTATAGAAACACAGACATCATGTAACCCATGCTTACGAGCAATGTGTGCGAGCTTATTGACATTCCATGCCTTGTCACGGAAACCAAGATGATGCAGTGCTGAATTTGTAGTACCGTAATCCTTAAAGGCTTCTATAACAGCATTGTACATTTCATTCCTCCACTGAAGCAAATCATACCAAACAGCCATATTGTCCCACTCATTCGGTGTTCTTAATCTCCATGTCTCGAGGATGTCCTTCAGATCTGCATATAAGCCACCTTGAACACCAACAACAGAATTCCCAGAATGTTTGTTCCCATTTGCAATATCTGCTATAATCCTAGCTGATTCTTGGACTTCAACTAGTTGCTGAAACTGCTGCAAAAGAGGTATTCTGGCATGAATGGACATCTCAGGCAACTGCCACCACTGCTCTAAAGCTAGATCAACGCCTTTCCCGACAATGTTTTCAGCTTCTGGCACCCCATTTGTATTCTTCTCATGAAGCGTAAAATATGCCTGAATAATACGAAGTTTTGGAGTTTCCTCTATTTGAGCCTTTGGAATAACTTGATCTTTTAAAAATGCCCAATCCGGCTGTTTCCACAGACTGTCAAGTAGTATCTCATAATTCTCAACAAGTTTCCCAAAATCCGAAAGAGCATCCCATTGACTAAGCTGAGTAGCACAATGAAGCCACTGTTCTTCCCAAAGGCACATCTCAGCTTTCGGTACAGTATTGTTGTAAGTGCCCTGAGTTGCCTTCACCATGGCCTGGTAGAAAAGGCTTTGTGCTCTTTGCCAATAGCCATGCTGAACAAGTGAAAGACCCGACCTCGTCTCTGCAGTAATTGACCGTTTCATCCACAAACCACACCTCATATCTTCCTCATTGAGTAAACGGTAAAGCTCAGCCAGAGACTCAGAACACTTTGTGTCATTCAAGAATAACATCACATGACTTTCAAGTAACCCCAGAGCAATGTGCCATGCATTATAAGTCTTCCCTATGTATTTGATTAGTTCACTGGGCATCCGTGGTTGGGGGTGACTTAATTGAAGGCCTTCTAAAAGAGCTTGTACAACATTTGGTCGTTGAGCTTGCTGCTTCTTATGATAATCTTTTGATAAGAGTGCAATCATCGGCTTGGCTAGTGCTACCTGCTCTTCCTTATGCAAAGTCACCCAAACAATTGGGAAAACCAAAACCCACAAATGATATGCAACATTTGCATCTGTATGGGCCAGCTCCCTCAAAGGAATGATAAGATCCGCCACCTACAGCAAAAACCAGATCGAAAGCAGTTAATCACCCATATATATTTGAAATGGAGAATGATAATCAATGTTAATCTGCCTGTCCGCATATAACCAAACACAACAAAACCAAATATACATGGACAAACACAATAACCTTAGACAAATATACATACATATACATATATAGATTTATAGACCATATACGTATCCATGCAAACCTGTGGTGGGAAAAAGGATTAGATTGTCTAGGAAATCAAAGTATATATATATATATATATATGCATACATACATTCCATTTGGGTAATGGAACGTAAAATTTATAGGTAATCATTGCCTTATCAAAAATCACGCCAATTTGATCAATGAGGATAAAGAAAGATGAGGTTTAATTCAAAAATAACATACCCGAAGTTTGCTCATTTCATTAAGAAAACGTGCATGCTTCAGAACAAGGTTATCAAGTGTTAAAGAAGCTTCTTCTGAGCCCTCCGGAACATCAGTGACCATTGGCTGCACACCAGTACAATCTGGTATCGGACCTAGTACCAAAACAGGTGGGATCTTCGCAGAGTTTGGAGCCAGCGTAATAGGTTTTTCCTCGACCAATATAGCCAAAAGGAGATCAAGCCCTTGCTTAAGCCAGAAAACATCACTCAGAGCCTCCCAATCCTGAATCTGAATAATGTATTGCAGCCTAGTAAACAATGTTTTCCCAAGGCTTTCATGATAAAGCGCAAAAAATTTCATCCGCACTTCAGGATCTTTTGCCCGTAGACCCAGTAAATATTGTCTCTCTACTTTCTGAAGCACTTCATTACGTAAGGCGGGAGGATATCTGCAAGGCAACTAGATTAATATATGCATTACATATCAAGGTGTTTGATTAAAGGTAAGGAATTGGGAATGCAATTACTTATTTGAGTCGGCACAAAGTCCATAAAGAAGTTCAAGATACTTCTTGTCCCATTCTTCAGAGGAGCTGGGGGAAAAGTTCTGCTTATCAACTTGTGAAAGCTTCTGGAGCAAGGAAATAACTTCCTTAGAAGTAAGAAAAGTGTTGGATCCAACAGGATTTCCAGGTTTACCAAAATCATCTTCCACCCAACCCTTTATTAAATCTAGAATGCAGAGCAGCACAGAGGGATCAGTGCCTTTCTCAGATAGCAACGAGTTAAGAATTTGAGTCACAGATCTTTTGCAATCAGGTACAACCATGACTCTTTCAGTGATAAGCTTCAAGACAGACTTCAAGTTGGCTATGACAACTCCAACATCAGCATCTTGACGAGAGGAAGTGGCCGAAGAATCTGGGTCTGACCTCTGACCCTGAGTGAGAAGATATAAGATGGTCAAAGTATGAGAAGCGGCAAAAGAAACAGCCAGAATCATTAAAATACTACATAAAATATTCAAAAAAGTTTTTCAATTAATTATAAAATATCTGAAGAAGAGATAGCATGCTCTACCCTCAGAATGTAGTTATGAGTCTATCTATTAGATTTAGATTTTAGCAAAAACATATCTAAAGTAGGCATTCATAGAACATTGAATGTGTGCTTCTTAGAAGAAGAAACATACTTGTCTTGTATAGGTACCACCGGATAATCCCATATCCCGTGCAAGCCGCTGAAGGACGCGTACCAAATTGAAAGGATCAACTAGATTTTTCTGGACCTCTGCCAAGGTTTTAATGACATAAAGCACAAAGCTGATCATGCTAGCGGAATTATCTTCTCCTGTAGTCTGAGGAGCAGCAACCACGGCAAGGTGCTTCTGTACTAGCTCCTCCACTTTTTGATACAACATCTTTACATCATGGGGTGTGCTCGGTGCTTCCGGAGGAAATGCAGAAGAAACCATCTTCAGAAGGGAGCATAATGAATTTCCAGCATCGAGCATTTTGAACTTGAAACATGGCTCAAGAATCTACAAGATAAATACAAACCAAAAATTTGTAAATGTTGGAAAACTGGACTATTATGAAGTTATGCAGCAAAATCAAGATTCTAAAAAGACATTACTTGGGATATCTGGTTGATATTATTCCTCACAAAAAGATGTGGTTGCTGTTCCAGAACCTTGTTCATCACATCTAGGCCCTGGGATAGAGCAGTAGATGGGTCCTTTGATTGAGACGAGGGAGTGCTGCTGAGCAGCTTCTCCAAGTAATTGAATTTGACATTAGCATTGGGCCACACTTCCAAAGCTTGAGAGAGAAGCTCCAGAGCTTGCTTGTACATGAGACTTGCCTCCTTATCTTTAGGTTCTATTACTAAGGCCACCTACATACGAAAATTTTAAAAAAAAATGATAATGCAACCCACACACATCCACTTATAGCGAAATCATCTCACCAGACCACGTCAAAGCAAAATATTTTGAAAAGAATTCAGAGTTAAGAGCTGTAGCAAATTAAGAAGCCTCAACTCTAATAAATATTTGACAGCAGGGAAAGACAGAGCCACATATTTTGCGTACCACAAAAGCTCATAAAAACTAATAACTACAAGGAGAGTTGCATATATAAAACAAAGACATTCTGATAGTGGAGAAAGGCAGTGTCATCAAGGTTAAATTTAAATGAAAGTACATATGATTTAGAAGTTGAAATGACAGCTGTGTGGGGGAAGGATGTCTGTTTGTGAGTGCTATATGGTATGTAAAATGTGATAAAACATACTCTTATAAGAAAATTGATGATCATCTCTTCCATTGCTGCATTAGGCTTAAACTCTTCATCAGGTTGCCCAGAAGAGCCAGGAGTTTCAATGTTGGGAATAGAAGATGGACCTCCAGGTGACATCACACACAGAGATTGCAAACCAGGTTCGACCTTTATTCTCTTAGTTGGATCTTCAGAGAAACTAGATCCATCTACAGAAATCTTAGGATCCCCTCCAGTAGAGGAGGCCGGATTCTGTCCATCATTACTCTGAGCAGTTGCATCAGTATTAGCCCCTTTCTTTAGGTCACTTTGTCTTTGTTTTTCCCAATTGACAACCAATCCAGCAAGCTCAATAGCCAGGCGCCTATTTTCTGCTGTAGTATTATATGGTAACCCAAGTCGACTGAGAGAGTTCACCATCTGAGGGACAAATTGGGCCCTACAGCTGTAGAAAAGCTCGGAGTGGCGGACAATGAGCTGGAATATATGAATAAGATTTGGAATTGAGTGACCTTCCTCAACTAAAATTTTTTTAGTGTAACGTATCCATATGGGCATACGCGAATCACCGAGTGGCAATCTCCGTGGAAGTGCGGGCATGAGTATATCAAGGGCTTGTTTGACCAACATTTTATTCTCCGGCTGACAAGTTCTCAGAAGTGCAACAAAAACCTGTAGCTTCAGTATGTCAGTACAGCACATATTAACATAAAAGTCACACACACACAAAAGAAAGGTTGCAACATGAAATGCAGTGCAATGCGTTAACCTAGTTTTGAGCAATCTCCATATCAAATGGGTTAGTTAGTTAGTTATTGCATGTACTAGAAAATTCAGCTTACAAACCCAACACATAAGTTCAGGATTTGGGGCAATGTACTTTAGATACATCACACCAAACTTATCCATCCTCAGTTGCTCCAATTAGTAAAAAGAACTCCTCATGAATATAATTATAGGAAACTGAGATGACAAAAGGTGATCAACGAAAAGAATTAGCAACCACATGGTCGAATGCTACATAAGAAAGAGGGCAGCCTCAAAACTATCTCCAGTGAATAATTGGATAGGATGAAGGCGTATCGTTTAAAGATAGTCAAGTCATCCAATTATTCACTATATCTTCGGTGTGCAGAAGTTCAAATGATTCTATAAAAAAAAATGTTTGAACTCAACCCCAGTATAAAATTATTTATCAAATGAATTAACTAGTAGGGAAATTACTCTTACCAGTCTAGCTTACAAACCAAGTAACCATTCTTATCTGTTCACTCCACAGTGTGAAATTCTAAGCTTTTTGCTACATCGCTATACGGCACAACCAACAATCATGCATGAAACAATAAAGCATTGAAGACAGAAAAGCAAAACCCGATTTCTAAAAGAGAGAAGTGGGATGTCCTCAAATTTTCATATTTGACTAGGCTGACATTAGGCAATTATCATATTATAAATGGATAAATTCTGTTAAAAAGAAAATAGATGCAAACGACAAAAAACAATCCACTGTTTCAAGTCAAATATATCTTTTCTATTCGAAAATTTTAACCGACTTAAACTAGAATTCTTTCAATTTTCTATCATGTAAAGACAATACAATTGTGGGCCTTGGTAAGTAGAAATATCCATTTCTACTTCATCCTAATCATGCTTTTATTTAACTTTTGAATTATTATACAAACATAATGAAGATTTCACTATATTCTATGACACATATTTCATGTTCCAGTTGTCAACTCTTTATATACATAGTCACATGGACTGGAATCAGAGGCATCAGGAGGGAGCGATTGAAGAATTTGAATAAAGTTGTGTAAGAACCTGCAGTATTATTTTCTCTGGAGCTTGATAAGCCTCCAAAAAGTGGCAAACATTGACAAATGCCCATTGCTTACTAGCACTATCTTCCCGCTTGAGATGATTCCAACCAAACTTAATGAGTTCCTTTCTATGATGAACAAGATCATTCTGCAGATGCTTGAGAAGCAGAGTAGCAAGCTGCAGAAGCTCAATCCTCAGGGGCTCGTCATAATCCGCTGATATCTAGAAAAATAAAAATGAAAATCATAATTTGCACTCTAATGAAAATAAATAGATCACAACATTTTCTAGGGACAGCAGCAATGACTCCAACTACAAGAACAAACAGAAACAGAAACATAGCCATACTCTATGATTGTAATATTGAACAAGAACATTTCACTTGTTAAGAGTTGAAGAGAGATATCTTAACTCAATATAATAAAAAGATCAACTCTTCCATCACCAATCCCTTTTTAAATGATCCTCTGATTCCATCCCAACATACTAATTTTCCATCCCCACTTCCAACAAGGTGTCCTTCCCATGCCACCCCCACTCTCTAACAAGACCACCCCTCAACTCCATTCCAGCCGTTTCATTTCCTCTAAGCCCTATTAAAACCCCCACATCCACACTGAACATATTTTATAAACATCTATGCATATATAAACATATAGGCCTACATGAATCATCTATATACATGTAAAGGGAATGAATCGTGATAAGAGGAGCCTGGAGCTCAGTGTGTTGTGCGCCCCAGAGGAAAGGACTAGTGATGGTTGCTGAGGCAGAGAGAGGACTTTATAAAATAAGGTTGCTTGGGATGGTTGGAAGGGGCTGGAAGCCAGGCAAATTTTGATGTTCTCCATTTTTCAATTTTAAACAGGTTTACCTAATCAACTTTGTGGTCATGGGAAATCATCCCAAGGATATAAGAACACCTAGATTCCACCCACTTGATATTTCTTTCAAGAATCCACTTCAAAAAAGTTGCAAGTTTGAAATTCTACAAATATAATAAAAACCCACACCCCACCCCACCCAAAGGAAATAACAAAAACTAAAGCCCATGAAAAGTTAAAGCTGAAAACCTCAGAAACCCAACTAATCAAATATACAAACTAAATGTACCTCTTCTGGAGGGTCGAGCAGTTTGTCGACAATTATCTTAATTGTTGCTGCATCTATGACTTCCCAGGTTTGGCCATTCTGAAAAGCATGAGCTAACATTGGAAGAATAAGCATTTGCATTACAATTACCATATGGTCATGGCTCAATTGTTTCAACTGAAAAAGGTCGAGAAAATGAAGCAACAGAGTTTTCTTCAAGTTAGGAGGATAGCCCTCAGCGACCTACATAACAGAAGAATAGAAGTTATCTTCAAAGCACCACCAGAAAAGAAATAACAGGAAACACAAAAATGAATAATTTAATATAGTAATAAACACCATGTAACACATCTACGTACCTCAATAATATAGAACTCCTTTAAGAAAGTAAAGTCTATGCGAGTCCGATAAAGGAAGATGCCAAGAATATCAAACAATACATTAACCTCCATCCGGTCATGACGCAAATAGTTCAGGAAACATTTCACAAGCCACTTGCTTTCTTTTACCTGCACAAATTTGGCACAACCTCAACAGTTACTCAGCTAACAAAGAAACCACCCATAGATTGAAGAAGTTGCTGACCCATTATCACATAAAAGAAAAGGATTCTAATAATGGTCCAGCAATATTTAACCATGCATCATTCTATAATTGTAAGCTAAAGTAGATTTAATTATGAGCATGGGAAACATAAAATATTTTGCACTTTACTTGAACTTGAATAATTACCAACACTTTCCTTGAACTTCCATAACCGCCAGCACCCACTCTCTGAACTTTTTGCCGTCAAACTTCAAACAAAATCTGCCCTACCATTTAAGGTTATAAACGGAAATGCCGCCACCACTAACTTATCGAAGTTCTGGTACAAACCTAAGAGACTCAAAGCAGTGGAAGACATTCCCTAAAGCATGTGGATTATCTAATAATCAGGACAACATTGTAAACCTCAAGACAAGCAAATGTGACAGAGTATAGAAACTACAGTCTCCTCAAAAAAATTGGAGCTCAAATTTGATGAACTATAGTTTACCCAAATTCATCATTACTTGTTATTGCCGACAGATTCAGCAGACATAATGACTTATAGAAGGAATTCTAGGAGGTTAGTAACTGCAGATCCCCTCGTCCTTTGAGATAAGAATCTCGGGTAATTAATGTGGGTTAGTTAATATACCCTCCGCAAATTCAAGAATTCTAGGTCAACCACAGCCTATTAAAATCTGTATCAATCATGATTTATCATGCAATTAAGGTCAATTTCCCCTCCATCATCTAGTAGTCCTTGGTGGATGATCATCTAAAGCTGGCGTGACAAGAAGACAAGTGCATGAATATCTAATGAAAAATATTGTATCTGCACAATCTCAAATACAACTTTCTAAAAATATGCAGAAATCCATGAAATAATTGATATCCTGTTCTTTGAGATAGGTCTGTTTGCTAGAAAACACCGAGACAGGGGACAGCATGTCTCCGAATACAGTCTGAGATCATGCAGAACTGTTTTGGTCCAACTTTCGTTGTATAGCAAACAGAAAGGATACTGAGAACTGATATAAAACAGAGGACCCAAAAAACCACAGCTTGAAAGATCAACAAAAGCAGAACAGCAAAATATGCAATCTACTAGAAAGAGGTGACTTCATTATAAGGAACAAAACGAGTCTTTTCAAGAAGATATAGAAATGACTATAACATCAAATTGGAAAGCCATATTACAAACCTGCATTAAGTTTAATTCCTGCTCGTTCTGTAAACGGGATATTCTAGATGGAGATTTCCATAGCAAAACCAAAGTATCAAAGACAACATGGTTACTTTGTAGCCACCCAGGCATCAACTTGACAAGAGTTTTAACCAAAGCAAGACCCTGAAAATAAGCATCTGACGCTGCACCAGAGGTGGTTACCAAATGGACAGGATCTTCAGATTTAGGCGTAACAAGACCGTCATCGCCCATTGACGTACCAGAAGGATTGGATGATCCCTGAGTTGCAGCATTCTTTTGGGAAAATTCAGGAAATGCACTAGCTATTATCTTTTCTGGAGACTTTGCAAGTTCTTCTCGCAATGGCTGGCCAGCATCGGATCTTATTATATACATGAACCTGCAAAATCAGAATAATAACAAATGAAAGGAATCCCTTGCAAAATTCTAACCTACCACAGATTTGCATGATCCATCTTAAATTTACCTCCGGAAATACTTGGGTTGGGCTAATCGAGCAAGGAAATAATCAACAGCGAATGTGGGGTAACGGTTTAGAAATTTAGTGAGTGGCAAGCGATATGGACTGTTGATCTCACTATAAAATTGACCAGGAGGAAGGGCACCTTCCAGGTCAATAGTTAACGTTACAAGTTCGTCAAGAAACTTTCCGGCCGCAGAAGGAAGCAGGTGGAAGAGTTCAATAATAGCTGCAATTTAAATTAAAAATCAATAAGAAAAGTGGTAGAGCTCAGATTGTGGGTGCATTGAGCTATGTTGCTAATAATAGTCATAAAGCCGAAAAAATCACTCACCAGCAGCTATTTTAGGTTCCTCACCAGCCTTCCAAGACTTCTGGCACTGTGCAAGTTTGTCAGGTTCCAACCATTTCTTCAGATGCTCCAACAATTTACCACCTAAGGTAACATTGAACCAGTTAGATAGGAGCTCTAGTAACCTGGCGAGACCTTGCAAAAGAGGCATGCTGAGATTTTTGGTATGTGCTAGATTAACTAGAATAGGCCTCAAGCTGCTTTGCAGAAGTTCTTTTGGCATCCTTTGCTGTAGAATAACCTGAAAATAGTAGACGAGCATAAAAAAATTAGAAACTCGTCGCAATACCAGAGAGAGATTCATATTCACCGGATAAATCAACAATCTTAACAGCTATTAGTATTATAAGTTAAATCCAGGCACAGAATTATTGGATCAAGAATCACATGGAGAAATTAAACTTCAAACTTGAGCTTACTAGTCAAATTAAATAAATACTGAGTTCAATTTGCATAAAAACAAATAGTTTCTTACACGCAATATAGTAAAGGATCAAAACCCTCTACGGAAAAAAAGAACTTGAACTTACAGAGTTTACAGCTTAAATGGCCAATGGCAAACTTTTTGGCCACAGAAAAAATGAAAGTCACATTGAAGTTTCGCAACAGTTCAACCTTTTATGTGTAAGTGACACGAAACAAAAGTTAAGTCACGCAAAGAAAGACCAAATGAAGAAATGGGAAGGCATCTAAAAGGTGGAGAAGCAACGAATGATACTAATACAAGCATCAAATAATAACTCAGAAAGTGAAGTAGCTTTTTGAATTGGAACAGTATACAAGATAAAAGAAAAGAATATTAATTAATTCAGACCAAAGAATAAGTTCCAACTAACCAAAGAAAGACATGGGTGGAAACTGAAATGATTTAGACAATGGGAAGTTTCCCAAATTATAATTAAGCAAACTTGGCGCCTGTTACAACCGTATCCAAATATATCCTCTTCCCAACTCCTTGAATGCACTACAGATGCAAAATATGATCAAAGAATACCAGCCACCCCTTCCCACATATCCAAATACTATTCAGATGATATAACCAGCATTTTTTGCAATCCATAGATAGCAAAGAGCGTAGCAACAGCAAACCTTGATCTTCAGATAACGTACGAGTGTAAAACAAAGAAAAATAACTAGAATGATAAGATAAGCAAAAAAACACTCAGAATGTGCAACTATATATATTCATCACTTTCAGGCTAATACAGAAGTGTAGTGTAACATACAATGAAAAACGTAAGCTTAACAAACCTGACGTAGCCCTTCCTTAGCAACAGCTACAATTTCAGTACTCCTGCTCGTCAAGGACTTGAAGAACATGGAAATTATTTTTGCCCTCAGGTCTAAGTGGTTTTGAGTTTTGAAGTCTGCCCATGCCATGGCAGTGCATAAGAGTTCAATGCAAGCAGTTCGAAGTTTATTCATAGATGTAATCACTTTCGGATTCATAAATTTCACAACCCAAGTGGTTTCGTCAGTCTCTGCAATTTGCAGAGCATCTTGCAGGAAATTAATGAGCTCCGGTGTCAACTTAAGGAGTGGAGGCCTCAAAGCTAGGCAGAAATTCAGGGCAGTTACTGTTCCAACCTGAAAAACTGCATGTTAAACAACCATACAAACCACAGCTCATTTTCATCAAAAATGCAACATTACCTGTTGATCAACAGTCTTGGACCGTAGGGGCCGCACAAGAAGAGGTTGTAGCAAAGGCTGGTGCAATGGTTCGAGCAACTCAGAGACCTCACTGCCAGTCCTACTTGCTAAAAGTGCCAAAGAAGACTGCACGATCTTTCTCACGTTTATAGAAGAATTAGCATTAAACAATTCTGAGGCCAAATACTCAACAACACCTTGAAAACTCTGTCTACGTGCTTCACTGTTAGCTTCATCCACATTATTCACCACTCGTAGAACTTGTGTAAGAACTTGACTTGTCTCTTCCTGTTCTTTAGTAGCGTAGGTAGGAAGTCTTTTAAGAACATAGACTAGTCCCCTAACGACACGTACTTGAAAGAGACATAAAATTTCAACAGTGACCTTCCCTATCAAAGCACCAAGCCCCATAACTCCCCCCATTTGTGCTTGCCAGGTACTTCCATAGCAACAATGTAAAAGTCGGGGCAAAAGTTGCTCAAAACATGAAACCCGAACACTTGGAGGGGGTGAATAGACAGGGCTCATTGAGGGGCTGGAGACAATCATTGGAGTGCTAGGACCTCCCCGAGACATCAGCATGTCAGAATGTTTAGAGTTAGCAAGGAACAAAAGTGTCTCAGCAAACATATTCAGTGCGTTCAATGCAGCTTTAGCGTGCAGCCTGTTTTTATCTGTCAATACATCCACCAAAGCATCCAAAAAGATCAAAGGATCCAACTCCTTCAGAGAAGTATTATGCCTCAACTTAGAACTCATATTAGAACTGGTAGATAGCATGGGACCACCAACTGATGAGGTAGCTACCGACGTCTGAGAAACTGGACTCTCAAAATGAAATATAATAGCAAAATGGCGGCATATGTTGCCAACATAGTCATCCTTAGGTTCTTGTAACTCAGGTTCTGCACTGGCAGCAATTATTGTCATCAAGAGAATCTTGAACACTGATTTCTCAGCCATAAGTTGGGTCTTGGTCTTCACACCTAGGTCGGCCTGCATAAGAAATTATAAAGGCATAATTGCAATAAATATTGCCCTGAACAGAGATTTAGATGTAGCCTCATCATTACATGAATAAGTTTCAGATCATTGTAGAAATTACTCCAGAAATTGAGTAAAAATATCAAAGCATGCTAGTGTAACAGAAGAACTAAGAGATTCTTCGGAAAGCATCTCAGAGGAGAAAAAATGTTTAGGACAATTAACATAACTAAGCAACATATAAAACAAACTAGATAGTCCCGCAGGATTGAAAAAAATTATAGCACAAGTTAAAGAAGCTTAAGAATAAAGAAGAACAGTGACTGGAAGAACACTTTTGAATATGGACAACTGGGTGGAAAAAAAATGTCCTAATAATTTAATAAGCAACAAGCACTAAACTAAAATGCTCAAAGGAAGCATATGAAACATTATATGAAACATATGAAACATTATATTATCATTTACCTTTATATCAGACGTATCAGATTTTCTCCAGGAAGAATCAACTGAAGAACCCAGACAAGTTGAAAGCTGCCTAAATGTTGATTCATCGTCATTAACTAGTCCAGGCAAATTTAACTGAGAAGACAAGCATACACGAAGAAATTTAAGTGCTTGCTTTCGGTAGAAGCTATCCACGCAGCTATTCTTTTGCATAACAGCAGCCACAGCAAGATTGATGCAGCGGTCTAAAGGCACCAAAAATGGCGTCGAAGGCTCAAACGTGAGAATTAATCGAAGACCATGCTCCGGATTATCCTTGCATTCAAGTGCTAGAGGCTCTTTGAGAAAACGTCTATTACGACCACCTAACTTCCCAAGAAGTTGTAATGATTTGCCACCCCAAGGATAAGGTGCAGGTCTTAAATGAGACCATAATGCCAAAATCACCTCCGACATGACATTTGCCATGCTTGGTTCCAGAAAATCAGGATTCAAGCTATCAATCCAAAACTCAAGTGTTCTTAAACCAAGATTGATGAGGTCATCACTTCCCTTGAGACACATAACAAGAGGCTTCATTAGACGAGAAAGATGAGGTAGTAACGTGCTTAACCGTGCAGGCAATGTCAAACAAAGTTCTAATAGAAGTTCGCGCATATCTTCACCCGTGGGTCCCTCAAGCATAGCTAACAACATGGTTAAGCATGGTTGCAATGAAGGAACCAGTTCCCGAAGCAGTTGTTCAAATTTACCTCCAGCAAGTGCACGAAACATTGTGCGAAGAAGTTGCAAATAAGCAATAGGTCTCTCAACCTCTGTAGCATTTTTCATGCAAGTTTCCATGATTACAGGCACATGTGGTTGAAGAATACGTTCACAGTCTGCTGGGGCCTTTGCAACTGCACCAAATAAAAAGCGGAAGAGATGCAAAACCAGTTTCGCAGCAGGAGAATCGGGATGTTTAAGAACATCAAGTTTGCTGCTCACGAGAAAGTTAACTAAAACATCCGCAAAAGGGCGAAAAACTTTGGGGGCTTGCAGAAGAGTAGAAAAAATGTGCACTAGCTGACTGTTAGAAATCATGCATTCAAAAAGCTCTGGCATGCACAGCGAGAACATGTCCATTAAGTCCCTTGGTTCCATAATGGCCAAAATATTGGAAAATAGATGGACCATCTCTCTCTCTTCATCTTTCTCCTTAAACAGTGCCAAGCAATGCACGCCGCTCTTCAGAACACCAGAAGCATTGCAGACCTATCAAACTTGAATAAATAAGACCATCAAACCAACATAAGAATAAGACCACGTAGCAAGAAACCAATACCTCATCTTCTCTCATCCCTTTAAGAGGCTGTGATAATGAAGAACCTGATGATGTTGATGCAAGCACTTGTTGAGCGTTCCCCTGTGTGACAGGTGTAACCTGTATTATTGAATTATTTGTATAAGATTAAACCTTGCATATAATATTATTATTCAATCGCATACAAACCTGTGCCCGCGGTACATGTGCATGGGTGATGCTCCAGATAATTGTCTTCATTCCTGCAAGTAGAGTCATGATTCATGAAATGAGAAAATAGTACAATAAAATTTAACTATTCGAAGTCACCCCTAGAGAATATGATATAGCATTTTCAGCAAAGTGAAAGAAGAATGAAGAATTGTTACCCATGACTAAGGTCTTTATCAGATGCTTGCAATCATTGACTTCCTTGGAATGCTCAACAGACGTTGGCAGATTAAGGACAGCCTGCCAGAATAAGCCCTTGATTAGAGAAAAGTGGGACCCAACAGAAATCACAAAGCAATCTAAAATAAAAGTTCTGTGTTATTGATGTTGAAGTATAGGACTATAGTGCCTAATCCTCATAGAACATAATGGACAAAAACATATTTTAGATTGCTTCAAAAAAATAATGGACAAAAGTTGCAGCAGCTACCAATATGAAAAACATCAAAACCACTTTCTCCAGCAAACGAAGAACTTGAGTTAAAAAAATTGAAGTGCTTATACACGGGCTAGCAATATGAAAAACATCAACACCACTTTCCCCAGCAAAACAAGAACTTGAGTTTTAAAAAACAAATGAAGTGCCTATACACTGTTCGTGTGCTAACAATCTTGTTCGAGTATATAACATTAAATTACACAAAATCCCATTACTTCGGAAATTTACATCATGAAACTAAGAATTGTGGGTCACCCATAAGAAGAGGATATATTGCAAATGACATTGTAAAACATGTCAACCTAGTGTTCCCTAGTCTTAAAATAAATAGGTAGAGATCGCTTGAAAGAATCACATTATATAAAGCAGCAAGTTTTTATCAGGTAAAAGAATCCCTGAAATCCAACATAAAAAGCAGTTATGAAAGATCAGAAATAATTTAAAATATCAGTAAAAATTAATTAGACCACATTGTAAACTTAGGGAAACACCAATCCAAGCGATGTATTGACTAACCTGTACTGACACTTCAAGTTTCGACCTCAATGTAGACCTATTTTTGCCCTCCTCTCCCTCTTCCAGCAGCTATCACCAAAACAACCAAAAAGTATCCAAGAGAACAAATTTCATTAGTTACGACAGAGTATGCAACTATTTGATAGTGAACACTAGCAGAAGTGAACCAAGAAAACGGCTCAATGACGGCTACCTAAGTTAGCATTTTGAACAAAAACCATCTCTCTTGACCTAGCTACGCAAATGAATATCGAAATTGCACGAAACTGGAAAGTGGAAAGAAATTACAATCTCCAGACCAATATACACGAGGCAGTTTAAAGATGCCAGTTTTATCAGGAGTAAAGATGATCCCTTGCCAGCATATCATAATATCATGAGAAAAAACGAATAGAACACTTCTTACTCATGCAAATTCAACTCTTATCTTTTAAATTCCAAACTTCTACTTTCTCAAGTTTTCCCTCTTCCTCTGGTTTTCTTTGGGGCCAACAAAATTCTATAATTTCTTTGAAATCTCCTGGTGTATGTATCTCTTCTTCTTATAAATGTTGAAAATAGTAACTTAAGAGTTATAGGGGTCCTGAGGAAGATGCTGAAACTCAATAATGATTACAGGCATATTTTCATGAGCACAACCACAATGGCCAAATACAGGTATTTTTCATTTCTGGACTCTACTATTGCTCATAAGATCCCGTCTAATCAGGACACTATCTATATTATAAAAGTAGAATTCACCTTTCTACTCTCTTCATAACTTAATCCATTTTCAGTTTCATGTCATAGCCTAGTTGCTTGCTTAAGTTTACTATTATTTAAAATGTTTTTAAGGTAACAAAATTTCTCCCATTTTCTTCTGATTCATATCTAGAAGTGCACAAAATAGAGCAATTGGGGCTAACAAAAAAGATGTCATCAGCTTTGCAAAAGAAAGCATACATGATACTAAGTTGATGTACCTGAGGAATAGTGCGCTTGAAAGTGTTAAACTTCCCAACAAAAGCATCCAATATTCGACCCTGAGAAGTAATTATCATTAGTTGCAGCTGATGCCCGTCTATAAAGCACAGTAAGGTAAGGTTCACATCTGGAAATTGAGAAAGACACTAAAATAGACATACCAACAAAATTCGTGCTTCATCCATTGATGCCTGATCTAGACCTTTCTCAAATATTGGCTCCACCTTAATGAAAGAAATCAACATGGAGATTTCAGAATAGTAAAAGAAGAAGTATATATGATTCTCATGAGATATGAATGTAGTTTGCTATAGGGATCCAAGACTTATTCTGAGCATATACCAGATTCAACATCAATCGAGCACAAGTAGTATGAATGCTCAAAGACAGCGAGGCATCATGCATGTTGCTGGAGAACAAGTAAATAATCCGAGATAGCTGCAACACAAAGAATCAATGATGATGGTCTGCCAAACAAAATTTCAAGCACTACGTATTGGTAAATATATCTAGAATTAGAGAAAATATCAGAAAAGATACTAATATTTTTAGAAAAACAGGGGGCAACAGTTATAATCCCAAAACATAAGCGAATTCATGTGACCCTACAAATATGACTAGAGAAGTTATGTTCACCTGAGACAAAGAAAGATCTCCCCTGACATGGTGAACAATCTCTGCCAGAAGACTATAGGCCAAAGGTCGCAATGTTTCAAAGCATGCCCGGCCAGTACCTACAAGGACCCTGTTGCAAACCAGATATCAACTTCATGAAGGTCAACTTAGGATTTTGGTAGATATCAATTTGACAGAATTGCATTAAGCAGCTCTCATCCCCAAAAGAAAAAAAAATTGATGATTGCAAAGTTCCCCATCATCAAAAGAAGGGCAATCGCTAAACATTAACGATTATGCAGAATTGTCAACATATAAACCACATCGTATTTCATCAAACTTATGATGCATCAAATGAGACTTGATGTGCATTGAATAAAACAGGAAAAAAAAAGACAAAATGCACCACAGAAATGGCTAAAAAATTACAATAGGTCGAGGGTACACACATATAACATTGAAGGGAAAAAAAGAAATCACAAGAGAGGTGATGGACGGCAGCATTAGGAGGATGGGTGGTGGTGGATCAAGAATATAAAGATAAAGAGGCAGTAGTGTGAGAATGAGTAATTTTTTGGCTGACTACTTGTGTTTTTATTTCAACTTTTCTGTGATTTAGCGCCTTTCTAGGCCTTGAGCCTCTGTGCTATAGCCTATAAGCCACCGATAGTGCGCACTAAGAAAAACATACCGCAAGGCAACTGAAGTGAGAGGCATGAACCTACGAAGTGCACTATCTGTGCTTTTAATAAGTTAATAACTATGCATTTACCAAATAAAACCATAGTAATAGGCATTACCATATTGTTGGTAAACACTGTAGATCAGAGCAAATGTGCAATGAAGGAAACTTCAATTGACTAATTCATAGCATTGACTTGCATATGAACATAAACCAATCTGAGGAAGCTCTAAAGAAAATTTGAATGCTAATGATCTTATTCCTACTCCCACATCGATATATACCAATATAGGAATGCTGATGTACAAGAAAAGTGGCAATAAATGATGAAGACAAAATAGCACTAAAGCACGCAAACATAAAAACAACAATCTCCTCAACAGATACATACTAAATATTACGAAACCTTTCACAGTCTCACACTGAATGCATCTAAGGATGGTGGAATTTATATGAATGACAACATGAATTTGTTTTTCCCCACTTTTTTGTGGCATGTAAACTGCATATCATATAGACCAAATAATATCACAAACATTGTTTCAAATAGCGGAAGAGAATCTTTAAGTCATAATAGCAATAAACAGTTTGCTAAAGAGCATACCTCTCATCCAGAAGTGTATCAATTAAAGGAAATAAACCCCTTTTAAAATCCGTCCCCAGAACATGTTTTAAAGCAACCAATAGTTCCTGGATTCATCAACTTCTATAGGTCAGTTTCCAGGTGAATAAACGATGTAAAACAAATAACCGTTTGGAGAAACTAACCTTCCGAATTGAAACCGAGTCAGAACACGTGACTAGCAGATTCACAATACTTTTGCATATGTTCTCCTCATGTTGCTTGATATAGTCGGAAAAGCTCTTCAGCAGGTAAGTTAAGAAAGAAAGAGTCTGCACATAAGGAATGAAAAATGTCTCAGAAGTATTACTAAAGATGCCTAAGGAGATGACGAGATGACAAAGATGGAATCACATTTGTTTCCAATATCGGGAGAATTTGGCAATGAGGAGGAAATTATTAACAGGTAAAATTTTGCTCTCCTCTAATGGTCACCCTACTCTACCATTATAGAGGCAAATATTTTATAATTGAAGGATGTCCACCGAGACAAGAAGTGTCTAGGTTTCCAGCATATCCAGTCCAATTAGCTACAGGTACAAACTTTATGCTTTTGTCTCTCAAACGAAGGTTCAGAAGCAACCAAAGTGGAAAAGGGGCGTATTCATTAGTGATGGCAGACACACCAATCTATGGTAATCAACTTAACATCAAATGATTGGGAAATTTTAAAAGAAAGCCCCAAGCTTTGTGGAATAAAAATTACATGAATATTCATCTTACCTTAACTTGCGCTCCTTTCAGCTCAATAAAATGATTCTTCAAATGGGGAGGGACCTTCTCCGGGCCCGGGACAGAGATTGCAGCCACCATCAGTGGCAACAGATGTGGGATATTGGTCTGAACAAGTCGACCATACAACTGAAATAAGAACATAACCACCAGTGGACTCTCCGTAACAACCTTAAAAGACCTTGTACTTGGATTAAGCTGCCCAGTAGCCCCAACATAACCACCTGAAGGACCTACTTGATCAGAAACTTCAATAGGTTTCACATCATCACCACTGAGGGACCCAGAGGTGGACGGCAAGGGTGGTGGTGGTGGTGGTGCCATCATGGCCCCACTCTCAAAGAAGTAACTAACAGTGGCCCTAAAATTCTGATAAATTTTGCAGATAAAATCGAGAAACGGCTGAACTTCTGTCTCTAAACTTGGCCTAAAGTTCCTGAGCAAGTCAAAAATAATCCTAATGCAAATTAATCCATTTTCCTCATTGTCTGCAGTTAGAACGTGCATTGCTACTTTAAGAAGCTCCGGAACGAAGGGCCTAAGAACCTCACTGTGGGGTAAGCGATTTAGTATTTCGATTATAATATTCCGAAGTTTGTGCTCAGGGTTATCGACAAACTGGGGCTTGGTAATATGATATAAAATTGCAGAAAATGCACGGAAATAGCACTTCAAGAAGTTCAAATACTCCCCTGTGTGGCATATCTCCAGACTGTCCCGTACCTCCATTGCCATTTGCAGCCTCGTCTGAATCGCTGCAGCAATACAACACAAAAACGAAATTAATACACAAAACCCACATATACAAAGAGAAAATTTAAAAAAAAAACAAAAGCACAAGACAAAGTGAGTTCGCGTACGCAGGTCGGGCTCGACTAGGTGTCGGGAGTGCTGATCGAAATTTGCAACCGGACTCATGGTTGATACAATTTTCTGCAATTACCCTAGATACGTCGATCCTACAAAATAAACTACGCCTTGTTAAAAGTGGCTTACGGGGAAGAAGCAAGCAAGAATTTAACTTCAAACGGCAAAAAATACAAATTTATGAAACGGAAATGTACAAACAACTGCGGCGGGCCGGTGGGATGAAAATTTCCAGACAAACTCCGAATTTGGGATGGTTAATTATGAAAGTAGGGTTTTTCGAGTGTGGTGAAGAAGCAGAGGAAGAGGGGTTTTTCTACAACTAGTGATCAAGCAAACAACAGGGAATGGTGAGTTTTCCCCCTCAGGGAAGTTTCCGCTCCATGGGCGGACTAAGCTATTTTATACACGACTTAATTGTAACCGACTTTTCTCTTTCGTTTACTATATTGTTTAGCATTGGTTGAGTGAGAGTAAGATAGTGAGTGTGTGCTTTGGCCTTTGGTAGGATTTATGGCGAGTTGAGCTAAATGAGTTTTCAGGTTTTGTTTTATTTTATTATTTTGGTATATCTTTTTTAGTGGGGAATTCGATATGAGTTTGGAGGATGGATAAATTATTGTATTTTTACTTGAACATAGGGAATTTCGAAAATAATTCTATAGCTTGGGGATCGGTTCTAAATATGGTTTTGTTTGATTTTTTTATTGAACTTTAAGTTTATTTGAATTTCACTCAACTTTTCAAGCTTTAATCGAGTTGAATCGGAATTAAGCTTTTAGTTGTGGATAATTTTTTACTTAATGTGCTCTAATTTTTTGCATTCGTAACTAGTCATCAGACCATCTCGTTAGGGTTGTTGGTAGGGATGGTAATAGGTCGAGTTTGAGCTAGAGTCGGCAGGTCCAAACCCGACCCGTGATAGTTCCAGATCCAATTGGTGGTGGACCCAGACCCGTTGAATCCATTGGGTCCATTTTTAGACTCGTTTGATCATGGCCACATCCGGAGTACCCATGAAGACTGATTTATCATTTTTCGTCGGTTTAATATATTTTTATCTGTTTTTCACCTGTTCAACTCATTTTTTATTCCTTTGACTCATTTTCATCACGTTTGGCCTGTTTTTATACTGTTTTATAGCAATTCGATCTGTTGTGGATCTATTCGACTTATTTCTCTCTTTCAGACCTGTTTGACACATATTTTATCCATTCAACAGGTTGACCTATTTTCGACCAATTTAACCTATTTGGATCTGTTCGACTCATTTTTTCACATCCTATTGCTAATAGTGAATTCGACGTAATCCGCTTTGGGACATTTCTTATATAGCAGACAATATTCGAACAATAGACATTTGATTTATATCACGGGATCGGAATATAAATCTTCATGTGCAATTGCGTGTTTTGTGTGTTTCCTATTACATGCACATGTATTAGAAATCCCCTAATTCATTACGCTGTTAGGGATATTATCATTGAGTGAATGACACATAAAACAAGCCCTAACTCAAGTCGGATTAGAAACTAATCCAAGTCAATGAGCCCAACAAACAATGAAAGCGTTAATTAGGCTCAATTGAGACTTGCTTGTGGACAGTGTCCTTAAAAAGGATCACCCAGTTTCATGGGTGTAAAGTGCACAAGTTGGTGCGCACGCTGTACATAGGGGTGCTTGTTATGAGAACGAGTACACTGAATTGTCCCGCGTGAGATGATTCCTAAATGGGAAAGGAAGTTTCTACTTCTAGAAGAGGAAACTTCCAAATTAGGAAACAATTCACATGTTAATAGCGTGAGTAATTAATCCTTTAACTTGAGACTCCATTGATGTCTCGTGTGAGCAAACTAGGTAAGTTTAGATATAAGTCTAAAAGGGTATCACCCGGGACATGTGACGCCCCGTGTTTTCGAGACTGACCAGGTATGGCATCACGAGTGTGGTTAGACCGAGTGTTACGTGTTTTATTTGTCTAATTATGTGAATTATGTGTTTAATTAATTCTTTATGTTATGTACTTATATTTGCGTGTGTACGTGACTAATGTTTGTTCGTTTTAATTATATTCACACGTACACATTATTCCTATCCCGAGTCTCACCTTTTGTATCTCGTAAATTCCTGAACTCGATTCATATCCCTTCTACCTTCTATTTAATTTGGAAACTTAGTTCTACCCCGGTCGTATTTTAACTCGAGCCAAAACCACACAAATATCTCCCGACCGGGCCCCACGTTACACTTCCCTTCTATTCTCTTAAACTCAAGAGATATACACAAAACCCCCATTCCCCTCTTTCCTTCTTTATTTCTTCTCCTTCTTCTTCCCTCTTTTCTCTACAAGAGAAACCATCACCACCACCAACACCGAGGCCCTCCGATGCTACCGCATCCATCTCTCCGGCACCACCACTTGATCATCATCACCTTCTTCTCTTCTTCATCTCCATTTCAAGAAAGAGCAAGAGGAAAAGGGGTCCAAGAAGAAAAGAGAGAAAAGTCTAAGCACAAGCTCCGGGGAGAATCCGGCAACTCTCCGACCGTCACGAGTTCAACCTCAACACCCTCGTTCCATCTTCGGTAAAATCCCTTTCATTTCTTGGTTTATTTGAAGATGTATATGTGTATATATATATTTGTATATTTATAGAGTTTGTTGAATTCGTGGATTAATACTCGTTTCTATGTGATATATATGTGTTATAACGTGTATTGTGAAGTTTTTGGGTGTTTCTTGGCATTTGATTTGAGTCGAGAGAGGCTTGGGAGCCTTTTCCTGTGATCCCCCTATTTTAGCCCTGTTTATTTTCGTTCCAGGCCTTCCGAAACGACCGTTTGGCCCCCCAGTTCATTTCCCAAATGCTCGTTTTGCTTCCCAGAATTTCCATCTGAGAGCTCCCAAACGCCCGTTTTGCCCTGTAGTTCATTTTCCAAATGCCCGTTTAGATTCCTAGAAATTTCAACCCGAGAGGTTCCAAACGCCCGTTTCTGCTTTCAGGCCAATTTTCAAACGGTTGTTTCTCCCTCATACGTGATCGGAATGATCTGAAATTTTAACCCTAGAAACCTTTTGAAGTCTACTTCATTATCCAAATGAAATCAACTCAATATCTCTTCTAGTTTGGGAGATTTAATCAATTCTTTTTGGTGTTGTTGTTTCCTAAAAAATCTGCTTTCACTCAACTTCGCACCTATGCCATTTTCTCCTCGGTTTGAAACACGATTCGTGCCTTACATATTTGGAAAGCCCTATGTGTCTACTTTCGTTACCAACATACAAAATCAAATTCCCATTTCTCCATCTCAAGTTATAGCCTTTTTCCTACAGCTTGCGCATTTCCTAAAAATGTCGATTTTTGCCAAAACACGGCAAAATCCCTTTTCTTGCATTCATTTCACTCCCTTGACTCTCGTATGTGTTTTATATGAATTTTTTACTTGAATCACATGCCTGTTCATATTGTGGAAACATGAAATGATGACGTGAACTTTCCTTGCATTCCTTATGTGTTTAATGGATTTCTTTTGTCTCTAAATGATTCTTATGCATTGTTATCATGTATTATAATATACTATACATTGAATGTTGAATGAATGACAATGAAAGGAACATGATTTTATTTGAAATTTATATACATGAATATGATCTTTAATTATTGAATTGTTATGAATTATGAAATGAGTGATTCAATCATGTGTCTAAGTGGCATTAATTGTACATACGAACACCTCCATGACACATTGTTATTCTTTCTACATATCACATCACTTCATGAACATTGCCGTGCATCCTACTTGGTTTCATTTCGAGTGATTCAATCATGTGTCTAAGTGGCCTTAATTGTACATACGAACACCTCCATGACACATTGTTATTCTTTCTACATGTCACATCACTTCATGAACATTGTCGTGCGTCCTACTTGGTTTCATTTTGAGTCGTGTCTCACGAGTACACC
>JBBMKE010000001.1:20569425-20582467 GCA_037834125.1 Lippia alba | reverse complement strand
TCTAACATAATCTTCAAAGAGTCCGTTTACTTGGGAGGGTGACTATCTATTGGGGCCAGAAAATGAATAGTGATTTTGTGGTTATAATATTCAATAATACGTTTAGTTCATATTTTAAAATCATAGCAAAATAAATAATTTTTTTTCTTGTTTACTTGGTTATGTTATTTGCTAAATTAGTTATATGAATTTTCTATTTTGCCCCTCAAAGTATCTTCCTCTTTAATTTGATTGAGACATGTGGGGGCAAAATTTTAATTTCACCTCATAAAAAAGTTTATTAGGAGGAGTTGCTATATAGCATATCTTTTTTCATAATTTTATTGGGCTTAACTTTTACACAAGACTTTTAAAAATTATGAGGTAAACACTAATTAAGGGTATTAACACCCGCTTTTATGCTCATGTAAACGGATTCAAAGAGTAATAATAGTACCTATGAAGCTAAACAAAATATCAGAGGATCTGGTCTGGTGTAGTTAATAATATCAAGGTATCTTTAATTTAGGTGCAGTAGACATTAGACAAAACTTGTCCCTAAATAAATGGCCAACGTTATTTACAATATTCAAACGATCATTTCCAAAGACTTTTGCATGAGGCCCTTATTTTTGGTATCATATATATTATCAATTAAGATTGTTAGTTATTCTTGTAAATTAAATTATTTTGAGAGCCTGACATATCATGAAGTAATATATCAAGTTAAAATGATATGATATATCATATACTTGACCTTGTATTGGGCTTGGATTTATTCAGATTCAGATCCAAAATATTGTAGTATGCCCAGATCCTGACCCACATATAACCCACCGATTGGCTCACTGCTCACAGAAAGATATATAACCACAGACGTACTGATGAATGATTACATTTCACAATTTACTTTCTTGTTTTCTTTTTCCTTTCCTTTTTTTTGTTGGAAATTTGCTTTATTGTTTTCTATTTTTGCACTGTCTAGTATTTTATTTACAATATATAATAACATCATGAAAGAATGAAATTTCTCAGATATTGAAAAAAAAAATTAGCATTCGAATTTTGCATATTTTTATAAATTACTATTTCAATAAATTTTCATCGCAAATCGTCATTTAATTTTTAGTCTTGTGCAATTGTTTTGGCGCTGCTGCTATTCAGGTGTTAAATTTTTTTTTGTCAAAACCACTAAAAATGGTTTAGATGACAGTCGGTTATAAATGTAAAAAAGAAAAAAAAAATTCTCTCAAATAATGACTAAAGTTTGTGGCAAGTCAAATTTAAAGGGGTGAATGAAAAACAGTATTTTATGACTATGGGCAGGACCTGATTGGCCTCTTTACATTAGAAAAACGTTAATGGCTGTCCCTCAATACTCTCATTTATTATGTTAGAAGGTGTTTGGTAACCTTATAGACTTAATTTTGTTTAATATTGTTCGGGCTTATTAGGTAACATTAGGTGATTATATGAAGCCCTAATATTATGTTTGGTTACCCTACTATTCCAAAAGTAAGACTTAATGATGGTTAATATTGCATTTGGTATGAGTAAAATTAAGTGGAGCAAAAATTGCAAATTCCTAAAATGCCCTTATTTTTAATGCTGGGGAACAACATATATCACGCCATCAAGGCATGAAATTTCCATATTTGCTGCTTCTCTTCCCTGTTCTTCGCTGTGGTTCCTAAATTTTAGTCCGACGATTCAGGTTGCGGAATTTCAGTGCTGCCTTTGTCATTGCCGGAATCGACTTCTTGTGAACTGAGGTAAGGCACTCGATTTCCCCATTAGTCTCGCTGTGGAGCTCTGTCATGAACTGCTATTTACGATTTGGCGGAGTTCCGATAAGGGGAAAAATTTTATCTTCCGTTGAATGGTTTGTTGTCGGCTTGTCTTTTTCAGGTGATTTAGGGCTGGCTGTCCTCCGTATATATGTCGTTATTTTGCCGCGATACATATCTTTGTTATCCTTTACTGCAGTTTAAATTCACCTTTATTTGGGTATGTAAAAATACCTTTGTTTCCCCAATTTATGAAGAGGTGGTATTTATCATGATTCTATGTTTGATAATTGTTGGTAGCAGCTCTCATCCCTCAATATGTGCGGTCTGAACAAATAAAGAGGATGAGTACTAGAGAACACTTCACTAAGGGTAAAAATTGGAAGAAAAAATTGAAATAGTGCGCCTGAATAGTCTCCCGAAATTGAAGCAGACTTAATACCTTCCAAAATGAGATATGAATTAGGAAGGTTAATATGCAAATAGTGCCGGGCTGGAGCGGGCCGCAGATTAAGTGGAATGAGCCCATATGAGTTAATATTTGATACCAAACAAGAAATTACCCCTCCTACCTAATATGTATTAGACTTAATATGACTACCAAATGTCTTCTAAGTCAATTACGTAAGAACCTTAGCATCCAACAATCCATATATAACCTAAACAGAACCTTCTAAAGAACAACAATATAAATTAATAACTTTACAATTATTGCATAACATATATTTCCCTAATTAATCTTCAAGGAGAAGTAGTGGAGAATCTTGAGTTAAGGGTGAGCTCCAACGAAGCCCTAGCTCCGCCACCACCACCGCCACCAGCGGTGAGAGAATCGTCTGCACCGAGGTGCCAGCCATTGAAGTAATCAGACGTCTCTTCATTCTTGAATTCGCCGCCGTGCATGGGAAATAAGGGAAGGGTTTCAATCTCCGGCAGGGCGGTGCCACCATCTTGCTCCTGATCTTCGTCGTTGATTTGTAGGGTTTGATGAGCGTATTTCCTCTTTTCGAGAAAAGTGTATGAGGGATCATTAACAGTACCCACCCATGCGAAGCTATGAGTACCCGCCATTGATGCACCACCATTCGCTGTTATGGAGCACTCCTGTAAATGCAAAATTAGTAACTTTTAAGTAATAAGAAATTAACCTATGTTTGATGAAAATATGTGTCAACAAAGATACAATTTTTTTTTTTGGTTATGAACAAAGATACAAAAATTGAATAAACACAATGAAAAATATAAAGCATGGAAAGCCTGAATAATGTCAAGGTTTGATCTTTGTATATATATATATATATATATATATACCAAATCGAAGTTCTTGATACGCTGATTTCGAAGGTATAGAAGGCAACTCATACTTACCCGAAAACTCTTCTCCATAGCCATTGATCCATAAGCATAGTTCCCCATATGAGGCAGCAAACCAGGTGCAGAATTTGATGAAGATGGAAAATTACCTTTAAAAAACAAAAAAATCCACAGTATTTCCCCATCATTTCAAAAACCCTTCATCAACTTCAAACACACACACACACAAACCCCATCAGAAATCAAAGTGAAAAAAACAAGAAACAAAGAACCTGCAACAGGAGGAGCGCCATTGATGCTAGAACCCGAGAACTTGTTGTTCCCGTAAAACTGAGTCGAAACCACGAAATGATCTTCATGATTACCATTACTATTCTTCCAGGGCACCGAGTTGGACGTCGAGGAGGAAGCCCTATGCATGGGAGCGCCACTGATCACGTGGCCGTGCTGACCGAACTGAAGGTGGTGGTGGTGGTGATGGTTCTCCGCCGTGAACCGCTTCTTTTGCCGCTCTCGCGCTTTATGATTCTGGAACCAGTAGAACACGTTCTTGCCCTCGATCTTACCGTACTGCCTCAACTTTGCGGAGATTCTCTGGATCTGCTCCGCCGACGGGGAACGGACGCCGTTGTTGTAGTAAAGCTCCTTAAGGATTCGAATCTGCTCGCTGGTGGGTGTCCATCTCGTACTGCTTTGTCTGCACAAGAAATTGTTGTTGGGGTTAGTGGTGTTTTTTCCGAGTTCTTGATTATTATTATCATTGGTGGTGATTGGGAGGTGGGAATGTTGATGATCATGAGTTGCAGGTTCCATGGATGGAGAGAGAGAGAGTTAGAAAGGGTTGTGGGGGAAATGGGAATTGAGATGGAATGGAATTATAAAGAAGAGGAAGTGACACCAGACCACATGGAGGGGATATCAGAGAGATATCTGGGAGAGAAGGACTGAAGTTGACAGAGCAAAGAGGGTAACAAAAAGGAAGGGACAAAAGAGGGGCTAGAAAGGAGATATTCAGACACTATATTGCTTCCATCAAAAGAAAAAGACATACATATTTCCATCCATCCATCCATTAGAACCAAAAAAAAAAAAAATGTTGATTAATAGACATTGAGCTAATATGTTTCTTTAATGCTTTTATGCTAGATTATTAATTATTAGAAATAATTATATCCGACTGCCCTGTTAGGAAGCCTAATTATAATGCAATTTATTTAAATTGGAAAATTATATTTTAGTCTTTAAATTTCTAGAATCGTTTGTGGTTTTAGAGTTCCGTTATATCATTCCAAAAATACCCCGTGATTTGTTGTTAAATTCATAGTTTTTAGGGATTGTTCTATTTATTTTTAAAAACTTTAAAGATGATTTTATAATTTTTGGTCATGTAAATGTAAACTCATGGAATGCCTAAGTGGACTTTTACAAACTCGGGTAGGAATTCCAGTCCAAACAAGATTTGTAGGGGTTAAAATGTAATTTTTTTAATTTAGATGAATTGTGTTGTAATTAGGCTTTTTAGTAGGATTGTCAGATGAAACTCACCCTAATTATTATTATTTTTTAAGACACCTCCCAAAATAGTAGAAATTGAAACCCGAATTATTACCTTAAAAAAACAATAATTAGTTGGACTAACCCTGTTAGCTATTAATTATTATCATTTGGTTGTGCGAAAAATTATAAGTTTGATTTGAAGCTATTTGTTATGTATACTGTTTTATGGACAAATCAATTATATGGTAGAAATATATAGTCCAGTACCCATCGATATATTATTTATTTGGATTCTGAACTGGGTTGAACTATAATTTAGAAGTTAAGTTTTACTAATGATAATAATTGTGTTCCAATAGGTTGGAATACTTTGATGGGATCAATGGTGATAACCAGCAATGCTAGAAATAAATAAAAATAAAAAGATACAAAATATCAACATGTATGAGGTAATACACCAAGGTTCGGACAATCTATTGGGATGTGATGCAATTTCTTAAAATGAACTTTTAAGTGAACTTCCGTAGCTTTTACGTCGCATTAAAATTATAACAAGAAATTTTATGTTCGAGTCATTACAAAAGAAGTTTTTTGTGATCATTTATGTGGTCGAGAAAGTCTAGTATCAAGTAATTGTGTGATGGGATGGTGATAACCAGCATTGCAAGAACATTTAAAAAAAAAAAAAAGATAAATCGATAGGTATACCGGGGTATACCAAAGTTCAGGTAATTTAGGGGGATGAGATTCTAAATTTTTAATCAAGTTTCTACATATTGAGGCTCCGCAATTTTTAAAGATCCCAGAAACAAAAAAAGGACAAGAAATATAATAATTTATAATACACAAATTATATATAAGTCTGAATTTTTGAATGAATTTGAATGAATGTTAAGTGGTGAAAAGGGTTCTTTTAATGGAGGTGTACATGATGATCATCATCATAGTCCTTTGTTATTAATTAATACCAGACTCCCAGAACCCAGTCTACTTTGTGGAGACATTCTTCTACTTTGGCACAGGTATATTTATGGCTTTTAATAACTGCTAGAAGGCCTATTTTTCACACAATAATGTTGTGACAGAAATTAGTAAATGTGACCGAGACTGTAGCTATATGTGATATATCTAGGTTTCCTAGCTTTAATTTTGTTTAAATGATTTATAACATATCCAGTAATTACAGTACGGAAAATTCTAGCCCAGACCCGGCTTGGCCGGACCCAACTAATTAAAAAGGCAAGTGTATTACACTTGTTATTTGATTGGTCACTCTCCACAAATTTTCCACCAACCACACGGCAAGTGCAAAACACATGCTCCCTTGTTACACCGGTTTGGCCGAGCCAGGATCGGGCTAGGTTACCCTTAAAGTACATATGGTTTTACAGATGTGGAGGCAAAGGTAACCATTATCAGAAAACAGCATTAATTATATCCCTGAATGGTCCTGAGAATTAAGTACTGATCATGTTGAATAACATTGAAATTAATAGATTATCGGATGAAATGTCAATACGAAGTTCTGTGATGGTATTTTTACAGTTAATTTAATGTTCGATCTTGTAATTTGAACGAATTCAGTGTGAACTGTAAAGTGATTATGTAAAAAAAAATGCGAAAATGAAATCGGGTTTTTAATTTTTATAGACCCTTCGAGTTGCATAATTAAAAGTCTAACTACCTGATCGAATATACAAATAATGGAATTTTAATTTTTGATAGGATTCAAAACTTTTTGAAAGAAGTCATCTTATCGTCGTCATTCACCATGTAATGGTTTCAATCTTTGTTTTTCTTTGTCCTAATTTGAGATTATTTGGTTTTCAGTTGAGATATACAAAGTTCTATTTCACATGCATGTCGAATGTCTGATATTTGACACAGAGTTATCAATTCTAAAGTAAAGTTTTCATAATTTGACATTAGGATTTTCAATTAATTATAATAATCTTGTATCTATTACAGTCTTCATTGTCCATTCTTAGAGATGACTGGATTGAAGCAACCTTCTAAAAAAGCTAAAGTTTAAAAAGGGTCCAGTGTCGAAAAACTTCGTATTTTCGAGAAATCGCGATGACATGACAACATACTATGTCGTCTTTCTCACTAGTAACTTGGAGGGAATCGATTTGCTCAGTGAGGCCCAAAGGACAGGATACAGACAACTCCATTTGATGCATGCCTTCACAGGTCGGGTTTTTTAAGTATGAACACACGCGTTGGATTCCTTCTAAAACGTTTGAACTTTAAAAATGGCAATTTAATTTTGAACAAGTTAGAAATCCCGTTATTAAAAGTTCTTGATTATGATGAGACTATAATTTGAGGATATCATCTTATTGATCCTTTGACAAAATTGAAATCTGAATTAGTGCATGTGTATTTTGAAGATAAATGCAATATGATAAATCCGGCTAACATATTGTAGAGGCTATAAGAATTGGCTTCTAAGAGTGAAGCGAAGAGATTGAAGATTTTGTAAGAATGTTTAAATTGTTTGGTTTTTACATTATTTTTCCTTGCAGCAGTCAGAAACTAACAATTGGTTAGTATGTTATGTAGATGACCTAAAACACATCAATTGATTCTGTTGGGGGGCAGTTTTGTTTATAACATTTTTCTTTCCTCACTCACAAAGTTCAAAAATAATAACAAATAGTTTCTTAACAGATGTTTTATGGTGCTCATGGTAAGAAAATATATTTTATATTTATTTGTAGATTTATATGAGTGTCATTTTAATCCTTCAATGTATGTTAAAAAATCAGGTTTGGTTCTACGAGTATTTTTCCCATGTGGGAAAGCCGTGTCATTGTGTGTTTTCCCACATTTATGTAAGTGAGCGAAGAGTAATTTGACGACACAGAAGAAGAAAGTTGAAAAAAGTTTTAGCATGTTGATCAATATAGGTAAGGTAATGATGCTTTATTGAAAACATAATTTATAGACGAGACTTGTAATTTGTGGAACTGGATTCTTATATTATAAGATTGAGTCATTGTAATTATAACTAAATTCAAATTGATGATTTTGATGACATATGAATATTATGGAGTCAACTTTGATTATAACATAAGTTTTAGGACTACTTTGAACTGGGGAGTCAAATTATGGACCACATTGATATTTTTTAATTTTTATTTTTAAATGAGATTCCTTTACTTAAAAGGATCCACATGACAGAAGAAATTGAAAGTACTATTTTTAAAGAGTAATATAGATATACTTTTTTGGGGTTGTCTATTCTTAGGTTGGATTCGTACTGAACTTATGTTAGGTCTGTTTGTATTCATTTGTACTATTATTTAATTAATTAAAATAAACCATTATCTTTTAAGTTCCTATTTTTTCTCCAACTAACTAAATTAATTTAATATGTTTATTTTAAATTGAAATATTATTTGCAATAATTCTTCAATTTTATTTCTAATAATTTATTAAAAAATATAATTTATTATCAATATTATTTTTATAAAAACTTTTAAATTCCTAAACGATGCATGCAAAATATGTTGTTTTTTTATTAAGCGCAAATACGGGCTCGGGGTCCGGGCCCTATTTCGAGGCGCGACCCTCGTGATCTTATTAATCCAACCAAGAAAGACTTTACAAAGTTTTAACCTAAGTAAACGAGAATAAAGCCGAGTCCTCTAACAAGTTGGACCAGTGAACACTAGGAAAGCAGTAAAATAAACAGCAAAACAAAGTTGTACGCACTAAATGATCCAAGCTCGTCCCGTCGCACATTGACCACACCATGTCGAACCCATGTGCGGCAAGTGCCGCACTAGCCCGCCATTGACCGCACAGCTTGCCAAGTCATGTGCGGGGACTTCCGCACCACTCTCGCACATGCCCACATACCTATCCCATTCCGCCTTGTCACATGAGGGAAAGGCCGCACATGCCCGCCCAAATTGCCCGCACACTCCCGCCAGCGCCTTGCACGCCTTGCCACGCGTGCTGTAAAAGCCTCACCATTCCCGTACATCGCCCGCACAAACCCGCACATTAAGCCAACACCGCCCAGGCACTTGCGGGAAGACCTTCACCTGCCCGCACAAGCAACGCCCCATATCGCCAACCTGCCTAGGTGCATGCGGGCACGCCTGCACGCCCCCCACATCCTTCCGCCAATGCCCGCACATGCAGCCTAGGCACATGCGGTAAAACCCGCACACACCTACCCTGTCCGCCTAGCCTTGTGTGGGCAAACCCACACATGACCAACCTCAAACTGCACCAGGCCTACTCCATGCCGCACCATACCGCAATAGCACCCGCACCAGCAACACCTTTCCCGCACCATTCCCGAACCATACAGCATCAGAAATTCATTGGCACGCACATGCGCGCGCGGTGCAAAATATGTTGTTTGTGGATTTATCATCTTATAATTAATTTTATCTAGTCGGACATAGAAATACCAAAATTCTATTAGATTCTCATAAATTATGTTTCTATTAAATAATAACTAAATTTCTAATGAGATTTATTTTTTTATAATTTTAAAATACAATTATGTATGTTTAACAATTAAATAAATATAAAAAATTATTAGTTTCATGTATAGTCAAATAACATCGACTGAATTGAATTTATAAAATTATCTTTGATTTATATTAGTACAATTAATTTGTTCCCCAAACAAGTTTAAAATATTGACTTCATTTTGCCACATGCATTTAATAAGTTTTATATTTATACTATATGTGTTTTTTTTTAAAAGGGAAAAAATTTTAAGTTGATTATTATACATATATTTTTTTATTGTTGGAAAATATAGAATTATGTGGATCTACAAAGTGAGTCATATTAGTTTTGTACTTGATTGTTATTAATTATTTGAGAGATATAATTTTTATAACATATATATTAATTAATAAATAAATAATTTGATGTTTAATAATGAGGAATAGTATAAATAACATTATATAATATTTGTAAAACTATGAAATATATATTTATTGTAAATTTGATAATGTGAATCTCTTTTAAGATGATTAACATACATATATACATATATATACACACATATGAAATCATGTTTGTATAACATAATAGAGTAAAATTGACTTTCACACGATATTATTTTGTAGCTGAATAAGAAATTATCAATTTGATATTAGTTCTATTTATTATGAAAATTAAGTGATTTTACTATATATATTAAAATAAATAATTATAAGTTATTCTAACTAGTTTGATACTTTAAATTAATTCATTATGTTCTAACTATACATTAAATTTACAACAATTATCACTACAAGAAAAAACCTTTTCCTAACGCTTATTTTTGCCTACATTTACAAAACAATAAGTACAAATTTTCACTAGCTTTTTTTTTAGTTACAGATACCCCTCAAATTTCCGGCCAAAGGCAAACGGAGGTTCTTCATCTGAAGTTCGCCGTAATTTTCAGGCAATTTTTAGATGAAATATCATTTGATTTTCAGGCCAATTTCAGACGACATTTCGTCTGATTTCATTTGAAAATAATTGCCTGAGTAACAATTGGTTGCAATGCTCATCGAAGTTATTAAAATTAATTTTAATTAAATTAAAATTTTTAGTTTAATCTTTTCATCTAAAAAATTATTTTTGAAAATCTCATAGATTTTGCCGGAGTTTTGAAAACATTCAAACCAAAATAGTTTGTTTGTTTGTAGTGAGAGCAAATAAGCAAAAAAAAAAAAGTTAACAATCATCATAGTGAATGCTAATAAGGCAAAAGACTTACACTTTAGGGAGGCGGTGTAAGCCGGATAGCACTCGAAATCTGAAATTTGAGTGCCGCTCAGCTATGACACGACCGGTGAAGAAGAGCAATGGTGGAAATGGTGAAGAAGAGGAATGTTGAAAATAGTCGAGTCCTTCTGAAGAAAGGAGTTGGTGGTTTTCTTTGTAACTTGGGTTTGAGAAGAAGTGAGAAAGAAAACCAGTAGAGAGGAAAAAAATATTTTAAAATAAAAAAATAAATAAATGCTTTTAAAAAGATGGAATTTAAAATTGAGAAAAAATTTAGATGATTTGAGAGAGATAAAATTGATTTAAGAGAGAGAAAACACATTAATTTAAAATAAAAATAATAAATTAATGTGTTCTAAAAATATGGAATTAAAGATTTTTTTTTTAAATTAACATGATTTGAAAAAATTCAGAACGTACAATTGCTGATGCAAGTCCTCCATGAATGGACAACCGGCCCACAATATGATGGTTGTACCGCTAAGTCACATAATTTGTTCATGTTAGTATGCGAACTAGCACTCGATTCGCGAATTTGCGAATTGAATGCCGGTGCGGCGCTTTAAGCCGAATTAATATATTTAGTGCGCGAATTAATCATATCCTATGTTGCACGGACACGGATACGACAGGAGACGGACACGGCGACATGGATTTTTTCAAAATTTTAGGACACGACACAGCTATATTTTATATATAAATAAAAATATTTCATATAAAAATAAAATATTTTATAAGTATAATCTACGTAACATAAAATATTTATAAAAATATATAATATTAAAAACTCAAATAAGTTTTGTTATTTCAATTTTCTTTTCAAAAAATTCAAAAAATATTAAAAAGTACGTAAAAATTGCCCCGCCGTGTTCGAGCCGTGTCGAACACGCCTCTAGCCGTGTCCGACACTGTGTCCCTTCTTTTTTTTTTTTTTTTCCCCAGACATGCCTCCAGCCTGTCCGACACGTATCGGAAGTATGTCGGCGCCGTGTCCGCGTCCGACACGTGTCGGACACTGCACGGCCCCAAAATTAGGCGTGTCCGTGCAAGTGCATTCCAGATCATATCCTATTAATGCGTCAGTGCTTATACAATGTTAATTCATGTTGTTGAGTTTTTTTATTTTATGTGGGAATCTCAATTCCGATGTGCCGATAAACCAATAAAATAAAATCTTAACATTCTTATCTAACCCTTTAAAAAGCATGCAATTCTTCTATTAAAATACTATTATTATCTTAGTTTTATGATTTAATGAAATTAATATAATTAAAGAAGACACTTAAAATCTCAAGTCAACTAAAATTATTTTTGATCATCTAGAAAATAGATTGAGTTTTAATGTTAATTGTAAACTGTGCGATATAATTAAGATTTATTCTATCATAAATTTATTTTTAAGTATTTTCTATTCAAAAATATTGTTTATTGAATAGAAATAAATAAAAACATTATAAATAAAATTATTAAATATTATTTTTAATTGAACACTTTAAGGCACTCCCGCACTTAAAATTTTTATATTTTTACGCATTTAGTATCTGCATTCGCACCCGTACTCGCAATATGTGATCTAAGACTTGTACATATACATTTAAAATCGTATATATGTGGTTTCATATGAAAATTAATTGAAGAAAAATATATAAATAAAAAAATAAAAATTAATTATTAATTATTTTAGTATATTAATATAAGCCACGTGAGGTTGGAATTGAAAAACTATTTTGTTATTAATTATTAATTTATTTTAGCTTCATTTATCTAAATTTTTAATATATATGTTTAATTGGGTATTTTAAAAAATAAAATAAAAAATTATTTAAAAAAATACAAAAGACAATAAAATATAGTCAAAATATGTGTCATATTATAGCTTATGCTCTCTAGAATTGAACAAAATAAATTTTAGTTTTAAAAAACTTACTAATTTGTTAAAAATATCGGTTAAAGATATAAGTGATTTTATAAAAATAAAATCCAAAAAAAAAAGGTGGGTGATTGTTTGTATAATTTAAAACTACGGTAAAACTGTGATGTTTTCTTAAAAAAATATGCAAATTAATTAAAAAAATATGCAAATTAAAAAAATGTACAGTCCGACTCATGTGAGGTTAGTACAGAGGGAACTTTTTATAGACACCCCCTACTCTATTATTAAGTGCGAGGTGTCCTCTTTTTTTATTTTTAATTTTTTTTCTATTTATATTTGTCCATTTTCTTCTCTTACGTTCTTTTCTGTCTCTTTTTTTTATTTGTTTATTTTATCACTTCAAAAATATATTTCTCACTTATCTTTTCTATTATCTCAATTCAATGTTTTTTCTTTTATATATAATTTTTATTTTTTTTAAAGATAATATTGTTTGGAATATTATCTTTTCATGTTATTTATTTATTTATTATAATTTAATAAATATATTAAAAATAATTATAAAATATATATTAATATAAAAATAATTTTTAATATATTTAAATTATAAAAAAGAGAAAATTATTTAAAACGTCCCGTAAAGTGAGTCACATACGGTTTTGGTCCCATGAGTGACAATTTTTTTGTTTTGGTCCCATAAAGTGTAATTTTGCGCGATTTTGGTCCCATTGACCAAATTCCGTCTAGAATAACGGTTGACCGTCAAAAAAATTTACTTTTTACCCTATTTTCTTAAAAAAGTTACTTTTTACTCCGTTAAAAAAATTATTTTTACTGTTAA
>JBBMKE010000001.1:20504428-20524158 GCA_037834125.1 Lippia alba | reverse complement strand
AAAAGCACGTCATATTCGAAAATTACCGAAATCAAAAATCACGAGGCAAGACATCGGCACACGAAAACATCACACATGCGCATATAGTTCATTCTTTCAAATATATCATCCAAATCACATTTCACTTAATCCAATTACGTCACTTTGACACGTAATTCATATAATCACAAGTTATATCATATAAATGCATAATTAAAGGAATCGAAAACACGCAATTAAGGTCGCACATGTCTTATCTATACGAACGAACGATCGGGACGTCACAGGGTCAGTCTAACGGCTCGACTGAGTGAGGGGGCTAAACGCACACCCATACATAAATATATATATAGAGCATAGCACATAGGATCAAATGGGGGCAATCATGAACCGAGTTAGGTTTTTACGTACCAAAACATTTACCCAAAATATATATAATTAATACTTAATTCAAAATCCCATCTCGATTCATAATCACCAATACAAAAAATAAAAGTCCAGCGAGAACGGACCATCCCTAACTCCGATAATCAAATAAACTCATAAATTCATAAATTCGTTTCATCCGCAACTTCTTAGAGTTCGGGAGTCAAACCCTCTCCACCCATATTGATTAAAATACATGCGGGTAGCTAACCCACGCCATGTCTTCCCCGGTTATTCACGGAGGGCTCAAAGAACTACGCCTTCTCCATCTCCCTCAGAGTCGCACATAGAACTTCAAAAGAGCTTGTGCACAGGGGTGATAATCGGCGACCCCAATGGTGCACCGGGTCTCCCTTACCCACACCTCCGGGGCCCAAAATTCCAAATCATACCATAACCCATCTTTCAAGGCACAACTCGCTATAGGGGACCCATTTGTAATTGCCCCTTCAAAGGAAACTTACCAAAGGATTCAAAAACATAAGCTTACATATACTCGTAATTATACCATTTTCAAAACCTCGAAGGTGATTCATAATATTCATAACATAAACATTTATATTATTCATATAGATATAATACCGCATGCGGGGTAGGAATCCAATCACATAAAGGCCATAGGTTTCAACTATACCAAAAATCCTAACCCTCACCTTGGATCAAAAGAAGCTAAACAGGAACAAACGGGCGACAACCACCTAAACCTTGAGCTCGTGATCGTCCTGATGAGGATCTGAAAATAAAAAGAGACGCAACCCGAGACTTAGACTTGAATATGAACCAAATAGACACCCGACAGTGCTCATGAATGCGAATGAATGCAAATGAGGTGCATAATTACAACACTTAATCATATTGATTCATGTCTTGGAACCTCGTCGTCCAATTAAGTCATAAATGATTCAAATAATCCATATCAAGTCACAAAAAGGGCACAAGAATCAAGCTCGTACATAATCAAGTCAAAATGTACCAACGAAGCATTAAAATTCCAAAAACTTACAGCGGCCCTCGAAACTGCCATTTCGAGTCGTAGTTAAAATGGCAAACGGCTGTTTCGATGCCCAGACCTGGAACCCGAGACTTCTGAAACGGTCTTTTCATATTTTCAAAGGAATTCCAAACGGTCATTTCAGAACCGTCTGTAACAAAATTTGCAAACTAGAACGGTCGTTTGGAAAATACAAAGGGCGGCCAAACGGCCGTTCCAAAACCTCCTGTAACAGAACTGGACTCCCAAATGGCCGTTTCAAAATTTAACACGAAAACCAAACGGTCGTTTGTTAGTCACAAATTTTAAAAAACGCGCCATGCCGAAACGGCCATTTCCAAAATGCTCCATGGGCCGAAACGGCCGTTTCGGCTCTGAAATCTGGGCAGAGAGATCGCGGTAAAACAGGGGTCCGAGCCAAAATTCCCTCAACACCATCATATGCTCCAAAATCCAAACACAACCAACATATAATCATCAAGTAACAATAACAAGTGCATAAGCTAGCAAGAAACATGCTTCCAAAGCTCAAGATCAAAACCCACATTCAACAAAGTTCAATCAATAAATGCACCATCAACCATAAATGCATCTCCAACCAATTCTCATAAATTAAATGCAACCAGATAGCATATATAAGTCAAAAGTAAGGTCATCAATCATGCCATACAAACCAAGAATTCAAAAAGCACAAGAAGATCATGAAACCCTTACTATTCTCCCACACCCTCAAATTCATACAAATTCACAAAACCAAGAGATGACAATCGGTAAGCAGTTAGAGAGGATTATGGAGGTTTTAAAACTTACTTCGGATCGGAAGATGATCGAGGAACGAGAGAGATGGGGTCTTGTGAAGCTTGGGGTAATGATTGAAGCTCTTTTCCTCTCTTCTCTCTTGCCTTAGTGAAAAATTGGTGAAATGAGGGAAAAGGAGAGGGTCAAGCATAATAAGTAAACCGGTCAGTTTATTTTGGGTTCAGTTCGGTTCAAGATTTTCTCGGTTCAATTGATTCAAAAGGTCAAAGGTTCGAATCCGAATTTTCACACCAAATCAAACATGAATTAAAGTCACATAGATTCAAGTTGATTCATATTAATCCAAATAGAAAATTATACGAAATAAAATAGCAATTATATCACATGATCACATAATTAATGAAATAAATCGCGCACATAGACCATACCTGTACGATTGAAAGATTGGGGTGTCACATGTATTCTAGATATATAATATAAATCTAGTAATATGTTTATGGACGTGAAATATACAAATTCAAGATTCAATTAATTTTTATTATTTAAGTTACAAAATTACATGGGATATGTGAGATACTCAACTGAAATTTTGAAAAAGGAAATAATATCTATGTTATTATTTAGTATTTATCGTTAATTTTTACAGCTAAATAGAACCTAATTGTTTAGTAGATTGAACTGATTTTGGAAGTGGAGTTAAAAAAAGAACAGAACATTTATCCTTATTTTTTACAATTAAATAACTAAAACATTTTTTTTTTGGGGAAGTGGAGTCTTGATATTCCATAATTTATCACATTTAAATTTCAAAGGTTTTATTTCCAAGTTCTATAAAACTGATGGGAATTTTGAATATGCACTTGGGCTCCACGTTGATGTATTAAATTATGATTTTAATTTTATAATAATTTTCTAGAAAGATATCTCTTTTAATTCCTTAAATTATCTTTATATTTTTGGAAAGCATACAAAATGCTTATGTGGTATTTGTTAATCATTTGAATATATATATATATATATATATTGAGAAGCCAATCACATTTGATCTTGATGATTAATGATTGTCCATAATATCCATAATATTCCTAAGAATATAATGTATTTTTTGTTAAATTTAGAGGTCTACGCAATAATAGAATATAATGTATAAATCGAAAGAAAATAATTTGGTTACTCAATAGCTTTATATAGTTTTTAAATAGAGATATTGTTAAAAATAAAGCAATAATTTTTTTTTTTTTGTCAGTAAAGCAATAAAAATATTTGTTTGCGAGTTTGGATTGATACATTAAGAGAGTTTGATAGGTGATATCAGTTTTTCTAAGTTAATTTGAGTTAATATTATTTGGGCTTTTTTAACTTAAATTAAGCACGATTAGCTTATCTTAATTTACCATTTGATACATACAATTAGCTAGAAGAAAATTTTCTGATGAATATATATTAAATTGTTCTTAATATATTTTTATATTTTTATCATTTAACTATAACTACAATTTTTATTCAATTATATATATATACACGATTCAATTGAAATAGAAAATAAAAAAATTATCATAACACCAATTTGTTGGTAGTGAAAGATATTACGTTATCTTTAGAGATAATAAAGAACCTCACCACTTGTTCAAGAATAATACGCTAACTTTAGAGAGAGAACGATGAATTGAGAAATTTAAAATCTCACCACCGAAAATAATATCTAAAGAAAATAAATTATTTATTATAAATAGCAAATAATGTGAATAAAATTGAAAAATAAAAATGAGAATAATGCGTTAAAATTCTAATCTCAGTGCACCCCATTTGTAGAGATTAAAAAAATGAATTTCATCAGTGAAAAAGTGTAGAGTCCAGCGCGTGATACCACATCCCCCGCACTGAGATCTGACCCACATATGAAATGGACAATACATACACGAACCTAGTCACGGCGAACGGGGACTCTACACACACACTAACCCTGGCGGGGCTAACCCTTGAACCATTCAATACAAGAATCAGAGTCATAAAACTTGAATGCGGAAGCAAACCATAATATATATACATCATATACAATGAGTCACGGGCTCTATCAAAAATACATCAAGTAGCATAGCCTTCACAGCCTTATTATACATAACAAAATGTGCCACGGGCGTTCAATTCATAAATACATAAATAAATATGAGTGTAGGTGTTACAGACATGCTAGAAACGAATGCAAGATACAACTGACTCGAATTCCCGCCTAGCACCTCACACCTGCAGGGAATCGAACTTGGGTTTTTGCCTTCAGGAAAGAACCCTCAACCACTTGGCCAACGCTTGTTGGCGTACGTACACGTTCATAACACATAAATCTACCGCATACTAAAATTTCACAAAATTTCGATATCAAATCATATAAAAACGAAACGCGTTTCTAACACTCATATGCACTCAAGTTCAAAAACTCCAAATACAAAACCAAATTCCATGCTACGTTAAATTATGAATTTCAAATTCATTAATTTTCAAAGTCAACGATTATAATTATGAAATTAATAATAATTAGATTATTGATGTAATCATTTAATTAATGTATTAATATTTAATTATACATTAAATATATAAAACACTTATAAACAATTAATTCGCGTAATTTGATAAACACATGCGTCATTCCTGTATGGCCGAAAAGTCAGGGTGTCACAAAAAGAGATGCTACGCGAGATTCACGCGCTCTTAGCCCAAAATCTGCCCGAAATCTATAATCTCTCTTAACTAATAAAAAATTAAGTGATATTAAAATCAATAAAATAGCATAATCTCACTAATCTAACACTTTCTAAAAGTATTATTATTCAACTAATTATCTTATTGCTTCGACACTTAATTATATTTTGTCTATGCTTAATGCACAAATCATGAATTATAAACAAACTTGAAATTGGGACATTTAAATCTTAAAATTTAACAAACACAAAATATTGGAATTTAATTGTATTAGACATACAACTCTTTTATATCAACTACTTCGAACATTTTTATTCTTCTATTCTTACGTAATTTTCATTTATTTGCATTCTAAAATTGTTATTCACACTTTCTTTTAAAATTGATCAAACGGATTATTGAGACACCCTCGTATATATCAATCGAAAGAACCAAGAACACAGATAATGACAAACAATCCAAATAAAATTGTTATTCACACTTTTTTAAACACACACATGCAAACAATCCAATAAGACTTAAATATATAACCTATCAGTTCACAAGCGTAAATGTTTACTACTACTTTATTTGTTTGTCCAAAATTGTTATTAACACATTTTTTTTTAATTAAACGCACACCCCAAAAAATTGTTATTCATACTTATTAATCCTCCTTTTTCTAATAAAGAAAATTTACCCATGTATCGTAAACACTATTTATATTAATTTTGGATGTCATAATTTCCCTGTTACATAATAATAATAATTTATATTTCAAAAAAAATGTAATTATCTTTCATCGTAACACGATTACTTATTCTGACCAGAAGAAAAAGTAATACGATTACTTATCTTCTTCTTTTTGAGGAGGATCGCAAGTGCAACTTTTAGTTAGCCGTGATAAATTTTTTGTTGTTGAATATATATATAAGTAATGATTTAAAATAGACGGAAAATATCTCTAGTGTAACTACTTAATAAAAATAAATAAATTAAAAGTGCAAATTACAATTCTCTGTCACGCTACGATTACGTGACACAATTAGACTAATCGATACACACATCCACTCAATTATTGACCTCTTCTTCCGTTTCATACCTTACGTACAACTAATGATCGACTTTAGTTCCATTCCATACCTTACAATCTCACGTACGTCCCTAGGTTTTGAGTAATTAGGGTTACGTTATCTTCTTAACTAATCAATTATATATAAGAACAAAAGGGGTGTTGGTTTTGAGAATAGTAGTGGTCCTTATGTCTTGAAGAAAGGCAACAATGTATGTAGGGCATATCTCCTAATGAGGGATGAGCCCTTATGACCTCTTACATGACTTGTACAAAAACATCCATGCAACAATTAGTTCTTTGCCCCCACAATCCACATGTTTTTGTTCTTTCAAGAATTTCCTCATTTCTCACTTCTAAATTCTATGTATAAATACCCTCTAGTCCCCTTCAATTCCTCCCACCACCTTTCAAATAACCCTAAAATCAAAACCCATAATTTGTTTGCAAAGTATTCTCATTTCATATTTTTTCATCTCAATTCCCACTAAAAAGGCCAAATTAAAGAAGAAAATATGGCAATATGGAAAACAAACAAGAACAACCACAATAGCAATCTGAATTCGGCCACCCTTAAGCAAATCCTGAAGAAGTGTTCGAGTTTTGGCAAGAAGCACGACGTTCCCAAAGGGCATTTCACAGTGTATGTGGGTGAGAACAGAAGCAAATACGTCATACCTCTAACACTATTGGCCCTTCCAGAGTTCCAAATCTTGCTACAACGAGCTGAGGAAGAGTTCGGGTTCCACCATGATACCGGGATAACATTGCCGTGTGATGAACAAGATTTTTGCTCTATCATTTCCATGGTGAGATAGAGTGGCTTAATTTGAAATTGATTTGAGTACCTTTTTCACACACTAGCTACCTTCAATCATATGGTGGATCCTGTCAAGCCATTTTAGCTAGAGAAGAGCATCTTAGTAGTACTAATAGAAGATTGGTTGTGTACATATTAAACCGTCTATTATTTCTGTCTCTTTTTTTTGAGGTGATAATCTTTTCTCTTTTTTTTTCCTTTTAATGATTTAAATTCGAGGAGTGTGAGGATTTTTTTGGATGAGTACATCCACCTAGCTAGTATGGATTTTTTCAATAACATGCTTTATCTCCCTTGAGTTATGAAATTACAGTTTTTGTTGCAAGGGTAGAGAAAAAACATTTATCCATTTTTGGTAAACAAAAATAAGTTTTAAATCCCTACTGAACGACCTAATAATCTAAAAGAATTTATCTTGTAAAAAGTAGGGCTTACATCGACTAATTGCAATTAATCTACTAAAATTTTCTCAACAAATTATATAATTGACTTCTCTTTATACCCTAGCAAGCACGTAATAAAATGATCCCATAATAATTTTCTTAGCCTAAAAAATCAAAATGAGGATCAATACAACAGTTTTCTTGGGCTTTCTGAGTTAAGGCCCACATTCGACGTCCAAAATGATAATTGGGGCTTTCTGTTATATCTTAAAACTATTAATCAATAGAAAGTTAGAAATTTCAAATTATAGTGCTTCATAATAAAAATTTAAATGATTTTTGAAATAAATAATGAGTAAAGGTTAAATATTTTTGTTTATTTTAAAAAAAAAAACTACATAACTACACAATTCCGACAAAAGACTTTTTGTTCAGGATATTCACCCATTTTCTTCTGCAAAATCATGGATAGGATACATGAACACAAGACAACAATATTCGTATGTCCATTTGATTTCTTCAAGACATATTCCTAACACACAGAACATATGATCAGCCCGATTTTATATTGTCTCGATTTAATATTGCGGTTCCATTCACATCATCTTACATGGTGAACATATTGCATGCGGCTTCGTTCATATCCCATGGTGATTAATTTATTATGGATTTGGCTAAGGTTATAATATTTGTGTGGTGGTGTTTGTGATTTTTGTTATTATGGATCACATTTATACTGTTTGTTAATTGATGTTTACAAGTACCCATCAAATTTAAAATTAGAGAATCCTTCGGAAAAACTAAAGTACTAGATTTAAAATTGGAGTATTATTAAAAAAAATCTAAATTTAAAATTAGTGTACTGATAAAAAAAAATAAAAATTAAAGTAATCATCTACTATATTGAAGAATATTGATTAAAAAAAAAAGTATGTTGGTATGCTATTAGAATACTGAAATAAACAATTAAACTATACCCAGTTATAAAATTGGAATATAAACTTCATATAAAATATTGTATTGAAATCGTAAAATTGATGTGTAAGAATGTATATACGTAAGAATTTTTATTTTTCATTTAGACTTGTATATACGTAAGAATGAAATACATATAACTTCATATCTTGATTCGTAGCTAGTATAAAAATAATTAAATACACGTTATAATATGAAATAAACAATTTATCCATAGGTAAAACAAAGTATATTACTTTAGTTTCCAAAATACCTAAATTAAGGGGCGGATAAATAGTTTACATTTCGTTTTTCCGAGGATTTCTTTGATATGCAAGTAAACATATTTCTTCACGTTTAATCCTATTTTACCCAACGCCATTTAGCCTTTAGGTCCTTTACTTCTATGATAAAGACCGGAATCTCAAAATATTCTATTAAACATTTTCACTTATAATAACTTTTTTCTACAAGAAAACTGTCTGATATTGATTTCCGTTAGAAACCCTTAAAAAATCTATCAAAAATCTCATTCACCGGCTGCTTTTAAACGACGCATTTGTCGGAATTTGATTATTTATTTATTTATTATTTGAAGTTTAATCGATGACTAAAAAAAATTGTTAAATCCCACATAACATGTGAGTATTTGTCACACCTACATAAGGTATTTTAATTTGTTATTTTTCCTCCACAATTTGTTGATAATTTATATTAAAAATGCACATATTATTAGTTCAGCCATATATCCAATTAAAAAAGAAGAAACACAGATTGTGGCTCTCATAAAAAAACTCTAATTCTTTTCAAGGATTTAGACTTTGGTATTGGACTATTGGAGACAAACAAACATGAAATATTGAAATAAAATTCATATTGTCTTATGTATTATGTTAAGAACGGATAGTTAAGACAACTCAGGTGTCTTGTCTAAATTTTAATATATATATATATATATATATATATATACTTTGGGACTTAATGCATTCAATCCCTAACTTTTCAGTTTGTGTCATTGCTCATAACTTTTACAAAATGTAACGAAATATTTTTGAAATATTCCATTTAAGTTAAATTTTGATCGTTTATTTCTTCTTTATTATGGTGATTCAAAAATCAAGACCACTACAAATGTGTTCTTTTCTTCAAGATGAACAAAGTTCATATCCCATTCGACCCTATTTGCCGTCAGAAGCATTAGACTTTATTTGCAAAGCTTCACTGGCCTTGCACCATTTTTGATAGGTGATTCTTTATTCGTTGGTTGTCAAATTTTGATTTCGAAACAATCACCGTATTCCCTGCATCGAGAATTTCAATTTGATGGGTAATATCAACACGTTTGAAATTTGATTTGTACAAACTTGACCTTATAAATCACGCCCAAAAGTTTGAATGGAATATTCCCTAAAATTTCATCAGAAAATGGTTAAGTGTTATATTTTCTAAACGTTAAGGGATAATCGTATCGATCAAAAGTTATAAGACAAAATATAATATGCCCCAAAGGATAAGGCGTCTGGAATTAGCATGTATATATATATACACACTAAGTATGTGGATAAATTCTGACCATCTCAAAGGTTCTACAAAGGGTCCCTTTTGCTATTGCACCAACTGCCATTCATAGACCGGTTATTTGATGGTTCACCAATTCTTTAGTTAATTTAAATGTAAAGGAACTTAGGTTTAGTGTTGACACTCATAATACTTCAAATTTTATTTTAGAAATACTTTTGGTCTCCTTTGTTTCAATTTAATAATATCTTGAGGCTGTGATATTTATCTGGTATCATTGGGTTTTAGTTTAGATATATAATGTATGCCGTCATACAAATGTAAGATATACTAATTAATAAAAGGGTTAATTACATTTAGACCCGTACATAAAATTACAATTTGGTACCTCTTCGTAAAAAAAAATTATATTTACACCCCCTCATAGATTTCATAATTATATATAACACCCAATATTATAAGAATCGATTAAAAAACTAACAGAATATTCATTAAAATTGTGAAAGTCCCTTATGTCCCTGTTAAAATTGGACTAATTTTAATTGTATAAAAAATTTATTAGCAAATTACTAAAATACCTCTTATTTTGGCTCACTTTACATCGTGTAAAAAGAGTCATTTTTCTCTTTTAACAGTACTCCCTCCTTCCTTCATCAGAACACCATGAAACCTTTTGTGTTCTCACCTACGTGACCAACAAAATTTCTCTAAAAATTGATGTTTTGGAAGCTCAATCAACCGTCTAGACATCGATGGTAATGAGAAAAGCTTCTTGCAATAATATTAACGGGATTTTCACAATTTTAAGGAATATTGGGGGTGATACCTAATTATTAAATTTGTGAGGGGATGTAAGTGTAATTTTTTGACTAAAAGATATCAAGTTGCATTTTTATATACTCCCATGGGGTTTAAATGTAATTAACCCTTAATAAAAATACCAAACATAGATGGACATGGATAAAATAATATCATATATATATATATACACAATTATATTATTTAATAATATATAATAATTAAATATATTGACGAACTATTACAAGCTACAGACACAAAATTACATAATTTATTAAAAATAATGAATTTTACAAAATTGGTCGAATTTAATTTATTGAGGAGCTCTTACTCGAATTTAATTAACAAAATTGATTAAAACTTTAAGATTTACAAAATTGCTCGAATTTAATTTATAAGTCATTTTTTTGAAAATAATGAATTTTATTCAAAATTTTAATTATTTAATCTTTTAAGATGAGAATAAAATATTAAATAATAACTTTGAGCTTACTTTTTCAGTTAAAGCTACACTTAGAGACCTCACGGGAAAAACTCACGTTTAGTCACATAGGTTAGAAGTGAGGCCAGATTTAGTCCTCTAAATTAATTAATTGTACTTAATCCCATAAGTTACCTTTTGAGGACAACTGTAATCCTTAAATTAGTTAATTTCACACTTAGTCCCATAAATTAGGTTATTAAAGACAATTTTTGTTATTCTGTTGGAATGAAGTTTACTATCTCTTAAGTGACTCGAGTTTTTAAACTCTCTTCTGTTCCACTTCAACACTGTACGGAGAAACACCACATTAACCTACCAAAGCTCACAGTAAATTTTAATCGCAAATGTAAGAATTATATTTATGAATTTTGTTACATTTAATATTATTTTTTACATTTGTGCATGTAAAGAAAAAAAATATTGAATTTAGAATATTCTTTAATCCGTGTGAAATGACAAGACTACATTTTTTTTTTTGGTGCAAGACAGGACTACATTCTACGTCAATTGAATTTGTCTCTAATTTAAATTTGCAAATTGAGTCTTCCAACTTTTCGAGTTTAATTAACAAAAATGGGAAGACATTTGCAGATGTGCAGAATTTAAGGAAAGTTCTCACAAGATCAAAAATTTTAAATAAGGAAAATGACAAAAGTAAATATATGATTTAGAATATAGTTAGTTACACAATTAAATACTGAGGGCGTGTTTACATGGATCTTTAACTCCATTCAACCTATATTAGCCGCCAGTTAAGCTCGTTTACTTTTCCTGTTTTGAAGCACGCACTTACTTGCCGAGCCTGTCCATCGGATCTCGTGCGGCTGTTAATGTAGCCCATTCAAACTTGAGGTTTTAGTTACTTAAACCAGCGGCTGTTAATGTAGCCCATTCAAACTTGGGGTTTTAGTTACTTAAACCACTCATTTTATGGCTAAGAATTTTACCTTTATGTCCATTACTTCTTTTAATTTATGTGGAATGCCATCCGAAATAATTTATTTAGTCAATTCCATATGTTTTTCAACATGAAAATAATTTACTCCAAGGTTTCCCTACTTTCGTCTGTAATAAAAATCGCAAAAGTTCGCTCGTGATTTCTTGTGGAATGCCCTTTTTATTTGTTTTCTCTTCAATTTCTTGTGATTTGTGAATTTTTTTGGCTCTGTATTTGGTTGATTTGATTTGGGTTTTTTGTCATCAATTGGTGGGAATTTGTGGGATTTTAAGATTATTGAATCCCGCGACTCTCCATTAGAAAGATTAGAGTTTTTGTCCTGGGAAATTGTGAAAAGTTGAAAAAGATGAAGAATGAATTGTTCTTTCTTTTCTTTTCTTTTTTTTTAAATATTAAGAGGATAGCAATTCTTGTCAAATACCTGGAAAAGGAAACCCGATAGAATAAATCATGTATAGCAAATTTTTTAGGAAAAGAAAAATAATATAGAATAAGGTGGAGAATGATATTAAGAGGAAATCTGAAAAAAAAAAAACTATATATTTCGAAGTATACTTTAATTAACAAATTTGATGTTTACCGTTTTAAATAGCTAACAAATTAACTGCCCTAAAAATCCAAGTAAACCTGCCCTGAGTGGATACCTGGCACTACGGCTGTGTTTACTATTGAATTATTCATAGGTTTGTGTATTTAACTTAGATGTGTCAAATCTTTACTTTGTAAGTTGGCTAATCCCTCATTTTCCCGGATTTCCAAATTACACAAAAATAAGGTTGCATTAATTAACCACTGAATTTTGGAGTTGTTTTTTAATCCATTGTCAATGATGGGGTGAAAGTACTATGTTACCCTTCAACTTTTAGACAAATTCCAAAGATGCCCTTAGCTATATATTATATAAAATAAAATCAAGTACTATACCTCTCCAAAATTAATTCCAAACAAGGTTTCCTAATTAAAGACGACTAGTTAATTGCATGGTAGGCTACTGCTAATTAATCAATAATGTTCTTGACTATCTTTAAGAATCAAATGGATTTGCGAGCTTATATAGTCTAGCACAAGAAACAAATATTTCTTGCAATAGATAAGTCGGAAAAATAATATTTTAAAATATTACTGATCTAAATTGTATATCTATTTATATATATTTTTGTTTTAAAAAAATGTATATTTATTTACATATAAATTAAGATGCTGAAATTCAATAAGGACTTTTCTTACGACCAAGAGAAGAGAAAACTATTGAGAGTAAATTGACATGATTAACATATCTACTATATAATATGGTCTACGTAAAGTAATAAAGGTTGGCACTAATCTTAATTAAGTTCATAATTAATAATTACCTAACCCAACAATAAACCTCATCTTTAAGAATATAATCTTATGATAACCAAAAACTCGATCGACATAATGGAAGTCATCGATTGAAAATCATTCATATTCGTTCATTTCTAGGTAATAACACTGACCAAGAAAAAAATTTCTAGCTAATAAAAAATTAATCCTACCATATTGCCGTAATTAAGGTTGCATAATCATTAGATAGCTAGAACGAGATGATTTGTATTGCATTGTTAGCCTGGTTAGAATAATATCTTTTTGATAGTATACAATATTCTATGCATTACTTTTTTTTTTTTAACTTATGAAGTAAAGTTGCTCATCCAATACACATCTATACTATATAAAAAATCAGGGATAAATACAGACACCCCTTTAACATTTGGGGGTTGTGCACTTTGCCCCCCTATTCTTCAAATCGGTGCATTTAACTCCCTCACCTTTGCAAAATGTAACACTTTATCCATTTCGGTAGAATATTTCGGGAATATAGAATATTCTGCCGGAATGTACTTTGACTGTCGATTTCTCCTTAGTCACGGCGACCCAAGAGTCAAGACTACTACCATCATGTTCCTCTCTCCATGACAAACAATACCCATACCCCATTCGATTCCATTGGCCATCAAAAGCGTCGGATTCACGTGCAAAGCTTCGTCGGTATGCACCATCTTTGACCGATGATTTCTCCTTTGTTGGTTGCCGGATTTAATTTTGAAACAATCATTGTGAATTTTTATGGATTCGTCATTAGAAATCACACCAAAAATTTTTCATAAATTCCGGCGGAATATTCTTGGGGTAAAGTGTTACATTTTGCAAAGGTGAGGGGGTTAAATGCACCGATTTGAAGAATAGGGGGCAAAACGCACAACCCCCCAAAGGATGGGGGTGTCTGTATTTATCCCAAAAAATAAAGAAGTGTTTTACCTTAAATGTAAGTTTGTGACATCAAAGTACCAATTTTTTGGTATTGCTTATTATGCTCTCAATTTTATTAACTAAAGTACATATGGTTTTGTAACGCCCCGGTTTTCAATGTTACCATTATGACGTATGTGACACTATTTACGCATTTTATAATTCTTTAAATATCTAATTATGTGGTTTATTTGTATATTCTTGAATTTCTCTTATTTGGAATATTTGGATACTTATGAATATTTAAGAATATGTGAACTTAAATGCGTATTGAACGTCTTGCGCTTGAGTGTTAAGTTCGTGTGCCGGTTCTATTTGATTCGAATTCAGAATTTTGTGAATTTTGAGTATGTTATGTATTTACGTGTTATGAATGAATATGTTCTTGTGATATTTTTCCGACCCCGACCGACCACCCGAATTCACCCGGAACTCACCTCACTCTCACTCACCCGACTAACCTTGCACTAAAACACTCATAACTCCCTCCATACTTAACCAAATGGGGCAAACTTTGGACCCACTTAAACGTTACTGAATGCCCTATCAGCCATACCAATTCTAATGTCATTTTACACTCCAAATTGAGCAAAGAAGAGCTGCAAAATCGAGGCCCATTCTTCCCCCTCAAGAAGTCACTATTCACTCTCTTCTCCAAGTGATCACTCATCTCCATCTCTTCCCATACTTGAAAGGAAATCTTGGATTATGTTTTGGCATGTTCTTCACCTTCTTTTAAGTGTATATATGCAAGATATGGTGTTGGTTTTCTTGGAGATTGATCAAATGCATGAATAGTAAGTGTTTGGTTGATTTCTTGAGAATGCATGCTTCCTTGTTGATTCTTGTGGTTTGATTGAGGCTTCTTCCTCCTAATGCCTTCATTAACACTTGTATAGATGGATTATAGATAGTAGTTAGGGGTTCATGAAGTTACCATTTATGCTTGGATGTGAGAATTTGGAGTCTTGGTCTTTGATGCATCTCATTTCATTCTTTCACACTTAGATTAGATTATGGCATGATTTAGGGCATGAAAACTCTTGCATTTTGGTTGCATAAACTCATCCTAGCATGTGGTGTTAGTTTGGGAAGGTTTGGAGCTTATTTCCCATCATTTTTGTTGCCCAGAATCTTTCACGGGAGTGGAAAATTCCTCCACGGGAGTGAATGGTGCCCGACTTTCTGCCCGATTTTGGGCCTTTTCCCACGGGCATGGAACTTGCCCGGTTTTCTACCCGAGATTATTTTGCTTTGTTGACCCATCATCCAAACTCCAAATGACCTGAAATTTTAATCATAGAAACCTTTTGAAGTCTAATTCAATCTCCAATTGATTTCACCTCAATATCCTTTCTAGATTGTGAGATATACCCATTTAATTTTTATGTGGACACTTCACCGAAAATCTGCATTCATCTAACTTCGAACTTACACCATTTTCTCCTCGCTTTGAACCATGATTGGAGCCATACATATTTGGAAATATCTATGTATCTAGTTTCATTTTCAACAAACAAAACCTAATTTGGATTTATAAATCTTCAGATATCCTTGTTTTACTGCAGCTTGTGCGTTTTAAATTTCTGACAGCTTTTGCTAATCTTTGCTCAAACCTTTCTCTTTGCATTTCTTTCATTTCTTTAACCCTAGTATGTGCTTTGATTGAATTGTATGCTTGATTAATTGATTTTTTATGATGTACTAGGCTGTTTTTGTGAAATTTATGGATTCATTTGACATGATTTGTGTTTGTTATGAGTTCGCATGCCGACGTTGATCCTAATTGTACATGAATGTTTGGCTTGTTGGTTTGTGAACCCTAAAGTCTCATTATGAACAATCTTATGAATCTTATGACTTATATACTTGATGAATTATGTGTTGTGATCATTATTGGAGAATTATGGATTGATTATGAAAGTTATGAACTTGAATGGATTCGAACATACGATTTATGATTGAAGTGATTGAGTGTGAACCTCTATGGGCATTTATTGTGCACATGAACATCTCCATGGCATGATATTATCTCTTTTGCACTTTATATCATGTCAATGCATTGTCGTGCACCATATGTGATTCATTTGGAGTCTCGAGTCTCATGAGTAAGTCGTGTTGTCTTTTATACAGTTTTCTCCAGGGTGGAGACGTGCCGGGTTCATAGGCTATCTTCAAGTTTTTCCTTCTTTTGGTATTGTTGGTAAGATGTAACAGGTGAGTTTGTCTTCTACTAGTTAATGATGACCCGATATATTCTCAATGTGCAAAGTTTTAAGCCAAAGTATTATATACTTATATATCGAGTCTTTTCATCGAGTAAATGATTTCTAACGTTAAGCCCTCTTTATTTATGAACACCTACCCTATGTTTTGGCGAATTGATTGATTGCACATTTATGGGGGCCCGAGGCTTAGTGTGCGGGGTGATTCGGGGAGGCAAGGGCCGACGGTGATCCACGTACATTAGTTCCACATTATGACGGCGTAACCGACCCGCTAGGAGGTTTGGCGGGGATGGGGAACCAGGATTTTGGGGTTTCATGGACCCCACTAGCCATCATGTATGGGTGGCGAGGGTTAGCTACCCGAACCATCATCGGAGAGAGGTTGGAACCGTGTGGGAAGGCTGAGACACGGATTGCACAAAAGATTTAATGCATGATAACAATTGAATTATGAAATATGATTTATGATTTATGAATTATGACTTGATTTTCGAATACACGAGGTGGAGGAATGAGACTGAAGCCTTACGCCGGGCTCACTTATGACCTATGAAATGACTTATGAATTGAATTTAGTTGTTATAATCCCATTAGATGATTGTTCTTTTGCCCACTTGGGAAATCTCTTGAAAACCTCTTTTGGGATTATAGCTTGCATGAATGTGATTTAATTCTGTCTTATATATATACTTATGCCCCGTTTTTATACCCACCAGTCTCCTATAGACTGAACCCGAATTTATTTCAGTTGTGTTGTGCAGGTTTTCTTTTGGGGAGAGCTAGGCAGGAAGTCAAGTCTTTTGTCAAGTGTTAGAGTCTAGCTTTACTTTACACACACTAGTGTTTCTCATTGTCGTATTTATGTTTATGAACGCCCGTGGCGATTATGAATTGTTAATGAGTTATTGAGGCTGTGAAGGGCGTGCTACTTGATGTATTTTGTAAAGCCCGTGGCTCATTGTTTTGAATATATGCACATGCTTTGCTTCCGCTTCCACTTGCATTGGTCTTTTACTTATTTGGTTTAGAGGTACTAGCTCCCGCCTAGCCTAGCGAGTGAGTTGTGTCCCTATTCGCATTGATTCGGATTCGGGCATGGACCCATTTCATGACCGGGTCTGGGTCTTGGTGCGGGGGATGTGGCGTCACGTGCCGGGCGCTACATTAGTGATGGAGTTCTTGTAACAATCACGCTTATGTATTATGAACGCATCATGGAGTTCAGTTATGTGATTGAGTATAAGAAAGAGTTGGAGAACAAAACTATAGATGTTTTGTCTATAATGAAAAATGAAGGTGAAGCCAGCTGCAGTTCCCTTACTGCGTTTCAACCTAAGTGGATGGAGGAATTAGAAAAGAGTTATGAGGAAAATTCTGAAGTTCAGAACATCATCACAGATCTACTTATGTTTCCAAAGAATATGTTTCTATATTCATACTCAAAGGGAATCATAAGGTACAAAGGGAGAACCTATGTAGGAAAATCTACTGAGTTGAGGAAAAAAGTGATATTGAGCATGCATGAATCATATCTTGGGGGACATTCTAGAATTCAAGGGACACTTCAGATGTTGAAAGGAATATTCTTATGCCTCAAGTTCTAAAATCTATTGAGGAAGTGGTTAAATGTTGTGAAGTCTGTCAGGTAAGCAAGCATGAAAATGGGAAGATCGCAAGGTTGTTGTAACGTCCCGCTTCTCAAACAAGGTAAGCTTTGGTACGAGTGAGATCGATTTACGCCTTTTATGCATGATTTATGTGAATATATGCCTTATATGTTCTAATGCACGGACACTTCATAAAATGACCCCGTGTAGTGTCGAACACGTATCAGACATGGCTCCGACACGTGAGATCCGTGTCCGAAATTAAAAAAAATAATGGGGACACGGTGTCGGACACTCTGGACATGAATTAGTAATCTTGCCGTCTGTATCTCCGGCTTCTGAAATGGTGACAAATTTTCCACTCCTCTCTGATATAATTGCCTCCGTACATGCATTATTTCCACATCTTATGATTCATCTTCATACAATATCTCTTCACAATCCAAAAAAAAGGATAAAGATTATCCTTATGTAGAAAATCGTGTATATTTCAAAGTAAATGTGGAATTTAGAAGGTGAGAAATCTTAAAGATTGAATCTTTACACATTTGATGTGTTTGGAGGAAAACTAAGTGGAGAATTTAATATTATTCAAAATTTTGGAGTTGGGGAAGGATAGAAGAAATCAGATCTAGAAAAAAAGAGGAGATGATATAGAAAGGTGATTTTCATAAGGGGAAATTTCAATGAGATCGCCAGCGACTGGTATTTTTCCCGATGAAGCGGCGGAATAGAAGAGGGATAGCTGCAGAATCAGATGCCGAAGTTCAAGCACGGTTGTATGCAGATCTAAGAAACCTTTGTTGAAGAGTGAAGACTATGACCAAAGACTCCTATGAGATAATGGTGGATTTTTGGTTATTGAAAATCCACATCTCATATTTATCATTTGACCACTTACTATTTAGAATTCCTTTTTCCCCAAAAATTTAGAATACTTTTCTTCATTTTTCCTTATTTCCATATGTTTATATTTTTTAATTTTAAAAGGTTGCGTAATTAGAGGAACTTCCATGATATCGTTTAAAAAGAATTTATATTTATAAGACATAATAATTTATAAATAAAATATAGCCATGTTGTGTCCTAAAATTTTGAAAAAATCAGTGTCGTCGTATCCGTGTCTGTGCATCATAGCTTATGTGTTAATTGTTCTTGCTCATGTGAACTACGTGTTTAGCATGATATATGTGACTACATAACCCGTTGATTATGTGTTTGAATTAATGTCTTCAAGCCTCGATAGCATGTTTTAAATACAAACGAAACAATGTGCTTACTTGGACATTAAAGTTTAAATTAGGGCTTAAATGGCAAATTTAATTTCTAAGCCTGTAACTGGGTAGATTTTTTTGAAAATGATTGGGGAATTTTGTTATGAGCTCATGGGTTTTTGAATCACACAAATCGGAGTTGGGATGAAGAAGTTATGGTCGTTTTACTAAACAAAATCGAAAAGTCAACCTTTTTGGCCTAATCCGTTGACCCCGACCCGATTTCAGAATTTAACCCAATTTGAGACCTAATTTCATCCCCAACCACTCCAATTGACCTTGTTCGTGATCCTAATTACTGACTCAATTACCCATCAGATTTTGGGGTAATCTTTGAATAGTACCAAAAAATTGAAAAAATTCCTTTTCACTCCCCAATTTTGAAAAAGTTCTCATTCAGTCCCCAAGTAAAAAAAAATCCTTTTCACTCCCCAAATAAGTAAATGTTGTATCAAAATTCAGGAATTTATGTACTCAGATCCCAAAATGACGTACTTAGATCCCAAAATGTTGTACAAACAGTGAAATACAA
>JBBMKE010000001.1:20489031-20504328 GCA_037834125.1 Lippia alba | reverse complement strand
AAGAAAGATCGGAAATGGAATCAATGCTCGAAGAATGAACCCTTTGATGGGGCTATCCCTTTAGCTCTTCACCCGCTATGATTGAATGAATTCTTGAATTGTGAACCCTATTTGTGTAATTGCCCTTCTTTCATGACTCGTATGACTTGGGGACTTATTGAATTGCATGTTATGATCATTATTTGATATTGATGGCTCGAATTGAATTGAATTGGAAAAGATATGGAATCGATTGGACTTGAATTGCTTGAGTTTAGTCTTGTGATGCATTTATTGTGCACATGAACGCCTTCATGACATGTTATTCTTTTTTATGCATCTCATATCGTGTCATATCATTGCCGAGCATCATAATTGGACATTTTGAGTCTCACCTCACTTTTCTTGCACATATACGGGTCTAGTTGGAGACGAGGCCGGTCCGTGAGGCTTTCTCTTCCTTTTTTTTTGCTTCAAGGTGGGTTTCTCTACTATTAGGTATCTCAACCCGATATATCCCTTATGTGTAAAGATTTGAGCCAAAATTATATATATATATATATATATATATATATATATATATCGAGTCACTTTAATCGAGTAAATGATTGCAAACGTATAGCCCTTTTTATTCGAATATCCTACCTATTGTTTTGGCGAGGCTTGATTGATTGCACAGGCCCCGGGACTTAGTGTGAGTGGCTATCCAGGGAGGTATTGGGCTGACGGTGAACCACTCATGCTAGTCCCAACCTTTTACGGCGAAATAGAATTAGTCAGGAGTTTTGACGAATAAAGGCAAACCGGGCTTTAGAGGATTCATGTACCTCTCTAGCCACATTGATTGGATGGCGAGGACTAGCTACCCGGACCATCACCCGGAGTAGAAGGGTAATTGACCGATCGAATTGATAGATCGTTACTTGTGCACAAAAGAACCTAATGCATGAAAATAATTGAATAAATTGATAATGGATTACACAAAGGACTAGGTTGGAGATTGTACACATGCCTACCCATTGGGCTATTGATTGACCTATTGTTTAATCGAAATTGGATTGTTATAACCCCGAGTGATGATTCATTTCTTTGCCCACTTGGGAAACGTTCTGAAAACCTCTCTCGAGATTATAGCTTGCATGTAATTGTTTAAATTCTGTCGTATTATGTATATGCCCCATTTTTATACCCACCAATCTCTTTTAGACTGAACCCGTTTGGTTTTCAGTATTTTTGGTGCAGGTGTGGCGAGTGCTAGGCGGGGATATAGGTATTTAAAGTCTTGCATCTAGTTTAGCGTTTATTTTTGGGTTGTACCACACACACTCATATTTATTTATTATCGTATTTTGTATCGAACGCCTGTGGCGCTAGTGTATAGAATTGAGGCTGGGAAGGCCATGCTACTTGTTAATTTTGTTGAGCCCGTGGCTCTATGTGATTGTATGATATATGTATAGGTTTGCTTCCGCTTTATTGCATTACTCTGTTTCATTGTTGAGTTTGGTTGTTGATTGGTTCGAGGGTTAGTCCTGCCTAGATTAGCGAGTGAGTTGTGTCCCCGTTCGCCTTGATTCGGATTCGGGCATGGACTTCCATTTCATGACCGGGTCGGGGTCTTGGTGCGGGGGATGTGGCATCACGCGCCGGGCACTACAAGTAATATTAACTTATATTTAGTTTTATTTTATTTTTTATAGTTTTATTAGAAAATTATTTGGATAAAATTTAATATTAACTTATATTTAGTTTTAGTTTATTTTTTATATTTTATTATGAATAAATTATTTAGATAAAATTTATAATTAATTTGTTAATGGTAAATTAGTTTAATATTTTAAGAAAAGATTGTATCTGAATAGGTTTAAGATAAGAACGTGTTTGATTTTGGATAATTTAGTAATGGTAAAGTTTTATATTTTGACGAAATATCATATTTTTATCTTTAGATAATATACTATGTTTAATTTTAGATAATTTAGAGTTGATATGAGTTTTGTATATTAAGATTTCTTTACTTACTAAGATAACTGTTAAGTTTAGTTTTTATTATAGACAAATATGTAGTTTAAAAAATAGTAATTTTAGTTTGACGATAGCTGTATTGTATTAATTATATTTTTTTCTTTTATTATGAACAAATTATTTAGTTAAAATTTTGTATTTTAAATAGTAATTTTAGTTTTTTTTTAATCATGGATGATATTTATAATTAATTTGTTAACCAATTATCTTTATTTCTATAACTATCAAAATAGATTAAAGATAAATAATTTTTTATTTTCTAATGTTGTTTCGTTAATAAAGTCTATTATTTTATTTTAAATTATCTTAAATTCAGTCCATAATTTTTTTAATTTTTATAGGCATTTTGAGTAAAAGAAATTCAAAACTTTACTTCAAAAAACGTCTTTAAGATAATAGCAATGCACCTTGACACTTCAACAATCCATGAAAAAGCACCTATTTTCTTGAGACTTCAACGACAAAATAATAACTTTTTTTTAAGTTAAACTTGTTTTAAATTATACTTATTTTATTTATAAATATCGAACAAAATAATATTTTTATTTTTAATAAAATAATATTTATATTTAAAAAATATTATATATATTCTTTAATTTCGCCCCCCTTCCATGAAGTACTGGCTCCGTCCCGGTCCACACACATTTTCATACTAGGGCACACATTATACACACACACACACACATATATATATATATATATATATATATGCACACATGTCCGCAGACAAATAAATTTTCTATGATGTAGATAAAATTTAAAAAATATTATTTTGTTGTATTTTCTCGTATTAGATATTCATATCAATCACTGTGTTTGACACCATTTATGTAAACAAAAATTTAATATATATATATATATTATTGTGTCCAATGACGACATTGCATGAAGAGAAGTAGGGTCATTTGACCACATTTAAAAATATATATATTACTTATACATATGCAAATAATTTTTATTTTTTTAAGTTTTTGCTTATAAAAATAACCTTTTTAACCCTGTAATAAAAGGAAAAAACATAATATTTATATTGACCCTTGTTAACTCTTAAATTGAGAAAAGATCAAACCATGTACTAGTTAATAAATGTTAGACAATCCTCACATCATCAGTTAACTTTTGAGGTAAGTTAGACCGAATATAAACTTTTACATGGTATCAGAGCAGGTTATATCCTATTAGGCTTCATTTACTTTATAAGAAATGGAATGATTAGGTAAACAATCTCCCCTTTTCCACCCTTTACTTTGAATGGCAACTTATTCCACTCATTTCATGGAGCCCCGGTACGGCAGTGGAAATGGGTGTGGTATGCTGCCTCTCCAATTTGCTCTGGCAATATAATCCACCCACAAAGGATAGCATGAAATGACATAAATGTCCCTGGAATTGAATGGAAAATGACAAAATGGCTCTCAATTTTACTGTTACGAAAAACTTGGAGGGAAGCCCATCTCTCTCTCCCGCCATGTTGGCTGAAGCAACTCCTATTTCCATTGGACTTGGCTTGCATCCTGCATAGTAGATTTTAGATCATCAAATGTTAAGAATCATGATACAAATTTCAAGATTTCAAGAAAACTTGGGATGGGAACAAGTGAAACAACTTTACATAAGAAAACAAGGGCAAATGCGGCAACTAGAACATCAAAACAGAGCTAAATTAAACCATGGCCAATTCTCCCAAACATGGGATTTGCGAAGTGCGAAGAAATAGCTAAGAATACTGAAGGAAACTAGAAATAACACATTTTTAATTAATTTTGCTGCAAATTAAGGCAAGAGCAAAAACTGAAATTCTCAAACAAAGATCAAAACACAGAAATCTTGCTGCAAATTAAGACAAGCCCACATTCCAAAAACTTCAGATCTAACCAAGAATTCAACAATTACGCAGAATATCAATGCACAAAGACCCAAATAAACGTTAATTTCTTTCTCAATTGAAAGCAAATAAGAGTTCTAACTTCATCTTGCGATAAGTAGTGCCATCAGGTTCGACGATCCAACCAGCTTCAACACAGGGAGCTTTCAAGACTTCATTGCTATCACAGTGTTTAGGCAAATTGTAGTTCCCCTGCGCCCTAAACCCCGCGTAAATCTTGGCCGCAATAGCTCTCCTCCGCCTCTCTCTCCTCCTGTTGTTTTCTCTCTCCCTTCACTCTACCAACTCGCTGCTTTATCTCCTTTCGTCGGAATAGAGCAAAATGAGAGAAGAAGAGGGACACCACTACCGGGCTTATTCTGATTTTATTTCATAATAATTAACATGAGAGTATAATAGTAATATGCCCCTTATTCATTGGGCTAAAAATTATAAAGTAAAGGAATGATATGATAGTCCAACCAACAATGATAAAAATTGAGGAAGTAAAAGGGGCCCTTCGTATTGGAAATAATCCAAGTTAGCCCATTTACTTTACTGTTGCGAAGGGTTTGAAGTAAAGGAAGCCTTATATCTTTGTAATCTTTCCCATTTTCCTCCAGTGAAAAAATGAAGCCGACTGCTTCAGTATTGTTCGTGATTATTCTATCGTGGTCGGCAAACTCAGCTCTGAGCATCAGATTCCCGGATCAGATCGCCGGGAAATCCAATGCCGGTGCATCTGATCCGCCGCTCAAAACCGCCGTCTTCGCCCTCGGCAGCTTTTGGAGGTCTGAGGCGGCGTTTGGATGCCTGGACGGCGTCGTACGGACATCCGCGGGATATGCCGGAGGGGTCAGAACTAACCCTGAGTATCGAAGCTTAGGTGATCACGCTGAATGTGTGCAGGTTGATTATCTTCTCCATTAATCTTTACTGTGCTCTGCTGCGTGTGATTTGACGGAATTATGTCGTATTTCTCGTCTTGTGACCGTTGTTTATGTTGGTCACGATGGATTGTTGAGACTTGTAATTGCGTTAATTTTTGTTTTTGTCTGGTTAATTTGCGATCTTTCTGTGTAGTGAATGTGATCCGTGAAGCTTAGAAATGATGAGAAGACAGTTTAATTTGAGTATTGAGGGATGTAGGGATTAGTTTCTGAGGAAGATGAATGTTATGAGGTGTGGGATGGCATTCTTAAATGGTGTGGATATGAACATTTAGAATTATTAAGCAATGTATAGTAGTTTAGCCCACATTTGTAGGATACATTACAGGCAGCACTTTCCTTAGATTGTGTGTTTAGAAGGTATGTGTATGATCATGTATATAGATCTACTAGGGTAGTCGGGTCATTGTTTATCCTTCTGTTGTGATTTCTTCGGCCTTCATTTTTCTTTTTTTTTTCCTGGTTCTATAGCCCATTTCCATGGGTCGAGCCGGGACGGACCACTTATGGTGTAAAACTCTCCCTACCAGTGCTAGCTGCGTTCCTAGAGACTCGAACTCGAGACTTCTGGTTAAACTAGCATAATACCGAACTGCTAAGCTACACCACTTTGTGGTATTTCCTCGGCTTTCATGGGTGTGAGCTTCTGTGATTTGCCACTAGTCCCAGCAATCAGATCATCAAACATGTTGTCATTGCATATTTTTTGAGTATGTTTTAATATGTATTGCAGTTCTTTTTTTTTCTTAAGTGTGTCGAGGCCTCTGGTATACAAAGCATAGGGCAAGTTTGACCAATATATGAGATAACTCTCCATGTTTCCCAAACCTTAATCTCCATGTATACAAAGTAATTATTCTGATTTTACTTGAGTACTCAGTTATGATTTAACTTGACAAATAATCTGAAATTAGGGCAGACCAGCAGACCAAAGTAATTAAGGTTTAAGTTGCACAATGGCTTTATCAACCATGGTGGTTCCAGTATTATCTCGGGTGGCCAACCTTATAAGCATAACAGCCTATTAAAGTCTTGCAGCCTGCTGCACTAACGAGTGATCTGCACCTAGAGCTTGACTTTTTGTTCTTGCACTAGAGATTATAGAAAGCTTATATATGTGGTAGGTAAAATATCACTCTTGTTTTGTACTTTGGATCTGAATAAAAGGGACCAAGTGGATATACTCGGAGCTAGTCCTCCGCACAATATAAACTTAAGCAAGATTTCCCTTTCATCCATTCCCACTGAAAATCAAATGGGTTAGTATAATTTACCTGAACTACTATAAATACTTGTATTCCTACGAAAACTAGTTATGCCTAAATTCTTTCGTTACCTTTTCATTTGAACTTGTCTTGTGTATTGTTTAAGTTACGTTGACAATTTTGCTCTTTGGTCTCAGATCCATAAGAGTCTGCCTTTTCAGATGACAATCACCATACAACCGAATGCACAAGATATTGATATAATATATGCGTGTGTGTGTATACATATATGTAAATATAGATTAGGATGAAGTCGAATTCGAGTTCTGTAAGTCGTAAAGTAATGAATTAGATGACTGCATGTTGAGGACTTTTGCAACATAAAATCTCCTCAAGATTCAGGTGCTTTTCAGTGAGAAGTGCATTAGAATTGGTAAAGGGCAAATGCTATCATACTTGGATGATTTTTTTTGAACAAATAATACGTAAATGGGTTATGGGTGTATTACACAAATGTGATGCTACTCCTCCGTAGGAATAGAATATCTGTCACGGTATATTCCAGGGACTAGGTATTGAGACATAGGCTTGAAACTGCATCTGCGGTAAAGCAGTTGTAGCACCACCTACACTGGGGACATTGTTTACACACTTGGTAGTTCACGAAAAGATGTGCAAGTGACTTGCAGTAGTGCTTGGTTTTGATGATGCCCACCTGACCTATTATTTAGAGCAACGTTAAATGTTGTGTGAAAAATGTTATATATTTGAGTTGTGTTCTGTTAGTGTTTTTCTTGTTCTCTGCCCATGCATGACAGGTATAAATTTCTGATGTGGTCTCATCAGCACTGTGCAGATAGAATATGATCCCAGGATTATTCACTTCAAACAACTACTTGATGTCTTTTGGGCTAGCCATGATTGCAGGCAAGTATTTGGACAAGGCCCTGATGTTGGAAACCAGTACAGGTATAGTCTTTGACATCCTGTTTAAGTTTGGACTTAGAACACCCTTACACAAAAAAGCTTAATGTAATTGCTTGACTAGTATTTTCACATGAAAATCATTCTGTCTGAGCAGATCTATAATCTTCACAAATGGAACCGAAGAATACAGGCTGGCTGCTCTCAGCAAAGAAAGGGAGCAAACTCAGTCCAAGGACAGTGTTGTCACCACCCAAATTCTACAGTTAGGGACATTTTATCCTGCGGAGACTGAACATCAGGTTTGTTATTCCTAGAGACACGTCCCTTTTTCAACATATAAATATGGAACTAGTCTAAATTGTAACTAAGTAGTCATTTGGACTTACATTTCTCAGAAATGATACAAGGGTGGTGTTCATATGGTGAAGAAATTCCCATCATTGTCTGATGTTCATCTTATAATATTTTTCAGCATTCAATTCTATTTTGGCATTTGGCTGTATTTTATGGGTGTCTTAGTGAACTCTTTAAAATGCACTGAACTCTTTTATAGCACTCTAGGGGTTTAGGAAAACCAACTGCGACTTACTTTGAGCAAATATAAGCCGAAGCTGGACAAATCTTAAGACCAACTTTTGGCTTCAAATCAGATTCAAGCTTCTACGTTATTTTTGTAATAAAATGGACGTATTTGTTTAGCGAAAGTACTTCTCAACTTATTTCTCGAAACACTTGGCAATGTTCTTTTCACATTCGCTTTTATTTATTTATCAATCGCTCCCTACTTTTACTACTTCAACTATTTATAACTTCTATTACAACTTTAGCTTCTCCAAGAACGCTAGAGTTAGCAAACACCAGTTGTTATCCATGTCATGAAGATCTTTATTGCTTTCCCGACAAATTAGCCTACTAAATTGAAAAATCAGCCCCTTAAGACATTAATAGCACAAAGCTCATATCTTCATCATTCTAAAGACTAAAAAATCTATATTCTTATTGCCCCACAATTTCAATATCTGTTAGATCATATGATAACTGAGAAACATTTTATCTGCTTCCGCTTGTAGAAATTTGAGCTTAAAAGGAATCCGTTTCTTCTTCAAATGATCGGAAACTTACCAGAAGAAGAGCTTCAGAAATCTAACCTGGCAACAAAGCTCAACGGGTATGCAGCAGAGCTTTGTCCGCCTAAAATCCAGAGGCAGATTGATGCCAAGATCGATGAAATCACACGAAAAGGTTGGCCAATCCTACGAGACATTTAATTTTTACCGTTTCTTATGTCCTAGTTTACACAAAATCACAGGGTCCTTTGTATTCACTATTTTTGAGCAGGATCCTCTTTGTTGATTAGACCATTAATTCATTTGTTAAAGCTGAGTAGGTAAAGAAACACAACTTTTAAACTGATTACTGCTTATATGGCATCTTGTTGGTTGTAATTTGTCTGTGACACCTTTTTTTTTTTTTTTTTTTTCAATATCTGGTGAAAAACTGAGTTGCATTTATTATATCAGTTTACAAGTTTATGTATACAGTGAGAGGGGAAAGTATTCTTCCAAAATTCAAAGGCATTTTTGTTCCACTAAAGTATTGTTAAAAACAATACATCATTTTAAATCATTACATGGGAAAGTATTATCTTCCATCACTTTCAACTGTAATTTACCAAATTTGGAAAACTATAGTATTTTACAGTGGTGTAAGAAATTTCACGTCACACCATTGTTAATGAAATATAAATTTCCGAAGATATTTCCAGTGGAACTTGTCTATTCCAAAGTGATTGGTTCACACTGGTTTTTATAACGTTTCTATTTCATTTTTATATTAATTATGGATTCGAACTGCGTCGAAGTTTTATCGTGTATGGTTTTTCTTGGACCATACTAGTGGTAGTTACATAGTTACGGATTCAAACAAGACATGCAAATCAAGCTAGAATAGTATTGAATTGTTCAATTGTACTATTTTATGATTGGTTTCTAATGATTGTTGTCTAGATGTGATTCTGAGTTATTTACATCTAGAAATATCCAATTTCTCCTTCACTTGAAATTTTAGATCAATATGAAGTTTGAGATCGTATTATTCTGCAATTTCTTCCCAAGCATTTAAATTTACTTGGTAATTTTTTATAGATCACGCAATCTCAAGATTCTAAATTTCTAATGCTTATTCTCATACAACTTATTAGCTGATTTGGTCACAACTATATTTGTCTCTGGTACGCTAACAGAGGTTGGTCAAGTGGTCTGAAGGTTCTATCTCGAAGACAAGGTCTCGGGTTCGAATTTCTAACACCACTATTTTCACTAATAAAATATAAATCATTAATTATATAGCCTACAATATTTTCAAATTCTTATACTTAATTTTATTCCTTGTTCAACCATGACATTTTTTTTTGACAATAAGTAGACTTAAATCTTAATTGACCGGTCAGTTATGGGATTCTATGTGAATACATTGCAGGTTCAAACCCCTTTATTTTCATGTGGCGAGGTACAATATAAATTTTCTGTAAATGTTATAGAGTCCGAAAACATTTTCTCTTGAATTGGGGTGTCAACCCCCAACCTCAAATTTCAAGGACCAAACAAAAAAAAAAATCAAATTTAGATTCTTTTTAAATTTTAAGATGATATAGACTTTAATTTACGGATACTTCTATAATTATCAATTGCGTATCAATTCGTCGCGTAACATGGCCATGACTCATTTTAAATGAGAAAGAGAAACTTCTCCATATATATTGTTTTTGCAAATAAAGTTCAGTAAAGAAGATAATTATGCTATTTTCTTTAAACTCATTTAAAAAACAAGAGGTAAAACTAATGTGGATCGAGCCAGTCCAATTACTTTGTTATCTAAAAACTAAAATTTTGAGAATTTTATGTTGTTGTCTGATCAAACTTGGAATGAAACCAAATCTTTCTGTACTGTTTTGTAATAAAAAATTCTTTTGCATGTAAAAAAATAAGTTTGAGGAAGTCTTCTTTTAATTAATGAATAGTATTAATGATCAACTTATTCCATTTTGTTTTGGCTTGACAAAAAAACTATGCAGGCAAAACTAAATTGTGATGGTCAAGGAAGCATTGTTTTGTATATTATTACATAGTACTACTTTTTTTTTTTGGGAAGGAGGTTTTTACGGAGGACCTCTCCTCATGTTATTGAGACGAATCCAAGAGTAATTACACAGATTGTACATGTATCTATCAAAGATATGATTCATCAGAAAAAGCCCACCCCTGTAAGTATGAAAGCAAAAGGGGCACAAGTGGGCAACTAAATTAATCAACTCAAAATTTGAATGATGAACATGGCTGTTCATCCAATATGGATCAGCTCTCTCCAATTTTGAATGTTGATCAAGGCTGTTCTTCCAATGTGGATCAGCTCTATTCCCATCCCTGCTACCAATGACATTAAACGGGGCAAATAGCTGGTCTCCAAATGAGACGTCCAGGTTCATGGATAGCGATAATTTCTAGGATGGATCTTATTTGGCAACTATTGGCCTCAACCGCGATCATGGCGTCCTTGGGATTTTTGTTTTTATGATTCGTCTCAAGATAACCATTGTAATGAATACAGTCAATTACATAATGATCTCGCAGTCTCGCATCGTGTAATCTGTTGTTGTCTTTCTCGTCCGTACTCATGTCTAAATCTGCACCATTCAAAATAACAACAACCTTTCTTGGCCCGATCCAGTTAGACAAGAAATCAATTTTGACAAACAAAATATCATTTAACTTATTCCACATGCTTTTAACGTATAAATAAGCTGTAAAGCCTTTGTGTTGCAATAAGGTCTTTAAGTTACCTGCCTTCACCGGCAGAGGCAGTTCAGCATCCCGCATCATTTCCTTGTAAATCATTTTCTTCTAATGTTAGGAAGGCCCATTGCTTCTGTTCGAATTATTCCTTTGAGCTTTTGCATGATCTCATTCTCCGGGAATGACCATTGTAATTGCCTCTCAGCTCCATATTTGGCCAAAAAGTCTGCTACCATATTTCCCTCGCGGTATGCGTGGCACAGCTGTACCTGAATACCGGCCGTGATCTCCTCATATTCGACTAACATTTTTTGAAGTTTCCAATCTCCAGACGTGCCCCTATGCACCATTTGAATTATTATTTTTGCATCCAATTCCGCTACAACGTAGGTAGCCCCAAAATTGATGGTCATTTTCACTCCCTGCCGTTAATTCAGCATGATTGTTTGTTGCAGTACCAATTCCGGAGCTAAAAGCAGCTATCACATTTCCCTTATGATCTCTCAGGATTGCCCCCACTCTTGTCGGTCCTGGGTTTTCAAAACTCGAGCCATCTGTATTGAGTTTTATTCGATCTTGTGGGGGTTTCCACCAAGTTACAACTTTTATCATCGGTTGCTTACCCGGTTTGAGGCGAATCCTGAATTCTTGGGCAGCCCTCCCATCTCCTTTCCACCATTCTCTTTTAACTCTCCCAATCTTGTTAAGGATGAAAAGATGTTTCAGCACTTGTCTCTTAATATTAAAATTGTAAAGCTCTTGCCCTTGTGCTTCCTTCCATTCCTCTCTATCCAGGTAAACCATAGTATCATGGCTGGTATTACTATTCTGACGTGCCTTTTACCGCTAAACGGAGAGGACCGTATCCACGTGGTTAACATCTCATTTATAGATCCAACTCCTGTCACCTGCATATTAAAATTATTAGCAAAATAGTTCCAAACTTCACATACCTTGTAATTGTCTAAAAACACGTGATTCCTTGTTTCAATGTTGTCGCAGCAAACACATCTTGAAGGAAAAACCATTCATTTTCGGTGTAGTCGCTCGTTAACCAGAATCCAGTTGTGAATTAACCTCCATAAGAAAACCATGATGGTAGGGGTCAAGTTAGTCGACCAAATGGCGGTATAGAGATCAGTTCTTGTGTTTCTGCTTCGCAATTTTTCCCAGGGTTATCTAAAAGAAAAGAGGCCATCATTGCTGCAACGCCATAATCCTCTATCCACCTTTCCTTCAGCTATTTAGATGGAACAGATTTTCCTTGCCGTTTCTCCATCGACCACTTGTGAGAGTTTTTCCATGTCCCAAACACCATTCGAAATGAAATCTTTAACTCTCTCAGTTTCCAAACACATTACTCCCATTATCTAAAGTTTGCTCTATAATCCAGGCATCTTTCCAAAAGTAAACGTTGCCTTCACCCACGTTCCAGAATATATTCGCTTCCACATACTCCCTAACCTTACATAGTCTTTGCCATACCGAAGAATGATAGTTTGCAACCGCTGCATGCTTTGGATGTATTTCTCTACAATACCTGTTTTACATGTACCGTGCCCAAAGGGAATTACTCGTACACATTCGCCACCATAGCTTGTAGGTAAAGGATTTAACCACATCTCTAATATTTCTCACCCCAAGACCTCCTTCTTCCACGGGAAAACAAATTCTTTTCCAAGTTGTCCAATGCAGTTTCTTGTTACCATCCCTAGAACCCCAGAAGAATTTATTAGTCATCACCTCTATTCTCCCAATCACCGAAACAGGCGGTTCAATTATTTGAAAGGTGTGTGCCGGAATTGCCATAATTATCGACTTAATGAGTTGAAGTCTTCCGCCATGTGAAAGATATGCACATTCCCATGCGTTCATTTGGTTTCTCATTTTGCTGATAATACCATCAAATAAACTTAGTCTCTTCCGTCCCTTGTAGAGAGGCACACCTAGTTAGGTTATTAGCAGATCAGCTTGTACATATCCAAATGTTCTCCTCACCTCAGCTGCAGCCGGACCATTGTTGTTACCTACCACAAAGAGACTTTTGCTAACATTTATTTTTTGTCCACATATAAGTTCATAATTCTGAATGATATTGTGAACTCCCTGAAGTGAAAGGGGTCTGTTGTTGTTGAAGATCATCATGTCATCCGCATAAGTTAGATGGGACACATACATCTCGACAGAGGTACGTAATCTAGCCCTTGGTTGTTCATCCATGAGTTTATTAAGTGCGCAGGCCAAAAAGTCCAAAGCGGTGACAAATAAGGACGGTGAGATTGGATCTCCTTGCCGGATGCCTCTACATGACTTGAAAAGGCCCAAAGATTCTCCGTTAACCATAACCTAGAACCAACAGTTTGAGATGCAACTATGGACAAATGTCACCCATTTTTCTGAAAAACTTTTTTTCCGAAGCATACTGTATAGGAACTCCCAGTTCATTCTGTCATATTCCTTTGCCATGTCAAGTTTGATCATTACATTTTTTACCCTGCTTTTGTTATCCAACGCATGTACCATCTCTTGGGCTAGAAGTATGTTGTCTCCGATGTCCCTTCCCTGTACAAAACCACTTTGGTTGTTAGAAACTATTTTGGGGAGGAATTTAACAAGTCTAGAATTAAGAATCTTTGTGATAATCTTATTAGACACATTGCACAAGCTGATAGGACGATAATCGCTCCAATGAGCAGCGTTATCAATTTTCGGAATGAGAATCACTGAGGTTGCCATGAAAGCTAAAGGAAGCCTGCCTCCATTAAAGAAACTCCAGACTGCCTCACACACATCCTCCTTAATCACTTCCCAAAATTTTTGATAAAAAATGGCTAAAAATCCATCAGCACCTGCACCACTACTAGGGTTAAGTTAGAAAACATTTTCACGAATTTCCTCCCTTATGGGAATGGCGTCAAGTATCTCAGTATCAGCCTCTGTAAGGGCGCTGGTAATACTATCCAGGCTGCCGATATTGTGGCCTATATTAGGCTCAGTCAGGAGTTGTTCGAAGTACTCTTTTGCCGAGTTCCGTATAAGAGCTAGCTCCATGACTTTATTATCTCTTTCGTGCATCACATTTATCCTTCTTCGAAATCACTTTTTCTTCACAAGCGAGTGGAAATATTTGGTATTCCTTTCCCCGTCTTCTATCCACTTACAAGAGGATTTTTGTCTCCAAAAATCCTCTTCCATAGCAAGCACAATTTTTCTTTCAGCAATCTTTTTATTCCAATTGACAAGGGCATCATCCGTCGGGTTAATTTCATAGTTCCGCTCCGCCTCAAGTTCTTCTCATTTAGCCTCCTTCACCTCGTCAAATACATTCCCAAAAACACTTTTATTCCACCCTTTGAGATGGATTTTGAGTCGCATGAGCTTGTCGGCTAGTTTCCTCATACCATAGCTTTGTAACGGCTGGTTCCAGTTTCCTGCTACTATTGATTCCAACTCATGGTGTCGTAACCACATTTCCTGAAATTTGAATGCCACAGAATGTGTTGGAGCTCCATCATTCATGTTTATTAACAGAGGATAATGATCAGAGGAGCTTTTAGGCAGATGTTTAACATCCATTAGAGTGAATAACTCAGTCCAAGACTCATTAACTAAGACCCTATCAAGTTTTTTCCACACTCTTTTATTTGTCCATGTAAATTTCGTTCCCTCAAATTGCGGTTTAATCAAGCCGCATTCATCAATAAACTCACAGAACTCATGCATGGCTTGGAAATCATGATCAAGGGCGTCCTTTGTTTCTGCAAGTGACATCACCGTGTTGAAATCACCTCCTATAAGCCACGGTATACTACTGTTGTCTTGTTGAGTGAAGTGATCCCAGATGATCCTTCGAGCAACTGTATTACACCGAGCATAAACTATAGTCAATAAGCAGGATTTATTGGACTGTTTCCATTGAACCCGTAGGTGAAGGAATTGTCGATCATCATCAATAACTTCCCCGTCCAAATCCTCGCAAGTAAAAAACCAAATATGGTTAGAACAATTAGCTATAGCATTATTAAAATGAAATTTACGGCACATTAGGACACTATCTAATGCAATCATAGGCTCAAGAATCGCAACAAAATTAAACTTATTCTTTAAGCAGAATTGGTTGAGAGATCGTTGATGGTCTGCTCTGCCCATACCTCTCACGTTCCAAATTAATCCTTTCTGGATCATGGTAAACCTTCATTTTCGGCCAACGATCTCATCGTTCCTTTAGGGGCCGTTTTGTTCTTTGGTGGTCTGCCATATTTTTTTTTATGGGTTACTGGGGTGAAGCCTCCATAGCCCTCTCCATTTGAATTGACCACTTTATATAAGGCGAGTTGCTTGATCTCTGCCAGTTTATCTCGGTTCTGGCTCCGGCGGTTCTGGCTCCGGCTCGCTGCTAATACACCGATCTTCCTCTGATTCCGAATCAGTTTGGCTTCCATTGTTGATTTCATCCTCCTAATTTTGAGTCGTGCTTGTCGTTGTTGGAAAACAGAATCAGAAAAGCAGCGGAATTTAAAAATTTTATCCAACAAAAGGACCGGGGCTCGCAATTG
>JBBMKE010000001.1:20443772-20454313 GCA_037834125.1 Lippia alba | reverse complement strand
CTGCCTCGGGGATACACGCTACAAAAAGAACCCCGATGATGGCCCGATCCTATTGAGGAGAGCCCCCAGCTCGTGAATGATGAGCCAGAATCTTTACGATCGTGCTCAATTCGGGAGGGGACCAAAGGAGGATGCTCGGCCAGACAGCTGAGATGATAGATGGAGATCTGAGCCATGCTCTAATTGCGGTAATCTTCTTTCTCTCGTCTTTCCATAGTTTTGACTTTATTCCACATTTAAGTTGCATTAGCGCTTTTGGCTTACTTGGATCTCTGTTGATTCTGCAGTAAGTGTTGTCGAGGGTGAAGAGCTTAGAGCAGAGGGCCAAAGCTTACGTTGCCCACAAATCCAAGTACAAGAGGCTGGCTCGTATGTATGACCCCTCTGAATGGCACAAAGAATGCACGGATCTCGAAGATAGGCTCAAAGCCGTCCAGGATGACCACGAGAAAATAAGGGAGAACCTCCGCATTATGGACGAGCAATGGAGGACGCTCGAGGGGAAATACAAGGAATCTTCGGAGCTGTGGACCCGTGAGCGAGAAAGACTGACTCAAGAGGTGGAACAGCTGAAGAAAACCTTTGAAGATAGGGACGCGCGGATACAGGAGACAGAGAAGTCTGAGCTGAAGGAGAGGGCATTAAGTATGATTTTCATGAGTGTCATTGACAGCGTTCTTCGCGAGATTGCTGTTGAAGACTATGCTGCAAAGGCGTGGAAGAAGATGGAGGAATTGTATTCCGCAAAATCCCTGACAAATCGCCTCTACCTGAAAAAAAGACTGTATAATCTTCGGATGAGTGAAGGTATACCTATTAAATCCCACCTTGACGAATTTAATTCGATAATCATGGACCTGAAGAATATTGATATTGTAATTAATAATCCCACCTATTACATGGATGACATGCTTGTTGCTGCTAAAGACATGTCTCATATTAATTTGCTGAAGAAGCAGTTAGGTGAGGAGTTTGAAATGAAGGATTTGGGTCCAGGAAAGAAGATTTTAGGGATGGAAATAACTCGGGATAGAAGTGTTGGGAAACTTATGTTATCTCAACGGTCCTATATTGAGAAAAGTTATTCAAAGGTTTAATATGATAAATGCTAAGCCTGTATCTGTCCCACTTGCTTCCATTTTAGATTGTGTTCAGACTTCTCCCCGAAGATAAATAAGGAGATGGAACAGATGTTGAGTGTTCCATATTCGAGTGATGTGGGTAGTATTATGTATGCTATGGTTTGTACTCGTCCTGGCATTTCACATGCAGTTAGTGTTGTGAGTAGATATGGGATTTTTTTGGAAATCAACATTGGCAGGGATTGAAATGGATATTGAGATATTTGAAGGGTACTGTAGATGTTGGTTTGACTTTTGACAAAGCCAAATTGTGTGATTCAGTGGTTGGCTATGTAAATTCAGACTATGCTGGAGATTTAGATAAGAGGAGATCGCTGACAGGTTATGTTTTTACTCTTTCTGGTAGTGCCATTAGCTGGAAGGCGACTTTGCAAGCTGTTGTTGCATTGTCTACTATAGAGGTTGAATATATGGTTGTTACAGAAGCAGTAAAGGAAGCTATTTGGTTGTAGGGTTTAGTAAGTGTTCTTGGTTTGGTTTAAGATAAGACTTTAGTGTTTTGTGATAGCCAGAGTGTCATTCATCTTACTAAGAACCAGATGTATCATGAGCATACAAAGCATATTGATGTCAGACATCATTTTATTCGGGACATTGTATCATAAGGGGTGGTTGATGTGAAGAAAGTGTCTACACATGATAATTCGGCTGATATGATGACCAAGGCAGTTCAAGTTAACAAGTTTAGACATTGTCTAAACTTGCTTGAAGTGTGCAGTACTGAATAGTGCCCTTGCGAGGGCTGTATGCAAGGCAGAGTTTTGATTTTCTAGTTGGAGAAGAGAATTCAAGTCAATGAAAAGATTTGTTAGTTTTTTGTCTTGAATATTGATAAACTTACGGTGTGACCCAAATGGAAGAAAATAAAATTAGTGCTAGGCTACGGGCTTAGAAACTGGTTTTATTTTATTGGGTTGGGAAATACAAGAAGTTTATTAGTTTAGGGGAAACCTAATTTGGATGTAACGTACTTTGTATCAACTTTCTTCATAGTGAAAAATTCTCTTTGTTCTTGCTCGAGGACATAGGCTTTGCCGAACCTTGTTAAATCTTGTGTTGTTATTTCTGTTTCGTGCTTTGAGTGTGTTTGTGCAAGATAGATTGCTGCGTTGTTTTCTAACACTCATCTTGAGTGAACATCACTGGCTTTTTATCGGTTAGGAGCTCCAACAACACGATTCCGAAGCTATACACGTTTGATTCCCTAGTAACTTCATTTCTCAGTGTAGCCTTGGGTGACACGTATGTTAATGACCCGACCCACATGGAGGATGATGGTTCGGTCCTCCCCCCGCCGGCAACTGTCAACTTCTCAAGCCCGAAATCTAACAAATGTGCTTCAAAAGCTGCATCAAAAAGCACATTTTGAGGCTTCACGTCTCCGTACACCATTGAGGCAGAGTGTAGAAATGACAGCCCCCGAGCAATCCCAAGGGCAATGAGGTGGCGCATGGGCCAATTCAGGACATGCCCGTCTTGGTGGGAAGCTTCTTGCAACAATGTAGCAAGATTTCCATTGGGCATGTAGTCATACACGAGGAGTCTAGAGTCCGGGGCCCCGGCATAGTAGCCACGTAATACGGTTAGGTTTCGGTGCTTCACCCTTCCTAAGGATTCAGCTTCCTTTCTAAAAGTATTCAAATTCAAGGAACCATTCGGGAGTCTAAGGATTGATAGGACCATCCCATCACCATAGCACGCCTTGAAGACGACGCCATGACGGGTTCGGCTCAACACATTTTCCTCATCAAATTGCCTCGTGGCTTCAATCGTTTCGGCTAGTGTGATCTTGTTATTGAACATGATGAGCTTTGGCCCCCCATTCTCACTGCTCCTACGGCCCCCTCCACTCGATCTTGAACTCGCACGAGCCGGACTATGTTTCTTTTCACCCGAGGCTTGTTGTTGGACCTTTTCTTGCCATTTCAAGCAGCTATAAATGTAGAAGCAACAACATGATAGCATGAGGAGAATTCCACTGGCAGCCACAACAATGAATAGGATCAGCTTGTTTCTTCGGCCTTCGTTGTTGTTTTCATCACATTTTGTATCTAATGGGGTCCCACACAACGCTGGATTGCTGGAGAAAGATGATTGATTCTTGAACCTAGAGCCTAGCGTCACGGGGATTTCACCCACTAAGCTGTTATTGGACACATTGAGATAAACCAAGCTAGGAATTAGCGAGAGATTGGCGGGGATGTTGCCGGTTAAGTGGTTTGAGTCAAGCGAAAGAGAAGTTAAGGAGGAACAATTGGAAAGCTGTGGTGGGATTTGACCTGAAAGATTGTTCCTCCCAAGATCAAGCACACTCAAACGTGAGAGGCGGGAAAAGTCATCAGGTATTTGGCCATTAAAAGAGTTGGAGCGAAGCTCTACAGCTTCAAGGGAGGAACAGTTTCCAAGTTCTTTAGGAACCGAGCCGGAAATGTGGTTGTTAGACAATGAAAAAACAACCAGTGATCTCAAGAAACCAAACGTGGGAGAAATGTGACCCGAAAATGAATTGAACGAAAGATTCAAGTAACGCAACCCCAATAAGCTACTAAAACCTTCTGGAACTTCACCCGACAACATATTCTCTTGCAATGCAATCACTTGAAGATTTGGCAACCCCACGAGATTGGAAGGCAATCCGCCAGACAGATTCTGTTTGCTCAGATCAAGAGATGTCAACTTAAACAAACTCCCAATACTTTCCGGGATTGTGCCTGATAATCCATTGTTGCTGAGATTCAAAACTGTGAGGTGCTTCAAATTGCCAATCACAGTCGGCACAGGCCCGTAAAAATTGTTCCCACTTAGATCCAATGTACTCAAATTGCTGAACGCCATCAGTTCATCATTCAAGCTTCCAGTCAAGCTATTGCCTCTCAGATTCAAAGTTTCAAGTGCAGTAAGATTCCCAAGACTAGAAGGAATCGAACCCGAAAAATTATTTCCACCAAGAGACAGAACCTTTAAATTCATCAGCTCATTCAAAAATGGAGGAATCATCCCAGAAAAAGAATTCCCCTCAAGATCAAGAATCGCTAAACTTCTACACTCACTAATGTTTGCCGGAACCAAACCATTGAACGAATTATTAGCTAGCTTCAGTTCTTGCAAATTTTCCAGACTACCAATCTCCATTGGAATCAACCCAGAAAACAGATTTCCAGAAAAGTCAATGGACGTCAATGTGGAAATATTGGTTAAAAACAACGAAAACCCACTTGAAATTCGGTTCTCCTGAAGCTTCAAAACCTCCATTACGCTAAAACACACAGCAGACGTTGACATTCCAATCTCCGTGAAAACATTGGAATCGAGACGAATATCCCGAATGGAAGGAGGATATTCAAGCACATTACAGAACAAAGAGATGGGCACAAAACCAGATAAATTGTTATGCGAAAGAGAAACCACCTGAAGCATCGACAGCGCCGCAATCGCTGCTGGCAAGACGCCGCCGATTGAGTTCCCCTCGGCGCTGAAATGCTCCAACGACTAACAATTCGCCAGAGCAGAGAACAACGTACCTTACAAGGTATTATAATCCAACCATAAATGCTAGAGATTCACAAGCTCCCCAAAACTCGTCGGAATCTCCCCGAAAATCTTGTTGTAAGACAAATCAAAGAGCTGCAGCTGAACCTCACTCGAAATATTCCACGGTATCTCACCGGAGAAAGCATTCTATGAAAGGTCGAGCAAACAGATATTCTAGGGGATGAACCTGGGGATTTCGTCGGAGAGCTAGTTTCCAATGACGCTGAAAACCAACAGATTCGTAAGGTTCAAGATCTTCGGTGGGAGGTCACCGAAAAACGAGTTGTCCTAAAGAAAAATCGAAGTGGGAGAGTGCACCAAAAGAGAGACTTCGGAAAGCTACCATTGAAGAAATTAGACTTGAGGTTGAGTTTTCTCAGCATGTGGAGATTAGCAATCTGCGGCTACAGCGCGCCGTCAAGCTGCAAATGTGGGAGGCGCAGCTCACTCACGCGCCAGCTGTAGCAGCCGACGTCGTGCCAGTCTTAGGGAGCCCATGGCGTTGATGGGTCCCAACCGGCAAGAGCGCTCTCGCCGAGGGGTCATGGAAGCTGAGCTTGATAGCTGTCAACGCTTGGATCTCCGCCTCCGTATCAACGTTCACCTCCGCCATTGCTGATAAAGAGGGTGAGATCAACACCAGGAGCAAGATAGTAGCGGCCTCCATGTTTGTGTATGTATATATTATATATAAGCCTATAGCAAGAAGTGGAGTGTGTGGTGAGTTAGCAGTGGTGGTGGAGGGCGGATGAGAGGTAGAGGGAGTTAACTATGGCCGCCAAAGAGTGTGGGTGGAGGGATTACCGCATGTTGCGGTGGCGTGCTTACACCGCTGCTGTGAGAGTGGGAGTGAGAGTGTGGAGTGAGAGGGAATCGTTTTGGAAGGAGGGGAGTATGGGTATGGGCTGGCAATCAGACCTTTAACCTTATTTGGTTAGTTTTTACATGAATGAATGATTGAGCCCTCACCTTAAGCTACCCTTTATTTCTCTTACTTGTTTCTACCTGTCTTCAAATCTCAACTTTTGCCCCCATTTCCTACTTCTCTTGATTTATTTCCCATTTATTGGATTTTGGTTTTTGATTCATAAAGTATGAATGAATATTTGGTTTTTGGTTTTGGTTTTTGACATGAAACACCCGGAAGGTGTTCGTTAAACTAACTCAACAACAAACAAATTTGAAATAAAAAAAAGAAAAATTCAAAGAACTAATGCAGATCGAAGTCGTATTTCTAACTAACTTGTGAGTCACTTTATTAGTACCACAACGTATAGACAAAAAGGAAATCCCCTTGAAAGAGGAGCAGATAACACGAATATCGGCCACAATATTACCAACCAATGAGAGATCTTCATCTAATCTAAGGAGCTGAGCAATAACGTTGGAGTTATCCCCTTCAAAGATGACCTTTTTCCACCCAAAATACCGAGCCAAACACGCAACAAAAAGGCCGCAAGCGCCTCCGTCACATAAGGATCCAACATTTTCCGTTTACGATCTATTTCCCAACCCATACAAGCACTGTTAGCCTCGTAGGCCACCAACCCAATGTCGATGACGTTCGTCTCACTGAAACCGTCTTATTGATGTTCACCTTAATTCAACTAGTCTCTGGCGTTGCCCATCTGTGAATCACACTGAACTGAACCAAATCGTTCATCACATTAGGTTATTGTAATTTAAGGGTTTGATATTATATTAAATTATTTGGAAGATTTATACTCAAATTGCTAGATACATAAATATCATATTAATAGAAAGAACTTTACACTAAAAAATAGCTTATTATATATTATATATTTTTAATGAGATTGGAAATTTAAATCAGGAGGCATGAGGGAGTTTTCTATTTTTCTTTTATTATTTTTTTATTTTTTAGGCATGAGGGAGTTCACGAAGTATTTATAAATTTTATTATTATTATTATTATTATTATTATTATTATTATTATTATTATTTTGTTTAAGGATTAGGTAAGCATCTTACGGTGAGGCTAAAAAAGATTGTAAAAGGTTAAAATAAATATAATGACTATGTATGTTTAAAATTAATTGACTCAGTTAAAGAACTTGAACTTGACCTCAAATTGAATTGTTTTTTTAAAAATTTTATTGACACATTGAGAACTTTGATCTTGAATTAAAATTCTTGCATTCGAACGGAAATACATGATCCTCGTTGAAATAAAAGTAATTTTTTATTTGGCAGAGGTAGTATTATTTAATACTTTTTATATTAAAAGAAATGGTAAAGACAATATTTGTATAAATAGTAGTTATAGTATTTAAATTTCTTCGATTGAAATTAATTCATTCATTTAGGATAACACAGCTCAAGTCTCCAATCTTAATAACTTACTACTAAAAGCAGCTCTTGCGATAGCTCAACTAATTTGGTTGCAATCGGAGCAACCTACAACAAAAGTTTTAAAAATACAATCTTGTTGTATCATATTATATCAAACATTTATATGAGAAGTTACAAGTTTGAAATTAAAAAAAAAAATAATGTTCACTTATTTGTATTGTGTATGGTATCAATATTTGTGCATGTGTCGGTATATTAGTTATGTATAATCTTAAATGATGAAAAAAAATTATTACCACTTAATATATATTGATCTGACAAAATGAAAGTTCCAGCTACTAAATAGTAAATATGCACGTTAATTGAGATTTGAGAAGATTTACACTGTCATGTAGTCGTTGCAAATTAACACCAATATAATAATGTATGCCTTACTGGCAATCTGGCATCATACCATATTTTACTCAGAAAAGACTTAATAATTAATATATTTTTGGTCCTCGAATTTTAATAGAAGCAAAGATAACAAATATCCCTCAAAATAAAAAACGAAATGTTTTTACCTATTTTTTTATCTAATTCAAAATCAATTTCAATCAATTATTTAATTGGTTATTCTTCTTAAAATCTTTATTGGCTACAAAATAAGAGTAGATTACATCAACCCCTAATTTAAATGGAGTAATTAAAAGTGGTATTTCATATTCAGATATAATTATAGTTATATTCTACTCAAGAAAATTTAATAACACGTGACCGCCACAAATAATACATTAATTAAAATTTGTAAGGTAGTATAATTAAAATTTTTAAAAAGAAACCTAAATGTAGTTATATCCAAAAATAGAGTATCACTTATAATTATACCATTTAATTTAAGAGTTGGATGTAATTAAATTTATAAAGTAATTATTCACTTATTATACTCATTTGAATTAAGTTTGAATTAAAATTATGTCCTGCACTTTATGACCTTTGCACTAAGTTTCATCAATTAAAATTTTGAATTCAAATTTGTTGGATTTATTCATTTTTCTGATTGTCTCTTACCCACTTCTCGTACAAATTTTGACCATTTTTCCTTTTGAAATTAAAATAGTACGTAATGGTTTGTTGGCTTCTACTCCTCCTCAGTTTGGAGAAAATAAGTCAAATTAAAGTAGCAAAAGTGAAACTCAAAGTGCTGGGCCATCAATCTGAAACATTCAACCACTCGGGTGTCTATGTTTTTTTTTTTTTTTTTTTTAAACGTGACAATATATTAGGAGCCGATTATAGTTGGGCTCTGATTAAGAGTTCTTTTTCTGATCTTGTGATTAAAAGTTTTTTTTTAATAATAATTTTGAATTCGAATCTTTCTAGCCATAGAAAATATGTTAAGAAAAATATATATTTTAGAAAACAAACAAATATTTTTACGATAAATATTTATACTTGTAAAATAAGGTGTTCACGTCTTAATAAGAATAGTTAAAAAATTAATAGCAAATCTTAAATAATAATAATAAACCTTCCAATATTTATACTTGTAAAATAAGGTGTTCACGTCTTAATAAGAATAGTTGAAAAATTAATAACAAATCGTAAATAATAATAATAATAAAGCTTCCAATCATGCTACTATAGTTTAAATTTTATAGGTTCGTACTTTTTTTTTTCCACACGAACGTACCCCAAGTGATCATAAGGATTCGAACTCAAGATCTTGCCTTCGAAAAATAACCCTCAAACCACTTGGTCAATCCCTGTTGGCTGCAGGTTCGTACAGTTTAAATTATATTAAAAATACTTTTTTAAAAAAAAATCAACTGATCAGATGATTAGTGCATTAATAATACATTTACTATTGATTAACTAAATAATCACACAAAAACTTGAACCAAATCACATAACACTAGTCGAACATTCACTACTCATCATATTAGTTTGGCGAAAGTAGAATTAATTATCCAACATTTAATTTAGAGCCGATTGGGGTTCTAATTTCAACAATTATATAACTATACGAGTTATATTTTTCAATGGTTTTACATAATTAATCACTTTAAGCATGTTTTGTACAGTATTGGCAGTGAAATTATTACTTGATATGGTGTGTTTAAGCCTTAAGGTTGACACCATTAGAGAATATTACAAAGTTTATATTTGATTATGGATCAGGAAATAGAGGGGAGATGGGAAGCAAAGCCACTTGCAAAAATTAAAAATTTGTTTGGAAATAAAATTTTCGTGGCAAAATGCAAATTATGAGATTTTCTGTTTATAATTAATTTAACTTTAGGGTATAATTTGCTATGTTATCGAAAGTTTGACATAATTGGTTTACGCGATTTTCTAAGAAGGTTAAAATCAGAGATACCGAAGCGAACACTATGGAGGCTGATGATACTAAGATGTTTCGGGAGGAAATAACGGACAAAGGGGATGCTCCAGGTGGAGAATCGGGGCCTTATACTGCAGAGTGCCTACGCCGGGGAGATTTATCAATTATAATTTTCTCTGGGCCAGGATAAATGTGATGTTGGGGCAGCACAACGGCTACAATTTGATTGATGTAGGTCACGGTTGTTTAATACCGAAGCTGCAAGATAGGGAGAAAACGGAATCCATCCTAACAGGAGGTTCTTGTAGGATTGGTGGCCATTATCTTGTAATTAGGAAATGGATGCCTAACTTCCAATCTGTTAGGGACAAGATCACCACCAGAGTAACTTGAGTTGGGGTGGATGGATTGTGATGTAGTTTTATCTATGATACACGAATATTTTTAAAAATATCATTTTGTCGTGTTAGATACTGCGTCCAACACTCTTTATGTAAAAAAATAATAATAATAAAAATAAAAAAATAAAAAAATTGTATCATCATATTTGTATCGTGTCTATATCAGCTAGTATGGGGGAATCAATTAAAGCGGATAGAAAAACGTATTTCAAAGGGAAGGGATTCATATAAGCTCACCGCCATGCTCACTCTCCAAAATCATCAATTAGGTTCATAAATCCGCATGTCAACAATTGCAATTATTACACTTACACCCCTTAGAAAGTGTAAACTAAGAATGTAATTAATTCTATCATCAATTAGCCAACAGGGGGTTGGTCAAGTGGTTGAGGGTTCTTTCCTGAAGACAAAGACCCAGGTTCGAATCCCCCCAACCACTTGAGGTGTGTGCGTAAAAAAAATAAAAAAATTCTATCATCAATTAAACCTAAGCATACAATGTTCAATCATGTTTTATAGTTAATATTTAGGCAAGTATAAGATTGATACAATGGTCAGAAGAATCCATATATTTACCGTTAAAAGGATTAATCATGTATAGCCAGCCAATTAAGTACTCAATACAGTTAGATTTAACAATCTCAATCATATATGGGATGATACGGTTATTGGGGGAGATGTGACTGTGTTGAATGAGTCGGAGAAGATAGCTGAGAAGCAAGCTTTGGGTGTTGAGCAATCTGGAGAGATAGAGCAATACAAAGAAGATGAAGTTGCTGGGGTCAGACGCAGCAATAGGCGACGTGAGCAGCCTGCATAGCGGAGGGATTATGT
>JBBMKE010000001.1:20423525-20435132 GCA_037834125.1 Lippia alba | reverse complement strand
TTCTCTTACACTTGAGCACCTTTTGGCTTCAGGAATCATATTATCTGTTTTTCCATAAGTTATTTAGGTGCATGTAGAAGTTATATCCATTTCTTTGTCGTGTAAAATTATTTATTTTGATAGAAAGAATAAAAATAATACTGGAAAATTGAAATTTGACATAATAATTCGATCAAATGTTACTTTTGGATACTTCCATTACCTTTTAGGTTCGGTTAGATTGAATTTTTACATATATTAATTCGTCAAAAACTTCATTGAATTAAAGTAGTAACTTTCATGATTTTTAGTATCACATGGATTCTCGTCCCGTTCGATATATGATTTTGTGCCTATAATGCATTGACATCTTAAAAAATATTATTTTGTTTGTTCTGTCATATTAAACACTCGTATCGGATACTGTATCTTATATTCTTTCTATAGAAAATTAAAAAAGAATTGTGTGGTATTTATATCATATTATTATGTTTGTATTTATACATTATAGTTTTGTACTATATATTGTATTACGATTTCGCTTAATGCAATGTATTATAGTTAAATGAATTTGAAGTTATTTATCGAGTAGTAAGGATAAGGTTGTTGACATTATCAAAATATTATGGGGAGTTCTTGTAATTTCCAAACCTAGTACATTAAACTGATCAAGTTTGAGTATAGTATGTTGTAGAAATTTATGTTGAAGCTTAATGTTTTTGTTCATTCAATCTGGATTCGAATTAGCTAGGTGGTACCTGAATTTAACTTTTCGAGTGTAAGTTTATTTTAAAGAACTTATAATTTCTCCCCTTTTCAATAATAAATATATTTTTAAAGCTTATCAAACGAATAGTTAGTAATAACAATTATAACGGCAGTAAAATAAATACACTAAAACGTGCGGAAGTCCTTGAACAATGAAAATGGGTTAATTCTCTCAGCAAACAATTATTATTGCCTGTTCGCGTTAAATATTTTTTCATGTACAAATTTTAAAAATACATTTTGTGGTATCCGAACCACCGGATCATATCCAGGCATTATAAGTAATAATAATAATAATAATAATAATAATAATAATAATAATAATAATAATTCTTAATACACACGCATACACTATAATAAAACTAAAATCCATAACATATCAAGTCACAGGTGCATGTTTATTATTAAACTAGCAAATAATAAAATTATTATTATTTAAATATAATACTAAATTAAAATTTTTATGCTAGTATTTATTTTATAATTATTTTTAATATAATTAAAATTTTAAAAGATAATACAAAATAGAAATCCAAAAAATATGTAAAAAGAATAATGATATATAATAAAAAAAATGAAATAAGATGAGAGAAAAAAGAAAAAGTTATAAGATAGATACACAATAAAATGTTGAGAGAGTGATTAAAAAAAATAAAAAATAATAAGTTTAGAGTCTAAAAAAAACCAAAATAATAATTTTAAAGGTCTTTCACTTAATAAGTAATATAGATTATCATAGGTGGTAGATATTTCACTAGATTATCGATCAGTCGTTGGTTAAAAAAACTCGTTTTTTCGTTGAAGAAAAAATTGGTTTGTTTAGAAGAGTTTGTGCTTTACAAGTTCATTACCTATACAACATGAAAACGCTTTCAAATTGTATATTTCTTTTCCCTTTTTGATATAAATCATTGGATATATTCTCAACTATCACATTAATATATCAAGTAGAAGCTATTAACATCGCAATCAACTTGTAAATACAAACCCAAAGGGCTGCTTTGCATTAGAATAGTAGAACCACGAAAATTGGAACGCACGGCCTAAACTTTATAGTATCTCTACCTCAAGTCATTATCACTAAATTGGAACGAAAATTGGAACGCACGGCCTAAACTTTATTGGAATGCACATACATTTTTAAACATAATTTTATCATATCCTATCATATTAGACATTCACGCCGAACACATTTAACGTAAAAAGTTAAAAAATATTATATGTATATATATATCGTAATATTCATATCTTACAGTGTCGGTATTATCTTATCTATATATCATATATGTATATATAACTCATCAACTTATAAATAATTTAATTGACAATCTAATTAGTTTACTATTACAATGGCAAGTCAATTGCCATTCAAATATCATAATTTACAACCGTAGTAATTATCACAACATACATTTATTAGGCCCATATTAACTCTACTGTCAGAAATCGCACCAATAAATATCATATGTGCTACGTACTATTTACTGGCTAGTTCGTTACAGTGACTTTGACCACTCGATTTTCCATATAAGACAGTGAGCTTCCAATTTTGCATTGAATTGTCAATTTCTGGGTAGAAAAATATTTTGAATTTCTCCCCATTCATTAACCACAATTACCGCTGTGTCTCACATTTATTATTTAATTTTGTCTCCCCGTTTTGGCCACCACTCCTCCACTCCCATTAATATGATGGACGTTTTAGTAGGAGCAAATAACTTTTTTTTTCCCTAATGGAATTAGGTCTTTCATAATTTTATTTTTATGTCTTTCAAATCAGATATATTTAGTTTTATTATTTTCAAATGATTATAGTTCTGGTCTCATCCATCAAATAATTTTAAAAAATATATTGTTTGCCGATAAAATGCAAATTGAGGGAAAAATTATTATTTATTAAGTTGTTTTTTATGAAAGTTTGTTTAATAATAATAATAATACTTTATTTAGCACCACATACCTTCATATGATTGATTCATAATAATGTTTCAAAGTTGACTCAGATACTAAAATATAGTATCAATAAGCAAACTTTCAAAAAAAACAACCTAATGAATAATAATTTTTTCTCCAAATTTTACTTTACAACAAAAATATATTTTTTGTTCATTATTCGACGGATGAGATTAGAATTATAACCTTTTGAAAATAATGAAGCTAAATATGTCTAATTTCAAAGACATAAAACCAAAATTAAAAAGATCTAATGTTATGAGACAAAAAATATAATTTGCTCTTTTAATAATTTGCTTGAAAGGAAATTGGTTTTCAATTTTTTTTATTTATTTTAAAAAAGTGAATCAATACTGATTCCCCAATTATCCCCCTTTAATAAGATTCGAACTCATGACCTACCGGTTCATAAGTGCATATGCTTACCACTATGTCACCTGATCATCTTTGGTTTTCAATTTCATTGTGCTTATACAGTGTACACTCCCGAGTCTCGATAATTTTTGGTACTTCATAAAGAGTGACCATAATGTTTTTCTCCTTATAATTAATTAAAAATATACATGAATATTCAAAATTAAAAATAATGATTACATTCATTACAAGAAGTGAAATAAAGCTGGTTTAAATACGGTCAAGATTGAATTTCACACTCAAAAAACATAATGTTGTATGCCAAAATCCCAGCATTCATATAAGCAGAATTGCCTCACTTATTTATCACACCATTGACATTTCCTTTGAATCAATCCACATATTAGTGATACATCAATATCATATACATATAGTTTAATTAAGAAATATATCATTATAGAGAGAATCTCAAAGCTTCAAAACTTCAAGAAAAGCAAAAAACGAACTCCAACTCCAAGAACACCATTTAAATTACACTTTTCTTCAAAATTTACGAAACCCCATCTAAATCTAATCCAAGATCCATTACAAAATCACACAGAAAGAGCAAAAAAAACACGATGAAAAAAATCCTAAAAACAGAGAAGAACAACAGATGAAGACACCATGAACCCATAAACAAACATCAAAAACCCAAAATGCATCGCCCAATTCCTCTTAAACTTACCGAAATAGCTCTCCGGCGGCTCCTGATAGTGAATCTCCAGCTCCTCCCCCGTCTCCTCCACCACGCCGCCGCTCCCCAGCCGCACCTTCAGCTGCCTCAGCCTCTCCGTCGCCAATCCCAGCGTCAGCTTGTGGCAGCGCCGCTGGTATTTGAATCCGTTGATGCATCTGAGCGTCTGCGCGACGGAGACGTAGAAGATGAGGTGGGAGAGGGAGAGGAGGCCGATGGGGACCCAGCAATGGCGGCATTGAAGCTTTGGAGACTGCGATTGGGCGAGGAAGACGAGGGCGAGGAAGATGAAGAAGAGGTGGAAGAGCTTCCATAGCTCCTTTTTTTGGAGGTCGACGGCGCGCTTTTTCTCGAGGGTTTTCTCGAAGTGGAGCTGGATTATGGTGTTGAGGGCTTGGAGGGCGGTTTCCTTGGAGATCAGGTTGGGGTGGTGGTGGGTCGCGGCGGCGGAGGTGGTGGCGGGGAGGTCGTACTCCGCCATTGGAGGGTGTGACTGTGAGGTGCGTGAAGTGACAGCGATAGTGGGGCAGTGGGAGTTGTGTTGAGAGAGAATGAATTTAATTTGAATTGATGGTTCAGTTTCCTAGATAAGATATTTAAGATTTTTTTATTTTAAATATTTAGAAGTTTTTGTAAATTCTACTCAATAAATAGAAGTTAAAGACTTAAAGCAGAAGTGAAAGATGTAAAAAAATTATAATAGCAAAAACAGTGAATATTTAAAAATATATTATAAATAAAAAAATAATCAAGTGTTTGTAGAGAAAAGTTGGTAATCACTTTTAATTTATATGAAGTTATTATTTTACCCTCAAATATTTTGAAATATTTTTGGGCATTATACTATGACTTAAATATTATGATAATATAAAATTTATTATAATTTTATATAAGTTTATTTTTAATTTAATCAAAATAAAATTATTCTATATATACCTTTATTTATAAATTTATAAAAAGTAAGAATAGAGAAAAGATATATCTTTTAATTACAAAATTTTTAGCATCAGTTAAGAATAGAGAAAAGATATACCTTATAATTGTAGATATTTACTTATTTTTTTTATATTACAAATTTTGATTGGAGGAAAAAAATGATTAAGGAATAGAAAACGAAGTATTGAACGTTTATAAACTTAGAGTTGTATTTGTATGGAAAAAGATTAATTTAGAAATATTAATATTTAAATAAGAATATTATTGTTAAAAGATAATTTTAAATAACCGTATAAGCCGAAGCAGAATTCAAAAGCATATCCTGGGCTGCTTTTGGATTCTGACTTATTTCTGCTTAGAATAAACAGAAATTGGTGTTCCAAACATTCCAAAACTGTTGAAAATAAGCATTTATAAGTGCTTATTTTAAGAATTTGCAAACACTCCCTTAATGTATGTTTTTAAATAGTACTATTTTTAAGCCGAAAAAAAAAGGAAATAGTTAAGGTAATTTACATTTGACTACGGCTAATTACAATGCAATCTATTATTATCGAGAAATTATATTTTTGTTCCTATAAATATTGTCTGGTCTGAGGTCCTTAACGGAATTTGTAAAAGTGCACTTATATCATTCACGTTTTTATGAGTGTTAGATTGAATACATAACCAAAATTACAAAATCAAAATTACAAACGTGATGATGTTCCAGAAATAAAACACAGCAGGGGAAAACAGGGAAAGCCGCATAAAGAACGTAAAACACCAAAACAAGCCACAATAATCAACATAAACCAACATACCACAAGCTTAAACACATTATACATCAAATAAGCAACTTGAAACATAATACATGCTTGATATATCATACAAGAAATTTAGCCCTAAAACCCTCATAAAATTCATAACAATAAATTTTTAACCACCTTCAATAAACTCAACTTAAAAGCACATATAAACATGTATACATGCCTTCACACACCAAAACACTAAGTTATTAAAATCCTACATATATACACACATATGCATACAAACTAAACAAAACTTAAAAAAGGAAAGAAAGGAAGGAAAAGAGAGATGAGAGTGATAGTGACGGAGCTCCGGCGATTCTCTGGCAACAAAGAGCGATGGTTGATGGCTGCCATTCTCCTCTTCTTTCTCCGTGACCGAGGATGTGTTTGTGATGAAAGCAAAATTGTATAATGTATGGATATATGCATTCATATAAGAAATGAATTAATTTGCATTTTAATGCAATTGAGTCCCTCCTGTTTTAATTTAATTCAATAAGGTCCTCAAGTTCTTAATTAGTTCGATTAATTAGGTCTGAGTTCAAGAAATGCAATTAAGACCACTTAAATTCAATCAAAGTCAAATAATTAAATACATGTTTGACACATAATTCACGAAACATTTCATACGAGCATACATAACAAACATAAATTGAAATTAGAGTCATATAATTTCATATAATCTCACATTGTAGCACCCGCATCGATAGGCACCACATCCCCCGCACTACTCGTTCAATTCACACGTGAAATTAATTTCCACATATAAACTAAACTTATAGCGAACGGGTGACAAAAGAAAATCTCGACTAGCTAAGCGGGGTTAACCTTTATACCAAACATTAACTGCTGCAAACATACAAGTGCGGAAGTGATTAAACATAATAGCATAAAAGGAGAACATCTCCGAAATTAAATACATCAAACAAAGGGAAGACGCCTCCCAATTCAAAAGCGTACATAAGGCCGGCAAGGCCACAAGAATTTAAAAAGGCTACAAGCCAAAGTAAAGTGCGTGGGTTACAAACCCAAAGTAATTATAATACATAACTAAACATGAGTATTTAAGGAATATGACATGCTAGACTGAAAATAAAGACTACAACTTGACCTTATTTCCCGCCTAGCAAATCTCCAAAAGTACCTAAAAACATTCAACATGAGGCGTTAGTCCAAGGACTAAGTGAGGGGCATAAATAATATATCACATGCACATGCAATTCATAACTCCGAGTAAGTTTTTATAAAATAATCCAAGTGGATAATTTTAGAAGAGATCTCGCTCGAAATTACGAATATTCAATCAAATCGTTAATTTTTATAATTGTTATGTGACCCTGCGAGTGGATAATTCTCCAACCTTACACCAATAGTGTGTGAATAAGACATTTCAGTGATCAAGTGTTTGTAATCGTAATCGTAACATGACTTAAAATGTTTTCCATCCTTCTTCCCCCGGTTTTGAAAAATAAGCTAGCTAGGCTCGTAGTCCACATTGGTCCGTATTAAGTCGGGGGTTCATGACCCGCTCCTTCGATGGTAAGAACCACCGGCTCAAGAATACCCCACCTTCCGGCCACCTAAGTCGCGTGAAGGTATTCCCAAATAGTACTATGTGTAAGATAAGCTACCCGACGGCCCGACACCATTCCAGACTCATCCACACATTTTTCCGGCGCCCAATAATACGTGAGTAATCTCGCCAAAATATTTTTGTGAAAATATTTGAAAACATTTGCGTTCTTCAAATCCTTTTAGAAATAATATGTATAAGTTTACATTTTGACCAAATTCGTTTTACACATGGTATTACGGGTCAATAATATAAATAAAACCTCACCTCGACAAAAAGAGAAGCAAGAAAAGGAAGCTAAGGACCCGGTTCCACGTGCTCGGGCTCGACCTCTGTGAAAAGACACAAGTGTGTACGAGACTTAGACCCAAATGAACCAAATATGATGCTTAGTAAATGTTACATATGCATGAGATGTAATGCATGCTTAATATGATTCAATTAATCACATAAATGCACCAAAAGGGCAAACTCATGCATACAATTATCTTACAATATTATTAAACCTGGAAAGTAACAATTTAACATGCGTAAAAGATATATAAAAGCATTTGGAGAGTAAATGAATCAAACCAAAAAAGTAAAAAAATTACATTTCTTACAGCGGCCTCCGAAACGGCCGTTTCATTTTTCAAAGAAATTACCAAACGGCCGTTTCGGGTGTTAAAATTTCAACCCGAGACTTTTGAAATGGCCGTTTTGATTTTCAACTAAAAATCCAAATAGCCGTTCAAAAACTATCTATAACGATTTTCACATCACAAACGGTTGTTTTCGGATTCAGTACAAAATTCAAACGGCCGTTCAAAATGCTACCGCCTCAAAATTTTTAATCGAAACGGCCATTTGAAATCTAGTTCAAAAACCAAACGGCCGTTTCCAAGAGATAATTTTGAAAAGTGCGCGCAGTCTAAACGGCCGTTCCCAAAATACACTTGGGTCGAAACGGCCGTTTCGACTGCGAATTCTGGGCAGATTCGTGCATAAAACAGGGCACCGATTCTTTCCTCCCAAAACACCAAAATACCATCATTTACACTTCACAAAACACTTAAGGAACAATAAATACACTTCATACATGCATGAAAGCAACTAAACAAGCTCCAAAACCAAACACCCAATTCACATTCCAATCAAATTCACTCATATATACATAAACTCATAAATGCTCCAACAACCAACCATCTCATGCATTAATATCACCAAAGAAACATATATAAATACTAAATCAAGCATCAATTCATGGATTAATCATCAAAGTCCTCAAACCCTTACTATTCATTTGGTCATTTTTGAATTCATACCTTAAATGTGAAGAAATGAAAGAAATGAGATGATGAAGATGATGATGATGGATTCTTGATGCTTGAATGTTAGATTGCCAACTCTTCCTAGCTTGATGGATGCTTGGATGATGAATGGAGGTGAAGGAATGAGGGTTTGTGCTCTCTTGTTCTTGAGTATGAGATGAAAATGAAGAATGGGAGTGATGAAGAATGAAGAGGTATGGTGTGGCAGTGTAGTTGTTGGGGAAGAGGTATGGGTTGAGTGTATATGTATGTATATATGATATATTGTATATAATTATGTATGTATAAAGTGATATATAAAAGAATTTGAATTCTCTTGTGTCATGCATGTATATATACATGTATAAGTGTATATGTATATGTGTGTGTGTGTATATATATATAATATAATGTATGAAATGTATGTCTTATGTTTATGTATGAAATATGAGAATGTGATGTATGGATTTTATGAAATATAAGAAGTATAATATAAGTATAAATTATGGAATTATGAAATATTTATGAAATGTACTATATTCTAAATGTTATGTAATGAAATTAAATTATATGAATGAAGAGTTAAGACAAATAAATAAAATTGCATGCAAACACATAGTCACATAATTCACATAAGCATGCTTTTCGGCCCTAACTCTCAAGAACACACACGTGTGGCGCGCGTACCTTGTATGACGAAAATATGAGGCGTCACACACATAATCTAAAGAATTCAAAATTTCAAATAACAATTAAATCACTTAATTAAATAGTTAAACACACGGCTAACAATTATAAACACTAAAAACACATACTTATCAATTAAAACAATTACACTTGTCTGGACCTCACTTGTGATGTCATACCTGACTAGTCTTCAAAATACGGGGCGTCACAAACAAGGTAAAGATTCATATTCATCTTCATCGGATCACCCAAATATTTGTCAAATTTTTGTTTCATTTTTATAGCAACTAAAGCTAACCCCTTATCCGAACTCATTATCTATTTCTTAATTAGAGCATCAATACTACTAATCTGATCAAGGAACACTTTTGATGTTACAAACTTTGTAATAGAAATTTGTACAATGAAAGCATAAATTTTTTGCAAGATTTTCACAATCCACTAAATCACAACCAAATCTTTAGAAGTAGGAGTCACTATCTTAGCATAAGGTTCGTTGGGACTAAAATCATCCCAGAAATTCTTCTCACACACTTCATATCTATCAAACACATTGCTAAGAGTCAAAGTTGTTTTAAGCATGAGAACTGTTAGGATTAATACCCTGAAAATCTAATTTGATGGATTAATTAAACTGAAATTACAGCGAGTTATGAGTATTTTATATATTAATAATTAATTACATGTGAAGGTAATTTTATATGAAATGTGTTTCATAGAAAAAGACTTTAAATTCAAAAATCACTTGTCATTAACGTTCTAGTCGGTAAGATAAGAATATGTTCTTATCGAGACTATAACGTGGTTATATAAGATGATTAGTCTTTCGTCATAGAGAATGGTGATTCCAATTATTACATGTTGATGATTTTCAATGAGATTGGAAATATCAAACTAGACCACTGAGATTATTCATTTTATACTGCTATCTAAAATGAACAAAATCTTGAAAAGCATTAGATTCTTAATCCTGGTAGTATTTCGACCTTAGGCATGTAGTGTTAGTTACTTGATGTATGTACTCAGAAGTGAGGTCTCAGTAACGGGTGGCTAAAATACTTTGTACGTTCGGTGACTGCATGAAATGTGCTAAAGAGTTATATCAATCAAGGAATCTGTGGCCTCGCTAGAAGGTAAAAGATCTCCCTGAAATAGATTGGCAAAAAGTTAGAATTAAGACTTTGGCCAAAGCACTTCGTATGATGTGTCACCGAAGTTGTATGTTGAATGTGTTTCACATATAGGGAATTTGAACATAAGGGCAAATCAATAAGTTTCAGATTGGAAGTGAAAAATAAATGATAGTAGTTGCAATTTATTTTTCATGAATATCTACACGGAAGAGTAAAATGCAAAATTATTCCAGATCAAGAAATTCATGAATAATTTAATTAATTATAGAGTTCAATAATATTTATTTAGTGTAATTAAATATTATTAAATGATAATCAATTATTATCATGGGATGATAATAGATTGACCCATTTGGAGCTAAAATTAATTAGTCCTGCAGGTCTCCCCGCAAGCCCCAACGAAGACCAAAGAGAAAATATTAAAACGAAGAGAGAGAAATAAACTTTTCAGAGTGTTTGAAAATAGCTAAGGTATTTATTTTGAGAAAAATAAATTAAATTCTAAAGAGTTGGAAATGCCCGACATTTTATTTTGGAGAAAGTAAAATTTTTCAAAAACAAAAAAAGTTTTTGGATGACGTGGCATGCTAACGTGGCAGGTTGATGATGTGTCAGCTGACGTGTCAAGCCACATCAGTAGATCAGAGGTTGTGTGGTGCTGAGACAGCGCCCGCATGGCGTGCCACACGTAAGATTGAGAGATCGAACCACGTCATGGCACAAAGGATGTCACAGATTCGTTTTGGAAATCGGGTCAGTCAACGGGTCGAAGGATCGGGTTAACGGGTATGTTCACGGCCTACTCGGGTAGGAGCAAACTGGGTCCGGTCCGGGTTGCACCGGACCTGAACACGTGGCACGATCTTGTGTGCCTGTATGTGTATGACATGTGCCATCACAACCAGCTTGTGGCGGCGCGTGCAGCACCCGTTCGGCGCGTGGTCGATGTCGTTCAAACACTTGTAGCCCAAGCTACATGATGGTGCAATTTGATTGGTCGGAGGAACTTGGCGCCCACACTGAAAATGAGAAAATTTCAAATGGGTCCTTGAAATTTGCCTATATATAGGTTGCACTATTCATTTTAAATTCATTCAAAAAAATTTTGAGCAATTTTTCTTTTTCCTTTTCGGCAACAACAAAGTTTTCTCTCTCTCTAATTAATAATTAATCCTTTTTGAGGATTAATTAATTTAGTTAGGTGGTTACATAATTAATGTTGGAAAGGTGCCCTAGAAAGCCAATTAATCATAATCTGTTTTGGAATTTTTCTTATATCACAGACAATCTTTGAGTAATATACGATTGATAATATCAAAGGCAAACACTTATTTATATGCCAATACATGTTTTGTGTGTTTCCATTACGTGCGCATGTGTAAGAACTCCCCTAATCCAGATGACTTAT
>JBBMKE010000001.1:20388320-20400204 GCA_037834125.1 Lippia alba | reverse complement strand
GAAAAGGACGTGCAGGGGTCACTGTCACCTTTTGGGCCGTTATTCCCAGCTGTTGTGTCAGGGGTAGGTAGGCGACCATATGCTGGGAGCGAAGAGGTTCTGCTCGAGCGTATGGTGGCTCGTACCAGCCCGAGCGTGCGAGCGCTCGGGGTGGATCCTTTGGAAAGGATTTAGAGGAGAAATTCTAGAGCGCAAACCATTCGAGGGATGGCTCGCAGCGAGGGTCGGCCCTCGAGAAATGGCGGTTGTCAGGTGCCGCGTTCGGCCGGAATCCGAGCTCAATTACTCCGAGCGTATCCTCGCAGGTATGTATAGCTCAAAGGAGGCTTCTTGAGAATATGCCACGTATGGAACGCGAGTATATTCTGGGTCCATCAGAACAAGCGAAGGTAATTAAAAGTTTTTAGAAAAAAACTTATTTGATTTGGTTATTAGTTGTTTGAGAAATTTTAAACTCTCAATTTGATAATTTGTATTATTTTTTTATCTTTCAAAATGCCCTGATAAAATAAAATCAATAATTAGTTAAATTAATGGCCGTTGAGTCCGTTAAGAAACTAAAACGATTTAGGATTTTTTTATTTATTATTTTTTTTTTTTACCATCAACACTCAATGGGGAATATTATTGCAAAGTAAAATACAAAAAGAATTAACTTAGGCCGAAGCCGCAATTTCAATAAATTTGTGAGCTATTCCTTCCAAGCCTACATGATAACTCGGCCAATTTTCTTGGAGAACCACATAAAAAAATAAAACAAAATAAACTAGTTAAACTTCCATACGAACAGTCTATGCACCAGAAAAAGTCAGCGGCGGAGCAGATCTCGCTGAATGAGTGACCAGAATCTGAAAAGATGACAGTAGAAGAGTAGCAACAGATTTGGAGGAATTTGAACAAAATAAATATGAAGACGATACAGATTTGAGGCAATCAGTAAATATTCTCCGGAACAGGATCAATCCTTCAATTGACTTTTTTTTCTTTTAATCGAGTAGCCTAAATTAGAGTTTAGAAAAAAAGAAAAAACAAAAAAAAGGAGAGAAAAAAAAGGGCAGAAAATAAATTGATAAGCATTTAGAGAAAATTAGAGATCGATCAATCGTATTTAGTGTCTACTTAGTGATTCATCTAATAAAACAAAAGATTTAAGTTTGTGATCATTGATCAGTCACTAACGACAGATTATAATGGTTGCTAAAACGACAGATTACAATGGTTGCTAAATAAATTAGTTACCACGTTCTTATCAACTGAACTAGACTGGTAAAAAAAAAAAAACAGAACTAGGTCACTCTTCGAAAGCAAAATACAGATTATAATGGTGGCTAAATAAATTAGTTACCACGTATCAACTGAACTAGATTGGTTAGTCTTCGAAAGCAAAATCTTATTTTGGGAAAAAAATTTAACCATTTGAATCAAATTGGCTACTAAACTAAAATAAGTAGAACAAATTTATTAATTATTTAAATCAAATTGGCTATTAAGTTGAGAGACTTATTCATTGTTATGATTATATTTTCTTTTTTTTTTCTAATTTTTAATACAAATTCTATCCACTTATTTAGACAATTTTCTTTTTAATTTTTCTTAATTTACTAGATTATCAAATTGTGTTCTTTTTTATTATTATTATTTTTTCTTATTCAAATATAATTCTTTTTTACCTTATTTTAATTTTTTATTATATATATTTTTTGATATTTTTAATTCTACTTAAATTATTATTTCATGTCAATTTGATATTATTTTATTTATTTGGTAAAAAATTATAATTATATTAAAGTAATTATAAATTAAAAAATAATGTGAAAATTTAATATTTTTTTTACACATGTATCGAGAATGCAGATAATTAATTTTAATATATGAGCGGACGGTCACAAAGGCCTATTATTTTGGTAATATAGTACTACAAACTTGGGCCGTCTTTCAAGTCTCGTCACGCTAGAAATTATTTATTTTTGATGGAGAAGATAACATATTTAAGTCGCATTGCCAGGATTGATGGCGAGAGATTGGGATCCACACTCTTTGTCACCAAAGTCACCTTAATTATCTGGAAAAAAAAAAGTCACCTTAATTATTAATGAATTAAAATCACAACGTCCCAATATGAATTAGATGTTAAATTTATTTAAATAAATGAATTCTGAACAAAGACTTTGTAGAATTCACAAATTGTAAAATTACTCGTAGATTTGATCTTTTATGAAAAAATTTCATCCGAGGTCTAATGATTCTAACCCGATCTTAATTTAGCCAAATTAGTGTAACGAGAATGTGAATATTTTACACTTATTCTGTGTTGGAGAATTTAGGTATGAACCATAGGATTGACGGATTGAAAATGCATAATTGCCCAAAGCCACTGACTTCAAACTTGAAAGTCTTTTTCTACTCAATTCTTCCGTACTATAAAGAGAAGTTCTATCTTTTGAATTTTTTTTGAAGAAAAATGAGGGCGAAGGCCTCAACGATTAAATTAAATCAGCAAAAATAATATTCATCGCATATAAAGGGATGTTCGAAAATTCAACAGAGGCCGAAGCCATATTCCGAGCTAACAGTGAGCGAGCATCATGACGAATACTGGAAAAACGACAACCAACAAAGCTAGAAGTAATAAATGAAATATCATGAAAAACGTTGCAGGGAGAGAGATCCTCCTCAAGACCTTGCATGCGCTTGATCACATTGGTATTAGCTCCCTCAAATATCACGCATTGCCATCCAAAGTCTCGTGCCAGTTTCACTGCGGAAAGTGCTGCAAAAGTTTCAGCCATGAGTGGATTGTTCATGTGAGGTTTTCGATCCGTCTCCCAACCAATGCACGCACTCGAAGAATCCCGAGCTACCACTCCTATACCTATCGAGTTCTCCTCTTTAAAAATAGCCCCATCGAAATTCACTTTTATCCATCCTCGCGCGGGCTTCTGTCATCTTACCACCCCTCTCTCAGCCCCGACAGTTGCACACTCAACCTCAACAGCTGTTGTCACTCCCTCATAAGTATCAGCTCTCCTAATTACTTCATGAGGTGCATAACCCTTCCTTTCCGCCCTGCATTCGTTCCGATGATGCCAAACAAGCCACAAGATCATCGCCAGCCTAGCAGCGTCATCAACCTGCAACACTTTCAGCGCATCTCCTATCCCCTCCGTAAAGTTATTCTCCAAAGCACCGACCACACACCACGGCAAAAGCGACAAGGCCCAGATATGCCGTATCGGGAGACAGCTAATCAAGGCGTGCACTAGATTCTCGCCCTCTTTTTCACACCTAACACAGTGCTCGTCCACTTCACAATGATGCCGAATCAAATTTTGACATGTTGGTAAAATGTTATTACAAGCCCGCCACAAGAACACCTTAACCTTAGGGATAACCGTTAGACTCCAGATACCTTTCCACAACGCCTCATTCCCATTACATGTAGATGAGCTCCGATCTCGATTAGCAATCTGACGGGCTAGCTAGTATGCCCTCTTGACCGTGAGCTTACCATCGGGGGCCGAGGACCAAACTAGTTGATCTTCTCTCTTGAAATCACCCAAAGGAATACTCAAGGTTTTGTCGGCATCTTATTGGTGGAAAGAGCTATGGATAACTTCCTCGGTCACTTCAACACTCCCTGCAACATCCGGTCTGAAACTGAAGAGATTGCAGAGATGGAAACGCAGCAAACACAGAGCATGAAATTAGGATTTTCAGTATGAAGAAGAAGAATACAATAATCGTGAGCCTCCAAGGCTTATACAAGATATAAATAGCCACGTGTCTAATGACTAGTAGGAAAGCGTGGAGAAAACGCTACAAACTATACAAAAGAAACACGACTCTCATAAGTAAAAAATACAAAAGAAAAATACAAAAATATAACAAAGTCAACAGCCCCCCTCAAGTTGGAGCTTCGTTGAATAAAAAGCCCAACTTGCATAGTATTTTTCTGAATGAAGGTCCACCCAAAGCCTTGGTAAAAATGTCAGCAAGCTGTTGAGAGGACGAGATATGCTTGAGCAAAATAAAACCTTGTTTAAATTGGTTACGGACAACATGGCAATCGATTTCCAAATATTTTGTCCGTTCATGAAAGACCGGATTTTCAGTGATATGTTGAGCAGCCTTATTATCGCACCAAAGTGGTATAGGTAGTGAAACTGGAATATGGAGATCCTTGAGAAGATAGCTTAACCACAGCAACTCCGCAATAGTGGATCCAAGACTTCTGTATTCAGCGTCACAGCTTGATTTGCTCACAGTTGCTTGCTTCTTGGTCTTCCAGGATACCAAAGCACCACCTAGCAAAATATAATACCCAGTCAGAGAACGTCTGGTAAGAGCACAAGTGGCCCAATCCGCATCACTGTATGCAGATAATGTATAAAAATTATTGACTGGAAAGAATAACCCAGCAGATTTAGTGCCAGAAAGATAACGCAAAACATGCATAGCAGCATCCCAATGTGCCTGCAAAGGAGAAGCAACAAACTGACTTAGTTGTTGTCACCAAAGTCACCTTAATTATTAATGCATTAAAATCACAATGTCCCAATTTGAAGTAGATGTTAAATTTATTTAAATAAATGAATTCTAAACAAAGACTTTGTAGATTTCACAAATTATAAAATTACACATAGGATTTGATCTTTTATGGAAAAAATTTTCATTCGAGATCTAATGGATAATTTAACTTGAGTCTAACTCGTCCAAATTGAAGTAACGAGAGAATGAATGTCTTACACTTATTATGTGATTGCCGAAAAATTTAGGAAGACACTAGACCCCAAAAATTGACGGATTGTAAATGCATAATTATACAACCCGATGCCCTTTATTTTTGGTCACCACCGAGGCCCTTTACTGACTTCAAACTTGAAAGCCTTTTTCTCCTCAATTCTTCCGAACTATAAGGAGAAGTTCTATCTTCTGAAATCTAAACTAAAACCAAACACCTGCCTCTTCCTCACTTGCAATATATATATAGACCTAATCGTCTCAATCAACAGCCATGGATGATGAGTGTCCAACCATCGCTTGTGTACTCCTGTGCTGTTGCTTCGGACCCTCATTACTAATTTGTATAATCACGGCAGGTCTCAGTTTACATACCCATAACCCCACATGTTCCATAGAAGACTTGTATATCCCTGCACTCAACACCAAACTGCTTACCTTCAACTCCACCACCACCACCGCCACTTTCATATACTTCGACCTTGAGCTCAGAAACACCATGATTGAAGTCGGTGTGCAGTACAAAGATCAGGTGAATCTGACCTTTTACTACGAAGATGGGCTAAAGAGTTCAAAGTATATTTCCATTGCCAATTACACTATACCTGGATTCAAGCAGGACGGTAGAACAACAACCCACTTCCGCGACGTGGTCGAGACGAGTGGCATGCCTTGGTTGGATGCCTTTGCGGCGGTTTCAAATGGCTCAACGGAGGTTTTCAGGCTGGAGTTGTCAACGAGAATCCAGATGAAACGGTCGATGTTGTGGTGGAATCCTAAGGAGAAAGATCTGATGCTGGGCGGTAATGTGGAGGTTAATGGCTCTGGAGCAAAAGTTCAAAAGAAGGGTGTTAAATTGGTGAAGGTAAATAAGGAAAACACAAAAGATGCGGAGATTCATCAAGTGGTTGGGGATCAAAACAAGGGTGTTAAATTGGTAAAGGAAACCAGGGAAAGATAAAAGATGTGGAGATTTATCAAGTGGTTGATTCTGATATTACTACCGTTAATTAAAACTGCGTTCATCTGCTTCTTTATTTCGGTCTTTTTCTCAATAGTCAGTTCCGGTCTAGAACCACATGAATAAATGATTATTCATATATCATATCATGTATTCAAGAATTTTTAATGTTTTTTCTCCCCAAAAAGTTTGTTTTGGTTTTTGTTTGTAATTTATAAATATTATGTATTCGAGAAATTGTAGAAGACTCCCTATAACATAGTAAATTTTATTTATTTATGATTTTTTATAAGAGTATAGGGAAAGTTTTACCTTTTGGCATAATAAAGGGTCTTTTTTGAAAACTCAAATTCAAAGAATTTTTGTTTGTTCTCCATTTTTAAAATTATTTCTCCTCACTCTCTAGATGAGAATCATGATTTTCGTTTACTCCCCATTTTGTACAACACATACAACATATCGCCATTTAAGTACACGATATTGTGATTTAAGTACGTGATTCCTGAGTTTTTATATGTAGTATCAAAATTCAAGAATCGCGTACTCAGATCGCAATATCGCATACTTAATTGCAATATGTTGTATGTGTTGTACAAAATGAGGAGTAAACGAAAATTATGATTTTCATATACGAAGTGAAGAAGAATAATTTTAAAAGTAGAGAGCAAATGAAAATTTGAGTACACAATTGAAGATTTTTCAAGAATTTCCCGTAATAAATAAGGTATTTGTTGTAGTAGTGGCCTTGGAATTAGAAAAACGCTTGATCCCATAGGATTATGTTTTGTACCAATAATATGTTGCGACATTCAACATTCTATAAGTTACACAGCTAGAATACGGACCTCTTTATGTGTGAAATAAATGTAAATTATATACACTTTTATGTGTTTTTTGGATGTATGATTACACTGACATCATGAGTCATGACCTTTTTTGCCATTAGACTAATAGTTGCTTTTGTGGAGTATTGAAAGATTCGAAGGAGCTAAATTTGGGAAAAAGTCGCATGACAAGAAAGAACCCCTTAACATGAAGTTCTTGATCCTTACGAATTTGGGAATAAGAAATACGAGTTCGATCTTGCTTCGTTAGGAAAATTTTTTAAATTTCACTGCTTTTCTGATTGCGATTTCCCAACAGTAGGACCCCAGGTGCTTCTTCAACCTCTCTCCTCCTGAGCTTCTTTGGTCTGCCCGGTGGCCTTTTGTTCAATGGTGGCAAAACCTTCTTGGAATCAGTTTCCATATACGGCCAGAAACTTGGATCGGAGATACCTTTGATCTTATGATTGTGTATTTTAAGGAAAACATCTACACTATAGCTTTGAAACACGTATTCCTCAATGTTTTGTCTTTTAATAATGCAATTGCATATGCATCTGTTTACACGGAATCCCACTCAAATCCCAAAACCTACAGTCACAATGTCTAAGTCTTAGGTCAACAATGTAATGACTAAGACTATCATTCATCTGAAATTCAAGTGCACCCCCCCCCCCAAATCAAAATATAACATTTTGGCCCCTCCTCTTTCACCAAATTCAGAATTTTGACAATCCTACCGCAAATACTATATGTCCATCTTCTAGCCCCCTGATATCTAATCTCAACCCTATTCTTTATTTTTGCCCTCAGACCATCTAGCAACTTCTGAATAGGATACATTCTTAAATCCCAGAACCATGCATTAAATGACTCACTTAAATTGTTGGTAACATGATTTTTTTCTAATGTCTAATGCAAAAGCATGCCTAGAACATAATGAAAAATTACTCATATTGACCAAATATTTATACGCTGCAGGCTTTACATTCTTTAATCTATTCATTGCATTATTGAATTCTGACCTTGTGTATGCCCTAAAAAGAATAATTTATATTAGTAACAGAACATAACAATGAAACAAATTATATCATATTAGTAACAGATATGTTGCAATGAAATAGATTTATCCACCATTTATCCCTAATATAGATAATTAATTAGAGTGCAAATTGTACAACAAGAACCCTAAGATCCAACAATTATTGAGCATGCATTCTAGTACATATTATAGAACAAGTTTACAACAAGACCCTCAATATGAACATTGATTATATTCCCCAATATCCAACAAATAATAGAAAATAGTTACCTTGTTGCAGCCCAAAAGAGTTTTTAATCAATATCCCAGCGTGTTGGACTCTCAAATTTGCATAAATGTGCCTACAACATTTTCTATGTACTGCCATTGACGCCACATTTGACAATGCTTCAACAAGTCTCTTAAAATTTGTAAAAATCTATGTTCGCTAAAACTATATATATAGTAAATTACAAATAGTAATAAAAGTAGGTTCATTTACTTTCTGGTGATCCGTCATGAAAGTCCATGTCCTCCCATCTTGAAAACCTCCTAGCATTTGTGCCAAACAAGTTAAAAAGAATCCACAGTTGTCCTTGTTCTCACTTTTAACTATTGCAAAGGCCAGAGGATACAGTCTCATGTTTCCATCAAGAGATACGGCTGAAAGTAGTATTCCACCGTATTTTTCCTATGGCAGCCATCTAATCTAATAAATAGTCGGTAGCCATCTAAAAAATCTTGTTTTAGTGCTTCAAGCCCTATGACAACAAGTTAAATGACATTAACATACAATGCAGGATAAATAATATGCTATACAAGTTAAAAGAAGAGTAAATTATCATAATTGTCTTATAAAGTGAGTCATATATAGGTTTTGTTCCAAAAGTGAGCAATGTCTCTCACTTTTAGTCCCATAAAGTGGCATTTGTGTTAATTCTGGCCCCAAATATCATATTGCTAAACAAATACATCATTTGGGGATCTGAGTACGTAATTCCTGAATTTTGATACAATATTCACTGTTTTTGGGGAGTGAAAAGGAATTTTATTTTTGAATTGGGGAGTGAAATGGAACTTTTTCAAAACTGGGGAGTGAAAGGAAATTTTTTCAATTCTTTTGGTACTATTTAAAGATTTTTCCTTTTAAAAATATAAAAGAATCAAAATGACTAAAAAGTTGACATTGTTCACTTTTGAAAAGAAATTTGTACGTAATTCACTTTATCAGAAGATTTTGATAATTTTCTGTTAAAGGAATTACAAAAGATACACAATAATAGAAACGTTGTAAGCGAGATGACGTTTCTTTTTCTTCTTCTTCTTCAAATCTGATCTCTTATATACTTCCAGCACTCCTCTTTCCCCAAGCCAGCAGCTCTCAACCAAACTTCAACTTGTCTTCACACCAGTTACCTGTTTCTAATCTACAAACCCTAACACCAGGTTTTTTCATTCCAAGACCCTAATTCTTCCCCAAATCTTCCGCCATGGCTCGTAACGAAGAGAAAGCGCAGTCGATGTTGAATCGCTTCATCACCATGAAAGCGGAGGAGAAGAAGAAGCCCAAGGAGCGCCGCCCCTATCTCGCCTCCGAGTGCCGCGACTTGGCGGAGGCAGACAAGTGGCGCCAGCAAATCATGCGCGAAATCGGCCGTAAAGTCGCCGAGATACAGAACGAGGGTTTGGGCGAACATCGCCTCAGAGACTTGAACGACGAGATCAATAAATTGATACGAGAGAAGACGCATTGGGAACGCCGCATTGTGGAGCTTGGCGGGCCGAATTACACCAGGCACTCGGCAAAGATGACTGATTTGGATGGGAATATCGTGGATGTGCCCAATCCCGGTGGGAGGGGGCCGGGGTATAGGTACTTTGGCGCCGCGAAGAAGTTGCCTGGTGTCAGGGAGTTGTTCGAGAAGCCACCCGAGTTGAGGAAGAGGCGAACAAGGTAATTTTTTGTTGCTTTCTTTAGTTGTCTGTCAATCGAAGTAAAGTAATTGCTGATGGATTTCTGTTTGTTAGGTTTTCTTTTTATCTGTTTTATGCGAATGGGTTTGTTGTATTCTGAATCTTGGAGACAAATTGTATTGCCTTACTTACTGCCAAAAGATTACGGAGACGGTAATTAGTTATGTTGGAATTACAGGAGCCTTTTACACTAGGCTTTAATTTGGGCTGGCTACATTCTTAATGGTGAATTTTGCTGGTTTCTTGGCTTGTTGGTAGATGTGTTCAGGGTATATAGAGGACTATAGAGTTCTGGGATGCAATTAATCCATAGATTGTTTCTTACACATTAGAGGAAAGATGAATGCTTAAACTATTAGGGGAATATAAGGTATGGTGAATAGGTAGGAGGGGGATTGTATAAGTAATTTGGTTGATTTTGTTTTGGGTTTGTTCTTATGTATTCTTGTCAAATTGTTTGCAGGTATGATATATACAAAAGAATTGATGCAAGTTATTACGGTTATAGAGATGATGAGGATGGGATATTGGAGAAACTAGAAGGACCAGCGGAGCAGAAGATGAGGGCTAATGCTCTGGAAGATTGGATGGAAATGGAGAAGATAAAGAAGGAAGCGAGAAGGGCTGTTAAGAGTGGGGAGGTAGCTGAGGTGGGTGCCATTTCTAAGATTTTATTTGAAGAGGAAGAAGATGTTGTCGAGGAAGAGAGGAAAAAAGAGCGGGAGAAAGAGGAGAAGGAGAGGGAAAATGAGTTTGTTGCTCATGTTCCCCTGCCCGATGACGAGGAGATTAAAAGGAAGGTATTGGAGAAGAAAAAGCAGGAGATGCTGAGCAAGTATACAAGCAACGAGTTGCTGGAGGAGCTAACAGAAGCAGAAACGTTGCTTAATATCCAGAAGTAAATGGTTGGTTTACCTTTTAGTTAGATTTATCTTGCACATTCTCAACTTTGTTAATTGCTGTAGTAGGAGAAAAAAGATTGGTTGATAGATAGGTCTTTTGCTCTGATTGAATACCTTACTTCACTGTGATTCGACATGATTGAGTTTTTTTTTTTTTTTGTAGGAATTTTCTGTATTCTGCTAGAATCTGGGTATCAGACGTTTGCTAAACCATGTGCTTGACTATTATCTTTCTCTCTTCTTTTGAGTTTGGTTGTGAGCCAAGCTCCAACACAACTACACAAGTGCACAAGTGCCAGATTATGCTAGTATGTTTTCTGTGTTGTTTTATTAGTAAGGTCTCTTCCACCAAAAAAAAATTAGTAAGGTCTCGTTTCAGTAAGGGCTAGGGAAGGAGTTGGAGAAGGGTGGTGGGGGTGTGTGTACGTTGCAGGGGATTTATGATAAAGAAGGGGCTATTGGTAATATCAGAAAGTTAAATGGGCAAGATGATGGGAGTATTTTGACAAATCTTTTGTGGTGGATTTATAGTAGGGGATGATGATGATCAGGAAGTGGGGTTTCATGAAGGAGCAAGTTCTGAGGTTTTCTCTTGTATCACTTCCTTTTCTTATATATGTGTTACTATACTGAAGTTCATGAATTATATACGATCTTGGATTATGTCTTCTCTTGTTTATGCAATTTCAAAGGTCTCACCTTTTCAGGGAAGTGGTTGTGTAACTTGAGCCTATTTCTATCAATGGACAAACGTATTTCTAGGATCAAAAAATGGTTCGGTACTTCAGTTGTGGACTGTTGTGCCTGTACTGGTAGTTATTGACAATAGGAAGGTTAAGTTTACACAATTTCACTAACTTTTTTGGAAATTTTACAAAAATTGCGTAAGTTTACCATGTCAAAGAATGCACATCATATCTATCTTAGTAGATATTGTCTGCATCTCGATTCTTCTACGAATATCATATTTTGCTCTCTACCTCGATACTTCTTAATGGACGCTTAAGTTTTAATTCATGACTATAAGAATACACGTTAAGACAGAACTTCAGATATATTAGGAAGAAATTTTTTTAATTTTTCAAATCTTAACCTGAAATTTGTATAATTAGGTCAAAAAAGAAAATTATACTTTCTAACAAATGTACGTATTCATAAACCAAATGGGATTATGTAACAACTATGAGATAATAACAGGTTGCTCACAAGAAGAAAATGCACAATTTACTTATTTGGGTTAGATGTCATTGCTCTTTAATATAGTTTACACCAATAAATGAACTGGCAACATCATTTGATAGGACCCCTTTCAAGTAACAGATAATAATATACTCACAATTCGTTGATCCCCTTTAGTTCATGCAAACCATAAAAAGCAAAGATAGCATTATAACATATAAATGTACTACAAACAGAATCGCATACCAATTTTCATTGAAATACCAAACTCGTTCATTGACCC
>JBBMKE010000001.1:20372732-20388220 GCA_037834125.1 Lippia alba | reverse complement strand
AAATACATCCCAAACTCAAGGCATTGGTAAGCAAGCTTTCTCAAGCACAACTGTTCATTCGATCTCTCAAATTTTCACGACCTAGCGTCTGACTTGAGCGTCGGAGTGCGAAACTGGGAACCAACCCCCATTCCCCTAGTTGGCCTTCAGCTCACGTTTGTTTCCTTGCATTTATTACAGGTTTTTCGACCCCCCAGACGTTTCCTTAATATAAATTCTTGAGTGTTTCGAACACGGAATCGACCCCTTCAGCGCATACCGATTTTGACCCGGATCAATAATAATAATAATAAAAGTTACAAAGAAAAAGTAATGTAATATGGAAAAAAAAAAGAAGAAAAATTAAGAGAGAATATGTAAAATAATAAAAAAATAAAAAAAAATTAAAAGACATAACTATTGTTTTAGGAATAAAAAAGAAAATTATTTGTTTATATATATATATATATATATATAACTTTAACATTAAAAATACAATTTCTGATTAGATTGTTTTACGCCATAACTCCGATTTCTGAAATTGACATTTATCACTCATCAAACCTAACTCCAGTACACCAGTCCCATTTTCGCACGAGCCGCCGCACCTCCTCCACGGAGCACATTCCCACCGCCATTCCTCCGCCGCAATCTAACCACGATTTTTCTCTGCAATTTCCATGGAGGTTGCTTTCGGATTAGGTCACACGCAGTTTCCGCCGTCATTCAGAATTAAATCACCAAAAGTTCGATTCTTCACCGTCAATTGCCAGTCAGTTTCTCTCTCCGCCTCTGGTAAGTCACCCGCTGGTATGTGCTTCTATACGTATGCATGTTTGGATGTGTGTATTTCGGTTCGAAACAGTCTTAGGGTTGTAATTTCAGGTGGAGTAAATTTTGTTTGTTGAGAAAATTTGTAGTTCTATACTTCTATGGATTGAGTTTGGTGTGGTGGATGGGTTTTAGGGGTGGCGGAGAAACCATGGAAGGTGGCGGATGCAAGGCTGGTGCTGGAGGACGGTTCTGTTTGGCCGGCGAAGTCGTTTGGGGCTTCTGGAACCCAAGTTGGCGAAGTGGTTTTTAATACATCATTAACTGGGTAATTTTATTTTATTTTTGGTTCATTTTGTATCTGTATCTTCAGTTTTGTATCAATTTCTTTAATTTTTTATTGGTGTTGTCGCTTCATTTTCCCCATTGTATCATATTGTGTTTATTTGTTGATGTGCTTATGGCGCCAATTGGATTAAGTGGGAGTTTTGCAATGGTTGCCTGATTCTTCTCATGCTGTTTGCTTCATTAAATGGAGGAACATTGACGGATATAACATTGAAATTGATCTTGGGATAAGAAAGAAGTATCCCAAGCTGTTAATTGGGCTTATTAACGAAGAATTGTAAGAAGAAGATACTAAAATATGTAAAAAAATCTCGTTTGTCGTTATAAAACCAGAGTGATAACAATGGGTGTTTATTCTCCTCATTGTGATGTCTTATTCTTATTCAGTCCCTGGGAAGTGAATAATACTCCTAAAACTTGTTAGCATATTGTTTATTTAACTGGCAAAAAGATTCAGGGAATAGTCAAGTATATTGAACTATGTTTTCAGTCTTTATCATTAGTTTCTAATAACCTATTGTTTGGGAGAAGGGCACCCTTGAAGGATATTCTCCCCCTCGAATTAAGGATTGTACTTTGATCAAGCAATGAATGTGTCGCTCCATTAAAATCTGCATTCATGATATTGCAGGTACCAAGAGATCATTACAGATCCTAGTTATGCTGGTCAGTTTGTCCTGATGACTAACCCTCATATTGGAAACACTGGTGTTAATTTTGGTAGGTGGATTGCTCCTTTAATGTGGCAAATTGTACTTTGGAAGCTAAAAAATAAACATAAAGATATTTTGGGAAATAAGAAATATAATTTGGCATGCTGTTATTCTCTGCAGATGATGAAGAATCAAGACAGTGCTTTCTAGCAGGGTTGGTTATCCGAAGTTTGAGTATTAGGTCTCATCCCTTTTGAAACTCCTGTTTTTAATTCTTTTTTCACTTCTGATTTCGAATTTTCCTAACTATGCATGTTTGTTCTGATTATTTCCACCTTATATTTCTCGATCTTGTATATTTATTATTTAATATGATGCAGCACCTCAAATTGGAGATGCAAAGAAACGCTTGGAGATTATTTGGCATCAAGAAACATCATGGGAATATGTAAGTTGTGAATGTATATCTTCAAATGATAGCGATTGAGTATTCATCAATTATTTCTGATTTTCCTTTTCTGTTGTGCTGCAGATGATGTTGACACACGTGCTATTACCCGTAGATTAAGACAAGATGGAAGCCTTATTGGTGTATTGAGCACTGAAAAATCTAAAACAGATGAAGAACTTCTTAATATGTCTCGAAATTGGGACATAGTTGGTAATTTTACTCTGCATACCCAAATTTAATTAGATAAATTATATCGTTTGACTTTTAGATGAAATATAACTGGCTTCATTATATAACTATACAGGGGTGGACTTGATAAGTGGTGTCTCCTGTAAGGCTCCTTATGAATGGGTTGATACAACAAATTCAGATTGGGATTTTAACTTCAGCAAAAGAAATGAAGAGACTTTTCATGTTAGTATCATATGTTGATTATGATTGCTCTAGTGAAAAAATTCTTTGCATATTCACACTGTGTTTGGTTCTTTTCCGGGATGAAGGTTGTTGCATATGATTTTGGTATCAAGCATAATATACTCCGGCGCTTGGCATCCTACGGCTGTAAAATTACTGTCGTTCCTTCAACATGGCCGGGATCTGAAACCCTAAAGATGAAACCGGATGGTGTGCTTTTTAGCAACGGCCCAGGTGACCCATCTGCTGTTCCTTATGCTGTTGAAACTGTGAAGGAAATAATTGGAAAAATCCCTGTTTTTGGGATCTGCATGGGTCACCAATTGCTTGGACAAGCATTAGGAGGTAAAACCTTCAAAATGAAATTTGGTCACCATGGTGGAAATCATCCTGTTCGTAACATTCGAAATGGCCGTGTTGAGATTAGTGCTCAGGTTTGTTTATCATTAGATATTTTTGTCTTAATCTTTATGCCCTATATGAATTTAGCGTTAATTACTCGATAAATACAAATGCTCCCTTTTGACTGTTGAAATTTATTCAAAGATTTGGATGGCATTCATCCATACACACAAGAAACTCAAATTTGAATTTATATATCTGTGGTATGTGTAATGATCAATAGTTATAAGGAGGTACGTGTAATTTTGAAACCAAAAAGGAGATATCTGGGTTATTTTTTATGGTTGCTGGTTATGGCTGTAATTATTAGTATAGAAATATGCAGAAATTACTAAACCCAAGCTCATTATTCTGTTTACTCTCTTTGTTCCTCGAGCTCGAGTAGACTTTTATGTAATTTTAGAATATAAAAGAAAAAAGGATGATGAAAAAATTCTCATTTATTTCATCCTTTTCTCGGTTTAACCTCGTGTAAAATGCATTACTTATTTTTGTTGTTGACCTCAATTGTATTTTGCAGAATCATAATTACGCTGTTGACCCAGAATCTCTTCCGGAAGGTGTAGAGGTGACTCATGTGAATCTCAATGATGGAAGCTGTGCAGGACTTGCTTTTCCAAAGCAAAAGCTGATGTCTCTTCAGTATCATCCAGAAGCTTCCCCCGGACCGCATGATTCAGATCCAGGTTGGTATTTATTTGTTTTTATGGTAGATTTGTTTTATTTCAAGCTAATTTAAGCAGCAGATCAAACATGGTGATATTTTAATCTTCACCAGCAATCAGTTTTCAAGCACTTCTTTTGCTTCAAAGTTGATCCATCTACTTGATTTAATATTTCTTACAATCTTACTATGGGGTGTTTGCAAAAACTTCAGCTTTTGTTGAAGTAACTGGAATTAGAAGCTGAAATCCTAAAAAGTTGTAGTAAAATTATTGATCTTCTTTTTTCAAATGAAAGGTTCAAAGTAAAGTTCGAAATTGGTTTCTAGATGCTTCTAGTTTCTATATTTTCTGCTTAATATGAGCAGAAGGTTGATTTTCTAAATACTCTCAAAGCGCTTAAAGAAATAGACTTGTGTAGGAATGCCCCCCCTTTTTTTAAAGTTTGTAAACACTCCCTATATTTTGTACATAAACTTCGGGAAAATTCCAACACAAATTCGGCTTGGGTGAAACAGTCTATGACAAATGTTTACAGTTTCGATTTGATTGGTTACGATTCTTGACCTTTAACCAAATCACACAATAAGTGTAAAAAACACTTTCTCCATGTATACACTGTTTGGGCTGAACTAGGTTCGGGCTTGAATTGAATTGAGCCTCGCATCAATTTGAATCTGACTTGCCTCAGAGCTGTTCTTTCTAGAAATTGCTTTACGTAGATTGTAGAATTTGACAGTATAAAGAGTTTCATGTCCACTAAATAATAATAAAAAAGTGCAATAATATCAAGTATACCCTGTGAATCTTGAATAATAAAAGCATATCAGGCTGATAATGTCGAAATAAAAAGTGTTGTAAATGATTAAATACTTCAGAAACTCTTGCTGATTGTACTACTCTCTTGCAGTGTTTGGTGAATTTGTAGAACTAATGAAGCAAGAAAAGCAGAAGGTATGATCAAATTTAGCACTATTTTGTGTCATCTGTTGAAGATAGAAGCTCTTAAGGTTTGCAGCTTTGATGGCCGTTGATAGAGATGATGACGATGATGATAATGTATGTTAAATATAGTGATCGATGCTCGAAGTTGGAAGCCACTTGGAAATATTATTTGATTTTATACTCAGTTTTCTTTCTTCGCTTGCTTGCTTGTATTAGTGTTGTAGCCTAGATTTGACATTTTCTATTAAGTTTGTTATTAGTCACTTATGATCATCAACTTGCCATTATATGACCTTATTATTAGGTTCATCGTTGGAAGGAAGATTACATAATTCGTTGAAGGCTTGAAGCCATTAAAGAGTGTTGCTATGCAGCAGATTGCTATGTTTTTAAAATTCCGACCAATACCTCACTTGAGACGAACCCAACTAATCATACGAACCCAACCAATCATATGAAAACGTGTTGGCTACAATGTCCCTTGGTATATATTTTGTCCTAGGTTTACCAGAATAAAGTGAAGCCTTTTGATCAAAAGATTGGTGGTGGCTTTATTCTTCCTATATGTCTTCTGCACCGTGGTTCTCTTCATCTTGCTAATCGCTTATACAAAATTAAACATCACATTTAAAGAATAACAAGAATATATCCAACTTCATAGTTTACTAGCATAAGAAGATCCCAACTTTAAGGCTTATTAGCACAGCAGAATCCAACATTGAATTTTAAGGCTTAGTAGCACAACAAAAACCAACATTTAAACCGTCATAGTATTACAAAATAACCGATTCACATGTAAACATCTCAATTTAGAATAATAGAAACCAACATTTAAACCTCACTAGCATTACAAAATAACAGATTCACATGTAAACATCTCAATTCAGAATAATAGAAACTAACAGTTAGCATTAAATCTTCATTTCAGCTCCAATGAACCTGTAATGGCACATTTAAGCATGATTAAGTAGATTTCCAGTCAAATATAGGGGGAAAAATTAAGGAATTTAAAGCACTAATTACATACAACTTGACTGCTGTAAAGAACATCTTTAAGTACTTAAGAAGAACTAAGGATTTGTTCCTAGTTTACGGAGGCCAACAAGATCTTGTTATTAGAGGATACTGCAATGCAAGCTTTGCATAATTGCATCAGAGGTGGATGACTTTAAATCCATGTCAGGATATATTTTCTGCCTAAATGGCGGAGCAGTGAGTTGGACAAGTTCCAAGCAAACGACCACTGCTGATTCGACCACTGAGGTCGAATACTTAGCTGCAAATGATGCTGATAAGGAAAGTGTTCGGGTAAGAAACTTCATCTAAGAGTTGGGTGTAGTTCCTAGCATTAAAGACCTCGTTACAACGTTTGGTGGTAACAGAAGGGCGGTTGCTCAAGCGAGAGAACCAATATCTCACCAAATGACTAAACACATTTTAAGGAAGTATCACCTCATCCGTGATATCATCAAAACAGGAGATGTGCAAATTGAAAGGGTCACATCGACAGAGAACATGGCAGATCCACTAACTAAAGCTCTCAGTCAACAGACTTTCGAGGGACATCTTCAGAAGATGAGACTTAGATTAGCACCTGGATGGCTTTGACGGTCAAGTGGAAGATTGTTAGGTATAGTGCCCTTAAAGCAGTTAGTGCTTTACTATTTTCTTGTAAAATCACAAACAATATTTGAATAATAAACGAAATGCTTTTGTTTATAGACAACACTTCTTTATGTGCTTATTTGTCTGTTTGGGTTGACTGTTTATTTGCATGTTTTGAATTCCCCTAATCCGAGATGCTGTCAAGAACTTTGCCCTTTTGACAATGACACATGAAACAAGTTCTCGACTCCATAAGTGAGGATTAGAAACTTCTCCAAGTCAAGAGTCCAAATGACAGCGGGAGTGTCGACATAGACTCTGTTGAAACTTGCTTATGTGATTGTCATTTTGATAGATCACTCAGTTTCATGGAGTGATAAGTGCATATGATGATGCGTTCATAATACATAAGGGTGATTGTTATAAGAACTTCATCACTAAGATGTCCTGCATGAGAATATTCCTAAATAGGAAAAGAAGTTTCCAGAAACTTCCAGATTAGGAAATATCTCACAGGTCAATAACGTGATTAATTAATCCTTACACTTGAGATTCTGTAATGTCTCATTTGAGCTAAATCTGTAATCTTTGATGTATACTTAAAAGGGGTCGACATACTAACACTTGAACCATGACCTATGTTGGAATTACACAAGTGGCATATGTAGAATTAGTAGAATTAATAAAGGACCTACACTTGTTACAGTAACAAGAATGATCTCTTACTGATTGAGTTGTTCGTAGTCCATTAAACTAAACCTTTAGCCAAGGTGGAAAAGATCAAGAAATCAAGAAATTGGAGTTTTCTTGGATTGAGGTCAAAATGGATATGAAATGAACTTAACTTTAAAGATCAAGAATATTTTGGCTCTAAGAATATTCCCATGCCTTAGTTTTTGATATTGAGATGGAGTTGTAGGAGGATCGTATTTCACTATACGTTATTGACTGAAAGGTTCTTCAATTAATTTCGTTATTCGGCTAGGGTTACACATTCATTGCTAGATTACGATAGTGTGATCTGTGAAGTGATTAACTAATTAAGGGAATTAATTAATTACTGTCACTGATAATTGAATAATGAACCTAAAGGGTCACACACAAATTCCAGAATATGAGGGTTATGGTAGGATGTTAATATGATTAACGAAAGATTAAAACGTTGATCGAAAGAGCAAGATGCTCCGCCACGAGTCACGCTTGGAACGTGACTGCCACGTGTCACTGACACGTGAATGCCACGTGTCAAGCACACGTGGGTCACATGTATAATGCACACGTGTCACGGATGATGTGGCAATGAGTGTGATTTATTTCACACGCGAATTTTTTTCTAGAATTATTAAGTAAATGTAATTAATTAATTTTAATCTTTTAATTAATTTTGAATTAATTGTTACGATCATATTTCTCAAATAAAAGTTTAACCCAATAAATAATTAATTATGAATTAAGTTATTTATTGACTAATTAACTTTTAGCTTTAAGAATGTTGAAAAGTCAAACTTCCTATGGTAGGAGAGAGAAAGTTGATTCTTGCTAGAATTGGAAATTAAGTTTTGAACTTATTTTATAATTAAGTTAAATAATTAAACTAGTTAATTAGTGAGCAAGAAATCAAAGCCCATTAGGGTTAGAGAACCCTTGAGGGGCTCGATCCCCATAAGTATAAATAAGGGGATCGAGGCTTTCTCATTCTTTAGACCAATGTTCTTGAAGCGTCAAGTTTTTGAGAAAAAATAAAAGAAAAATTTTCAAAGCAAAATATCCTAGCCAAAACACAAGCCACAGAACTAACATTCTCCCTAGCTTGATCATGTTCTGCGACTAGTGTGAACACGCTTTAGAGGATTGCTGCTTTGGGATCTATCGAGGGCCGTTCGAGCGACTTTCCACACGAAGGGTGTCCAATAGGCGGTATTGGCGCCACATGAAAGCTACTATCTAAGTGAGTTTCTAAACACCCTACGATACAGTATGAGAATTGCAAGTCAATGATCTTACTTTTGGAAAAGAAATTTTAAATTTTCATTGCGTTTACGAACTCGTTTTTCCAACAATCTCATAGGTCAATAATACAATCCTTAGACCCCAGATTCCACATTATATCATATGAGTTAACTCTATAACTTTTTATATAGGCTCTAAAGGGTGTCGCCATAAAGACAACTGAATTTTGGCTTATGTTGGGATTGCACAAGTGGCATAAGGAAAAATGTGAGAATCGATAAGGGACCTACATTTGCTGCAGACAAGATGATCTCTTATTACATAAGTCATTTATATTTTACCCGACAATCCTTGTGCAAGGTGGTTAGATCAAGATATCAAGAAAATGTAATTTTCTTGGACTGAGATCAAATGTAATATGAAGTGAACTTTGTTTTATCTAACCGATGTCCTTGAGTAAAAGGTTCTTCCGAATATGATTCGTTATTCGGGTAAGGGTCACACACCTATTCCTAAACTTACATTAGTGTGGTGTTTCGACTGGTTAATTAATAAAGGGCATTAATTAATTATGGTCACTGCTAATTGAATAATGAACCTAGAAGGTCACACAAAAATGTCAGGTTCAAAGGGTATTATCAGAAAGATCAAATTATTGTCGAGACGAGACTATACGTGTAAAGGTACACGTGTGGCACATGAGCATTAGTTGGGATGTATGATCCAATTGAGAAATTGAATCATGTGTTAATTAATTAGAGAATTAGTTATAGAGTCCAAATATAATTAATTAGAGAATTAATTATAAAACCTAATTATGATCAATTAAAGAATTAATTATAAAGCCTCAAGAAATTAAATATGAATTAATTTTAAGCCGTAAAGATTAACTAGAGAATTAATTTTAAAGCCCATTAAGAAATTAGTTGGAGAATTAATTTTAAGTATTTGATTATTTATTTTATTTAAATTTGATTAGAATAAATAAATAAATATATCTTCTATTTAATTATTTTAATATGATTAAAATAGATATTATTCTAATTTGATTGGAATAACATATTATTAGAATAAATATTTAATTATTATTAAATTTTACTAATTGCGTTAGGAATTTTTTTTTTTATGAAATGATAATATCTGGTGAAGTCATTTACTTCTATATATTTAGGATGATTGGGTTATTTTGCAACCAATAATAAATTATTTACTTTAATTGGTGATGGACCTCGATTTAAGAGCAAGCTCAGTAGATTTGTAGGAATAAGTATGAGATATTTGCCTTCTACAAATGTCGTCTTTAATTTGCCTATCTCAAACAACTAATGTAAACATCGTTTCAAAAAATTAGGCTAATTTTTATATTTTAATAACCAAAACCTATTTGATTACTCTTTAGTCAAGTAAACGACTTCTATGAAGATAAAGTTAGGAATCTTATCCTATTGAAATTTGGGAATTTGAGAAATCGAAGGCTAGATGGAACGTGTTCCCTAAGACTGGAAAATAATAGAAAAATTGATTTCTTTGTGATATGGGAATAACGTGACTTTTAAAGATGAAGGTCAAGAGAATTCTCTCAAGCTTTAATCCAGGTTTTGAAGGGTCAAACAAATATTCTTGCTTAATTTCCTTCTTGTGTCTTATTTTCTTTAATTTATAAATTATAGTACTAGTGAGTAAATATTCTTGCTCAATTTCCTTCTCGTTTCTTATTTTCGATACTACGTAGTAAATAATCTTGTTCAGTTTCCTTCTCGTTTCTTACTTTCTTTAATTTATAAATTATAGCACTAATATATTCATGGATCCGATTTGAATTTAGTACTAGTGTGGATATTTTTAGAGAATTTTGTTTTGACATCTTGTAGGGAATAATCATTCAAACAACAGGGATTTCAAGAAAGGAGAATTTCATTATTTTTAGAGAATTTCTGTTTCAAAATCTTAAAGGAAAGAATCATTCATGAAACAGGGATTTCAAGAAATGGAGATTTCATTATTTTTAGAGAATTTCTGTTTTGAAATCTTGAAAGAAAGAATCATTTAAGAAACAGGGATTTCAAGAAACGGAGATTTCATTATTTCTTTACCAGAAAGAACATTTGAGTGACTCTCAATATGTTTCAAGAAAACTTATGTGTTCATTTCGAAATAAACATTGCAAACAAACAATACTTGTTGACAAAAAATTTTAAATTTTTACTACATTTCGAACTCATTTTTTCAACAAAGAAAACCACAGTTTGGATTTATGGTTGCTGGTGCAAAGCCCCGAAGCTTGACAGAACTTGGTCATAACCTCTTTGATAGTTACAACATTCGTCCGAGAAGCTTTAGCAATGAAGATAATGTTGATACGGCATAAAAATTATGTAGCCATTTCCCAAAAATTCTCAAGCAAGGAGGAAGGGGGCCGACGCCCCTGATGGAACCTGGGATGCAGGAAGAGTTCTCTTTGTCTCTTGGAGTATGTTGGGCTTAATGAAACATGGGCCAGGCCCATAAATAGCCTCGGCAAATATGAATTAAGATATAGTGACTTGGATTACGTTGAGTTTGTTGGAAGTGGCATGGGAACAGGATTTCAAGTTGTTGCTTAAGATTAGAGATAAACCTCTCCCGTTTTGAGGGATAAGCTTGGTTAAATGAAGGAAAAACAAGTGTAAAGCGCGCGCGCGGGGGGAGGGGGGGAAGTTAGCGAAAAACACACAATGAGTTCTGCTATGACATATTCAAGATATTAGCTCTTAAACTCTCTGTATTTCTACTCACTTGTTCCAATAATAAAGCAATTATTCTTCCTCATTGTGTTCTCAAGTTTTTCCCTATTAAATTATATTATTAATTTCATAAATTCAGTGTTGTCATATTTTTTACGCGCATCACTTGGCGCCGTCTGTGGAAAACTTGAGTTAAGGCATGAGAAAAATCATTCGACAATAATCATGACTCTAGATGAACGTAACAACACGACCGGGGGAGTGCTAAACAGCCAGGAGATGATAAATCGTGTGTTCGTGAGAACATTGACTAGCCAAGACATATGTCATCTCCTAGCCGCTGGGACGTTGAATAGCGAAGATGCAAAGTTCCTCCTAGTTGCAGGGCTCTTGAGTGGTCGAAACGTGGAAAGCCTGGTGACGGATGGAATGTTAACTGAGCACGATGTACAGGAGTTCTTGGCAACAAAGACGGCAGTAGACGGGGAAACCTCGAAACACACTATTGTTAAGACAAGATGAGCTAGTACACTAAATAGGTTTACCGAACAGGTATTGGGACAGCAGGCGAGAGGAGGAGCCCTGTCTCTAGGGATGCTCGTACCAGAAGGAGAAAATTGGTCTCCTGCCGATACGCAAGAAGCAGGAAGAGATTGCCTGTTTACTAAGGAAACGAGCTTATCCAGAGATAACACGGACAAACTGGCGAAACCCGCTAAAGTGTCGGTGTGCTTGACATGAGAAGAGTTCAATAGAAGGGCCACGAATTTGGTGCGAATTTCCGCTTTAAGGGTGGTCCAAGAAGCCCTGAAAGGATTTTCTCCCCTAGAACAAATCGATGGAATAGTCCAGGTGGCAAAGCGCGCTGCCATGCCGGGATTCATAATGGAAACCTTAATCAGCGATGTGCCGTCGACGCACCAAACTGATATGGATCGCGCTCCTGATATCCGTCAGGGGGCATCGATAGCAGCCCAGGTACCTAGCCGTGAGTGACTAACCATCCCAATCAAGAAAGAGGCGGGCGTCCTGTACAATTCGTTCAAGTGGATTTAGGGCCTCAGCAACTGACAGGGGGCATCAATGTTAATCCCCATGTCAATCTACAAGGTGGAGAAAACGTTGGAGCAGGAGGAATGAATGGTTGCTGGTGAACCAGGAATTAGGACCAGGACTGTCAAACTGGAAAGGCACCAGGAAGGTGAAAGAGACGGACCAGGGCCACGCGATTACAGCAGAGACTCTTGGAAGTGGAGAAAAATGTCCACGCAGGGCCACTGTAGGAATAGTGCCCTTAAAACAGTTATTGCTTTACTATTTTCTTGTAAAATCACAAACAATGTTTGAATAATAAACGAAATGATTTTGTTCATAGGCAACACTTCTTTATGTGTTTATTTGTCTGTTTGGGTTTACTGTTTATTTGCATGTTTTGAACTCCCCTAATTCAAGATGCTGTCAAAAACTTTGCCCTTATGGGAACGGCACATGAAACAGGCTCTTGACTCCATAGGCGAGGATTAGAAACTTCTTCAAGTCGAAAGTCCGACAGGCAGTGGGAGTGTCGATCTTGACTCTACTGAGACTTGCTTATGTGATTATGTCCTTTTGAAGGGTCATTCAGTTCCATGGAGTGATAAGTGCATACGATGATGCGTTCATAATACATAAGGGTGATTGTTACAAGAACTTCATCACTGAGATGTCCCGTATGAGAACATTCCTAAATGGGAAAGAAAGTTTCCAAAAACTTTCAGATTAGGAAATATCTCACAGGTCAATAACTTGATTAATCATTTGACTTGAGTTTCTGTAGTCTCTCATATGAGCTAACTCTGTAATCTTTGATATAGGCTCAAAAGGGTTTTGGCATACTAAAAAACCTGAACCACATCCTATGTTGGGATTACACAAGTGGCATATGAGAATTAGTAAAATCAATAAAGGACTTACAACTTGTTGCTAGGATAAAGTTGATCTCTTACTGATTAAATTGTTCATAGTCCATTAGACTTAGACCCTTGGCCAAGGTGGATAAAGATCAAGACATAAAGAAAATGGGGTTTTCTTGGACTGAGATGGAAATGGATATGAAACGAACTAACTTTAAAGATCAAGAATATTTTGGCTCTAAGAATATTCTCATACCTCAGTTCTTGATCGAGATATGGAAGTGTGGGAGGATCTTATTCACAAGATGTTATTGACTGAAAAGTTCTTCAATTTATTTCATTATTCGGCTAGGGGTCACACATCTATTGCTAGATTACAATAGTGTGATCTGTGAAGTGGATTAATTGATTAAGTGAATTAATTAATCACTATCACTGCTAATCGAATAATAAATCTAAAGGGTTACAAACAAATGCCAGAATACGAGAGTTTTGGTAGGAGGTTAATACGATTAACGAAGGATCAAAATGTTGATCGAAATGGACAATAGAAACTAGGGTTTGCCATGTGTCGAGCACACGTGGTTGCCATATGTCGCGCGGCCAAGTGGTTGCCATGTGTCTCGTACACATGGCTTAACACGTGGCCCATAAACGGGTGATTAATTCATCTTTTCTAGAAATTAACTTATTAAATGTAATTAATTTATTTAAGTCTAATTTTTAATTATGAATTAATTATTAGATTTATTTCTCAAAACTTAACCCAATCAATAATTAATTAGGAATTAAATTAGTTATTGAATTAAGACTTTTAACTTGAAGAAAGTTGAAAAGTCCAACTTCCTATTGTACGAGAGAGATAGGGCTTATCTTGCAAGACTTGGAAAATAAGTCAAAGACTTATTTTTTCAATTAAATTAAATAATTAAGCTTGTTAATTAGTGAGCAAGAAAAGAGTCCACCTAGTGTTAGGAAACCCTAAGGGGTTCGAACCCCACTAGTATAAATACTAGTGGGGGGTGCTCTCTTATTTCTTAGACCAACACTCAAGAAGTGTTACATGTTTTTGAGAAAAATAAAATAAAAGAAAAGGTTTTAAAAAACAGGTTCTCCTAGCCAAAACATAAGCCACATAACTAGCATTCTACCTAGCTTGATTGTGTTATGCGACTGGTGTAGATACGCTTTAGAGGATAGCTGCTTTGGGATCTATCAAAGGTCGTTCGATGGATATTCTGCGTGAAGGGCATTTAGTAGGTTGTACTAACATCACAAAAAAGCTACAATCCAAGTAAGTTTCTTAGAATCATGAAAATGATATGATAATTGAGAGTTTCCGACCTTGCTTTTTGAAAAAAAAAATTAATTCCGCTGCGTTACTGTTTCGTTTTTCCAACAAGTGGTATTAGAGCCACGTCTAAGTGGTCATATTGATTCGTTGATACTTTTTAAATTTTAACTGAAAATTCTTGAATTTGAGTATTTGTTGGGTATTCTTGACTTTAGTTCGTAATATGAAATTGCCGGATGTTTTCTTAAAAACTGCAAAAATTATTTTCTGTTTAAATTTGTGATTAAGCTGGTTAGATTCAAAACTGTTTGAACTTTGATAATTCAAAACTATTTTGTGAATTTGTCGAAATTATGAATTGAAAATCGGGAACGGACACACATGGGTCAGCATCACGCAGCCCCATCCTGTAAGTCCACTGCGAACAGCGCCGCGTTCTCACATCGCCTCGCGCACGTTCCTGCACAAGGTTGTGCGAGAATGAGCGCACAGCATGCGAGCACACAGCGAAGTTGGCTTGTGCGCGGTCCCGTGCGGGCCTGTGCGAGAATGTCCGCATCTGTCCAACAGACCAGACGGGCTGTGAGCGCGGTGGCGCACTGCTCGCGTGCGCCTTGTTCGAGCGCGTGCGACCATTAGCCGCGCGCCCGGTCTAGGGCTTCGAACCCTAAGTTTTATTTTCGTGTTTTCAGTTCCGTAAAATCCTAAAAATCTGAAAATTATTTTCATTTTAAAATTTTGATTTTAAAATTAATATTAATTATTTGAAATAATAAAATTTTGGGATTTTATGAATTAAAACTAAAGTTCTAATTTTTTGAGAAAATTTATAAAATCTTTTTGAAAGATAATTCGACAAAAATTTAATTTTTGAAATTAATTGTTGTTTTGTTATATCCGGTAATTTGAGTTATGAATAAATTCTTGAATAATGAACAATATTCAAATTGCTTAAGTTAGTTAGTAACTTGAAGTTAAAAGAATTTTAAATTTAATCGGTAAATTTAAATTCAAGCGGAATTGTGCTAGATTAGGTGATCATGGGTTAGTCTTATGCATGTTTTTAAAGTCTGTACATGGATGATTTCAATTGGGATCGGAGCCCCTTAATTGCATGTTTTCAATTGGAGTTTGAGCCCTACTTATGTGCGTACTGTTATGTGTTTATTATGTGGCTTTTCTTATTATTATTATTTTTTTTGGTCGGGGTATGCCCCGTGTATTTGTCTATGGCTAATATGAAAATTGAGCCATATTATTTTGTGTAAAAAGACTAGAACTTAGGAAGTGAGGTTCTATTTTTCATTTTGGAGACAAGCACTCATGGAATAAGAAGGATCCACAAGGAGCACTTGAAGAACGGTGGCCATAAGAAGACCCCTCAAAATGTTTAGGAGGG
>JBBMKE010000001.1:20312765-20324403 GCA_037834125.1 Lippia alba | reverse complement strand
GCAAGCACGATGTTCAAACACTGAAGGTTTTTACACATTTTCACACTTTTCTACTCAAACGAGCAAATTTGCACTATACCATCTAAAACTTGTACAAAGTACAACAGAAAATGCTACTTAAGCAACTTTTCGGTTGCACATAAAAAGAATCGAGCCTGAAGACGGACAACACAGAACGAGGGAAGAAGCGGCAAACTTTAGTTTATGAAAGTTTCAATCGGATCAAGTCAAAGCTCACTTTTGAAGAATGTGGGGCAGCACAAATATACAGAGGCTGTATTGGTGCAGCAACACCCCGAGAATGATAATCAGGTCCGATTTGCCATCTTGAATAGCTTGTTCCATCTCCATTATCAAACCATCAATCTGTACAGTATATCCCACTCAAATGGGTTAAAAACAAGACACCCTCCTCAAATACGGAAATTTCATCCGAGCAAGCCGAATCTCGTTTCTTGAAACAAAGGAAAATGCCAAAACAAAAAGGGTAACTTCTCCTGATGAGCTCTTCGTGCATCTAGGCCTCCACAAGCATTGAAAACATCACTTACCAATAATGTAAACTGTGATGAGATCTTGAAATGGGCACCTTGCTTTTTAACCACAAACCTTTCAACTGGATACATCATTTCTAGTCCCCAAGGCAATTGCCAAGCAATGACTTAAAAGATTTACTTTGTGCTTATAATATTCCATTTAAAACTCTCTGATAGTAATCATACTGTCTTGTCCGCCATGCATCCAAGCTACTGCTGATCAGTGAAAGTACCAAAGACACACATTGCTGGTAGAGAGCAACATTTGTTATGTCAACGATATGAACATAAATATCATATGCTAAAACAAATTACTGGAAGAGGATAACAAACCTCTTCGGTTAAACCAAGATGAAACCGTTTCCTTAAGTTTTGTATTGTTCGTGCACCCCCCTTGAAACAAGGGAAATCAGAATCCTGCGACAAAATGCAAGGGTGTGACATTGATGTAAAAGATCTGAACCATTGTCATACATCACGTCTTTGAACTCCACTACAGATTCCCAGTCTAAGGGTACATAATAAACACTACTACATTAGCCACGATCCAAACGGGTTGCATCTTTACATACTGATGCATTATTAGGTTAAACGAAGACCTATTTTAATGGCAACGAAGTTACCTGAAACCAAAAAACTGCCAAACCAACCCTATGCATAAGACACAGGCCTGTGTATTTTCCCTAATCTTCTCAATAACTATTGGTTCATGTGGACATAATTACCTTAAAGAGATTTGAAATCAAATCCAGTCTAGTAAAATTCAGTCCCATCACTATTACATAAAACTAATAATCTATCTGTTGAGGATTTATGAAACAGATAGATTCCCAGGTGTGAAAAGACACACATAGAATGAAACCGCCATGACGGCTCCTAGCTCAACATATATGACAAATTATTTGCTCGCTTAACTCAATTAAATAAAACAACCCATGATATCACTATCATAACCTGTCCTATAATATCACACTGTCCAGTTTATCTCACCTAAGTTGGTCTCGCACACAAGGAGATATGCACATGTGTTGATTGTAGTGTATGCACATCTAGGAGGTAAAAATCTTTCCTATTTCCTTACCATATATCATTGGCCCAGTACAAATCCACCAAGTTAAAAATGAATAAAACAATTAGCAGTCAACAACTTAAAAGATAATAAAAGAGAATATAAATCTTAGTTAGACCTGTAACATCTCAACAAGAAGAATTATGCGCTCTGCGTGTTTGCGACACGTGAGGAAACCTTGGATGCATAAAACCTGGAAAGCATTGGATGACAAAAGAACCATAAACACCAGAAATATGAGAGAAGAAACGTGGATTGAACCAATTGGGTTAGAGAAGCAAACCCAACATTACCTTAAAATAATCAAAAAATTCACTTGGAACACCCTCAGCATCAGAGTCCATCACCTAGTACAAAACCGACAGGTTTGTTTGTTATGCTTTGCAGCAACTCAAACAATCCAAACAACCTCAGCAAGGAACTTAAATGTGTTCATACACAATGCATACACACAAAGAAATTATTCATTCTCTATGCCACATGTCAGGTAATATTACCTCAAGAAGTTCGCGGGTTAATTTAAATGGCGCACTTTCAAAATTTACGCCGCCAGGTGAATTAGAAAGCATGAAACCAAAATCTATGTGTATGATATGTCCTTCCTCATCCAACAACAAGTTTCCATTGTGCCTATCTTTCACCTGCAAACACAAAGACATCTTTGGTTTGGTTGTACGTAAAAAGAATGGTTAAACTAGCGGTAACTGAAAACATAACTAAGAAACAGTTTCTGATAATAATGTTCAAGGCCCAAATCACAATAGTAACATCTCCACTCTCCAGCCAAACCAGCTATAGATTATATGTGCTACACTTCCAGAGGTCAAACACACCTTGCTCATTAATATATGACAGAAGTAATGGAACATCACAAAAGTCAATCAACAAATAATCCCCCTCTTCACATCTTAAGCTTACATGTCGGAGAGAGCTAATTCGGATACAAATTACACAAAATATTTGATTTGGAAGGAAAAAACTGAATAATACAGTATTGTAACCTTCAGCAAGCACCACTTAGATGAATAGATAAAAGTGTAATAGAATCTCAAGCATGCACATATTCATCAAAGAAGGCAAGAAGCTCTACATATTTGTAAACATCCAACTGGTATCATCAACACCAGTTAGTGACCTCAGAAAGAAGTTCACCTGTAAAAGGTAGCAAACCAGAGAGTATCCAGCCATGCTCTCAACAAAGTTTCTCTGCAAAGAAAATCATGGCCCATGTTCAAAATAAAGATGTGGCCTAAACTAGTAAATCAATAAACAACCAAAAAAAAAAAAAAACATTCATGAGCTGAGATTGATTGCATATTGAAGTCCCCTTGTCCCAAATGAATTATGGTAAAGTAATTCCCAGATACATTGTCAATGGATAGAAAGAGATCTGCAAGCAGGACAACCTAGCTCAAATAAGGAATGATCCAATAAACTCCAGAACACTGCAGGGTATAAGTACATATTGAGGACTGCATAAGATGGTAAAATATTGCCAAGATATCAGTGAGATCAGGGCTAAAAGTCCAGACAAATTGGTGTTATGCATAAACTGAAGCCCAATGGTAATTGTTGGGTATCTAACTTTCTATTTTAAATGGCTATGCTCAAATATGAAAGCATCTATCATGAATCTCCAGGGACAAGGCTTTACCTACCTACAAATACAGAGATATATTTCTACATGGATATCCATACATGTTATTCTCTTCTACTTACACATTACTTTTCTTGTATTGCAACAGCTTCTACTCAATGTACGACTTAACATGACACCCTATGGACAATTTTGGTACAGGTTAACTAGATGCATTAGCTTAGAATCTGATCTGTAGGCTGTACTCTCATTAAAACAAGGACATAGATCTATACTAACATTGGGTTCAGTGTTTCTTGGATCATTGGTTTATAACTGAGGCCTGGGCAGACCAAACTCTTCCTTTTGGCTCCACTTTAAATATTTATAACTGAAATTTTAGCCCTGCTTCTTCAATTATACAAAACACTTATCGCCTCTTATTTAGGATTAGTTAGACCACCATCCCTGGTACAAGAGTAACTACCAAATCCTTCCTCTTAGTTTCTGTACCATGAAAATCACCCTGGTAATTTTGGAAAGTTCATTTTCAGTTTTGGCAATGTCATCAACTTCCACTAGGTTGGCTGAATGGGGATATTGCGAGATGTGATATGAGTTACAAAAAGGACTCTTACTGCATAATCATCTTCTTTATCTTTTTGGATGATGGTAGCCTAAGTAAACTAGCAACTTAAAAATAAGGACATCAGTAAATCTGCATCAAGTTTATCTTCTAAGATTTTGGGAAGAAAAAGAAGAGGCCCGCGTCTTCATCGCCACGATAACCAAGTTCTTCCAATAATGAAAAGAAATGAGGCATACGTTATACAATAAAAATATCTACCATAAGAAAGTCATTTACCTGGGCAAGCTTAAAGCTGGGAGAATTTTCTTGATACTTGTCAACAAAGAAGTCTCGCAAACTTGAAATATTGGGAAACCTACTTTTGATCGAATGAATTGACGCCTGGAGAGAGTATTGACAGATAAGTATACGATTGGAAAGGACACTTTAAGATAATTCATCAAACCTATAAAATTACCGTGTCCGGGATTGTTTCAATAAGAGCTGTATAAGAGGAAGTGACTAATACTTCATATGGACGCAGCCAGAGAGGTAAACCAGCTTCCTGGAATATATCTGGCATTTGGAGTGATAAAAACCATCAAATATTTACAACATAAGCAGAATAAGATTAATTCAAGTAATAAGAACATGACTTGTTCGCATTCCAATATCATCACAGGGATAACAAAGAAAAAACTGATAGGTAACACTTGAAAGATCATTACAGTGCAGACCATTTTATCACAAGATTTGAAGAGTTGAGAAGTAAATCAAATGCCTGTGCGCATTTTTCTTGATGATCAAAACTTCAGATAAGATATAAAAGTGCATAGTTGTGGTCTCGGTATGTAATAGTAGCTCTTTCACAAATACCGATGTTAATCTTCAGTTATATTTGTAAATCAGCACATAAAATGTAATAATCTCATACAGATTTTTACGACAAATTAACAGCATAAGTTGAAATAAAATAATTATAGGCCACAGCTAGCATTGTGTCTTAAATCAAGTGCCTTGTCAGGGATTTTATGACTCTTCAATGGTGACAGTTTTACATCTTCTCAGCAACAAATTTATATAAAACGGAGAGTAATTATCAACACACATTCTATTTTCATGAGATCACCATAGCACATAATTATAAGAGAACATAAGCCTCTTCAATTTTCTTCTCAATCTCAACAAGTTCACATTGGGAAGACGAAATATTTCAACTAAGCAAAAGTGAAGAATAATAACGACATCAAACAATAATAACAAAGGCAGAAAAAGGCCATGGTATTGTGAAGTTTAATTTCTCATGGGATTAGGGAAACCTACCATAAAAGTGAGAGATCAGTTGCACTGCAAGGTGCTCCTGCCTACAGTCATCCCCACTCTTCACAATTGCCTACGTAAAATAAACGTCAGGTGAGTCAGCTGGTGAAGGGGGAAGTTCGGCGGGGCATGCACTTCAAAAGAAACTACTATAGAAGGGAGTTGTGAAGAGTGAAAGTTCAAATAGAAGCATCATAAGTGAATTTGGAGAAAAGAATATCATATAACCATATAGGAGGAGTATTACCAAGCAATTCTATAATAGCCCAAATTCAAGTAAAGCAGCAAATAGAAGCCTCAAGTGACATCTAGTTAACACATCCATTGCTATATTTTCTCCAGTCAGTAGGCAACAGATAATTTATCCAGCAAATCAGGCCTATACCAGCTAAATATGTATGTATATATACTACAATATATATTATATATATGTGTGTGTTTGTGTGTGTATTGCTCCATATTTATACATATTTATACATATATGTGTCTGTTTATTCTAGCTAGTGCATGCATGCGTGTGCCTCCCTCAATCACTAGTTTCTTCCACAAAAGAGATCCATCTTCTTTCCTATGCATCATTCAGGAATAAGATCACTTATCAAGGAAGAGAAACGGAAAAGGTACCAAAGTTTCAACATAAATAAAAGGCCCTAATTTATAAAAATAAGAGTCTGATCACATCTCTTCCAAGTCATCACGAATGCAATAGCAAACCCGCTACTGGTTAAATTTGGATCTTTGTACTTATGGGGGAACAAGTACTAACAAATCATTTCTGCCATTAACGAAGCCTAGTTAGAAGTTTAAACAAGTAAAATAATGCCCAGATTCACTTTTTGGAAGCTAATACAGTGTATGGGATGCCACATACAATCACCAAACAAAAGCAAAACTGGATTTTTAAGTCACATGGGCAATTTCCAAATGCACTAGCATCTCTCCATTTTTTAGTTGGCTATCTGTAACTACTATCAAAGTTCTCCATAACAAAATCATTCAGTCTATTGATCACAGATCAGTGCCTCAACTAGTGATTCTAAGTAATATTGAGTGCAAGTTAACCATTAATGACTAATAAATCTCGTTATCTAAATTGCAGTCTCATAGAATCTCAGACACTTTTGATAGCAACAATTCGCCTTTATTTAAACTTTTTCTAATGTTTTCCATCAGTTGCTGATTTAAGGACATCACAAGGAATCAACATCACTATATGAGAGTGCAGTTAAGAACAGACAATATAGCCGCGAAAGTGTGGAACAGACTAACCAACCAAGCATGAGATATCCACAGGTCCAGGTAACTGAAATTTCATCTGAGACGAAAAAAGTAAATCAGTAGCAACTTACAGAGCGCAAGTCCCAACCAGGTAATTGTCCATATGATGAGCATTTACGAATTCTCTCCTTCTTCATCTCCCAAAGTTCACCAGCTAATGCATCAGTAACTTTGGGAACCCCACCATTTGCAACCTGTTTGAAAAATTGAATCAATATCAAAATGACAACCCTAGTAAAAGCAACACAAAGAAATTTGACTTTGACCACTTATGTACCTTGGGTGGTGCATCAGATGAATCCTGACCAGCCCCTCTCAGAGGAAGTCCAGGTGGTGCTTCTCCTTTCAAAGCAGCAGCCTGTAGGGGAAATTGATAACAAATGAACATGCATGATTCCAAAATGGGTAGATTGCCAAGATCTTTCTCTAAGTAGGAGTATCTTTTTATCAAGACATTCACATGGAAAGATTACCTTGACTTCCTCAATAGCCACAGTGCTTGGAACACGGCGATGCTCCTTCCGCCTAGGTGGATCTTGGTCCATTATGTCATCCATGCTAATCCCAGGTTCAGCTGACAACACAACCCTCACCCATTCCAAATCGCTGTCATCCTTCAGTTGACATGCACAACCGGCCTCTCTTGTCTGGCCACAGTTAGCAGCAGCAGCAGGCTGAGGATTTGAAAAATGATTGGCATGGTGTGGTTGTTTCTCCACAGAGAAATTAACCCGAACAAATTTCACTTTGGCCTCCCATAACTGAGTCATTGCCTGGTCTATAGCATCAGATGTAGACCGTGACATCCTCTCAAAACCACTATGGTACATATCCTGCCCTGTCCATAGAGGATAAGCCCAAGGTGGAGGCTTTGGCAAAAGCGCATCTCCATTTGCCAATGGAATTCCGCCTTTAGAAAGCTTTTGCGAATTGGGGGCATCTTTTGAAGTACTATTTGAAGGTACAGAAAATACATAATTACTTAAGCGTGCACAAGAGAAGTTGAATTCATAGATTCACCAGAAAAACCAAATTCTGCTAATACAACTCACCTTGGAGCTTCACTCTTCAAAACTTCAAGACAGATTAAGTAAGGAGCCTTCTCTCTGGAATTTAAGAGAACAGCTTCATCTTCAGGTATGTGAACCACACGATATACACCCCGTCCCATCGGGAAACATATCCCTACATCATCATCAGATATAAGAGAATCTTAGACACAGTGAACATGAGGCATTTAATTAGTGACATTTTTATTCTACTGAATTTATGTAGCAGCAGTACATAAATGTAAAAGAAAGGTAGGATTTGGAGGCAATCCCAAATCCGTGAAGTTTAAGCTTTCCATCATGTGCAGTAATAAGCACCACAAGTTCCACAAGAAATTTAAACAAACGAAGGCAAAAGGGAAGGAAGTATGCAGAGTGTCAGTTTGCTAGGGAAGGATTTTTAACCCAAATGTTAGGAGAATGGTGTCATTTCCGATTGTCAGTCTTTGATGAAAGTGTATGTTAGCAAAGCTTTGTCTCCGCTATTAACAACCCTAGTTTTGTAATTACACAAATGACAAATGAAAAAGGAAGATGTTTTGTATTCAGTAGGTTGGTGAAATAACTTGAGGTTGTTGGGGATGCTATGGTAAAATCACACCTGTCAAAAATTTGATCACTGCCAAGATAAGTGGTTTAATTCAGAAGCAGCTTTAATTTGTGAACCGTGCCAGACTTAGGCGGGTTAGACATTAAGTGATGAGGGCCTCAAAAGTTCATCTTGGATTTCAAACAGATAGCAAAGTGAGCTTGAGGAGGAGAATCCTGCATAATATGGCGTTGCAAACAACTTCTATAGATTTGAAGTTAAAAAGAACTTCAATTTCTTCGGTTCCAACAAACTTTTTGACTAAAATAAAATGCAACGGTTAATGCAATGATATTGAACTGTACACAAAAAAACATGTCATATACTCCAAAAGGTCACAAATTTTAGGTCCAAAAATAATCAGCTAACAGAACAAAATATTACCCCCACTGGCTTGAGCTTCATCTATGTGTGCATTGATCTCTATAAGTGACTGAAAACAAAAGTTTCAGTTTGAGAAAATGGACGCAGATGTGAAAACTTTTGAGAGCAAATAAATAAAGAGGAAATTAAGTAGAACCTCCCGAAGAGCAGTTTTGCGATCTTCAATAGGAAATATGTCGACAAGACCATAGGACGTCTCACACAAAGTGTGAACAAAGTCAAGCGATTCATGATAAGTGCCCTTCCGAAACTGTGATGCACTGTTTGGCAGAGGAGGTTTACCAGTTGACTTGTCAATTTGCTGCTGTGATGAGCCAGGAAAATTCTGCAAAACAAATTATTATCAATGTCAATCACTCAAAGAACCGCGGCAACAATCACTTTAAAATGTAGAATACAAAGAAACTCTCCATCAGCAAAAAAATGCAACTCAATTTGTACAAAACCAAACAAAGAAGTGCTTTACACGATAACAAATTTCAAATTTAACTAAACGCACTCAACGGCCAAGTCCTCCCTTCCATTATCAGATTTGCCCTACAAATAAACTGTTAAAGATTAATCAAGCTAACAATTTATTGCATGAAATTCTGCTCTCAGTAACTTGATATATGAGTCATTTCCTTCTACATACTTCACCCAACAAGAACTCCTTGGAACTCCTTAACATCAAGCTAACAATTTATTGCATGAAATTCTGCTCTCAGTAACTTGATATATGGGTCATTTCCTTCTACATACTTCACCCAACAAGAACTCCTTGGAACTCCTAAAATAAGTAAGCTCAGCATTTTAAAACCATTTCCTACGTTTCACAAGAGTATATCTATGGAACAGATTGTGCTTAAGAAGACTTTACGGAGCAAGAGCCAATCAAGAGTCGTAAAAATTATATATTGAATACTTTAACATAAAATTATTGAAGTGAAAACTAGAATACTCTGCACATGTTTCTGGCAAAAAAAACCTTATATACTCAAGAACATATCATTCAGATATCAAATTTTCAATTAGTTTTTCAAATCCATCCTAGTGCTAAAATACATAATTTTCAAGTATGTCTACAAATCATAATGTCTACCACAACAAATGCTTAAATAATAGTCTGCAACTCCATCAGCATAGTTTACATTGTGCACAATCATTTACATTATATTCGACGAGAAGTACTTGCAGAGAATCTATTTGTGAACATAATATATATGGAAGTGTAAGAGGCTAATGAAATACTTCCCTTGATCATTCACTGGAGAAATCTTAATCCAGATCAAGTAACACAAACTGTTCTTTGTGAATTATGCAAACTTTAAATAGTAAAGTTGTGCAACAAGGATAAAGAAATAAACACAACTAACCAAGTTATTAACAATAAAAACATAAACTGAAGAACTGACCACTTTGGAGCCATATAGTTCAGAATCCTCAACTGAACGGTCACGATCTTTGAACAACTTTCGGAAAAAATTCTCTGTTCCAGGACTGCTTTCAAGCACATTACCACCGTAACTGTTATCATTTGGCACTGAAATTTTCGAATCCTCTGGATGAACACGAAACAATCTACGGAACAACAAAAAATCTGAAGACTCTTCAACTTCACCATTTGCATGCCCCTTCCTGTCCTCATCATTCCGGTCAGTCAAATCTTTTTTGTCATCAGATTTTTCTTTAAATAGTTTTTTGAAGAACCCTTCTTTATCGTCATCTTCCGTACTACTTTTCACTCTTTCCATATCGTCATTTCTGTCACCTGCGTCCTTCTTTTCCTCAAACTTATCCTTGAAAAACTTCTTGAAGAAGCCATCCTTTTCATCATCCTCCACATCTTTAAACACCTTTTCCTCTGAGTCACTTTTACCATCACGAAACAACCGTTTGAAAAATCCATCTGAGGTGCTAACTTCTTCTTCCTCATCTTTGCTACTCAAAAACCTTCGCAAGAAACCATCTTTTTCCTCCTCTTCATCCTTATCAGTTGACTGCCTCACATCTTCATCTCGACTACTACTTAATAACCTCTTGAAAAACCCACTGTCTTTCTCATGATCCTCGTCATCTTTATGTCTATCTAGTGACTTCCTCAAGTCCTCATCCCGACTATCCCTCAACAACCTCTTGAAAAACCCACCTTCTTTCTCAGGCTCCTCGTCATTCTCTTTATCCTTGGACATTGACCTCCTTAGATCCTCATCCCGACTATCCCTCAACAACCTTTTGAAAAATCCACCTTCTTTCTCTGGCTCCTCGTCGTTCTCTTTATCCTTATCAGCTGCCTTCTTTGAATCGTCATCCCGACTATCCCTTAACAACTTCTTAAAGAATCCCCCATCCTTCTCAGACTCCTCCACATCCCTATCCACCGACTTCCTAAACAACAATGCATCCCGTACCTTCGGGCCAGGGATAAACTTCTTAAATATCTTACTACTCTCATCAGGTGAACCCAATATCTTACCACCATCATCCTGTGCTAGAGAGTTGCCCGACGAGGGAGAAAATGAGAAAGAACGTGGCACTGATGCACTACTTGGAGGTGAAGATGTCAACGACAATATCTTCTGCTTTGACAATAACAACTTGTTTAACATCTGATTCTTGCCACTCGGACTACTGTTAATCCCATTATTACTATTACTAGAAGATGACAAAAAACCACTACTCCGAGTCTGAGGTTTAATCAACGGCGGCCATTCACCCATCAAAGTCGCCGCAACCTGACACTTCTCCTGAATCCTACTAATCCCCTCGTTATCATCCACATCCTCCAACTCCGCCATCAAAAACCAGTGCACTTTCAGCGCAATCTTGAGCGATTTCGAGCAAATATCAATCACAAACTTATCAAGCGAAGGACTAGGCTTGTGAATCAACATATAGCAAATTTGAAACAAGTAGCTCTCGATGCCAGGCAGAGGAAGAGTATACATACGGTTGCACAAGTAGTCCCGCACACCAGGATGATCGTGCTTGTAGAGGTAGCTGACCGCGATCCATTCGCAGAAAAACGCCGAGTCAAAGAACCTAATCAGCCACCCACTTTCGCCGATGTTCTCACTAGTCGGAATCGTCCGCGTCACCTCGCGAGGGGACTCAGCCCACTCGCCGAAGGCACGCGTCAACCCCAGCAACCTCACCATCGTCAAAGCCTTCTCATCTCCCTAAACACACACACACATAAGCACGAAATCGATCCAATCCAAAACCCCTAAAATTGAGAGTTTACCTCTCTCCTCCGGCTATGTAGGGATACACTAGAGAAACTGGGAATG
>JBBMKE010000001.1:20291974-20304313 GCA_037834125.1 Lippia alba | reverse complement strand
ATATATTATAAAATATTTTATATATATGTGTACATATATATATATATATGTGTGTGTGTGTTATATATACATATATCATAAATATATACACGTATTATATATGTGTATATACGTATTATAATATATAATACATATATATTGTATATAATAGATATTATATTTTGTTTGGGGTGAAAATATACAATTTAAATATTGGTGAAAATATGAGTTTTGGGTAATTTAGAAAATATAAAAAAAATTAAGTGGGAAAAATGTTGACTTTTAACGGTCAACCGTTAGTTTTGGACGTAAAGTAGTTAATGTGACCAAAATTAAGAAAAATATCACTTTATGGGACTAAGATTGAGACATTGACCACTCTTGGAACGAAACTTGTATATGACTCACTTTACGGGAGGACGATTTTAATAATTTTCTAAAATTTTAAAGTAAAAGGTCTAATTCACTAGCTAATAACACTAAGAGTGATTTTATTTGAAACACTTCCTCGGTAACGGAGCCAAAACTTGTTAGTGATATTTCAAGCTTATACCGGATGTGCAAGCGAACACAAGTGAAATTATAGCACAAAGGGATCATGTCTCAAGGGAAGGGTAAATCAATCAATTATGTCGTGCTTCTGCCAATGTATAAACCACGGTAGAGAAAGAGGGGTGATTAACTAATAAACTAAACCAAGAAACACATTGAAAACAACTAAAGCAAGTAAACACAAGGTTACTTCGATAATAAGAAGGGGCCCTCGGGAATGATGATCATACAAGACTCATGTTCAATTCATACTATTCATTACCCCCTAGGCTCTAGGATCTAGCTACTCAATCAAAGCAATAAGGAAATCATACTGAAACTATTCATACGTTAATTTCAAACCGTACTCAATCATCAAGTCCAAGAACATCAAAACAATGTTAAAACTCAAACATTGATACATTAGTTTGATAGTTAAAACAAAATTAAATATTAACTAAAATAGCAAGGCAATTAAACTGAAAAAGGGTAAGGAAGAGAAAATGATAATTAGGTCTTCAAAATCTTCAAAAGATATGGTAGGGATTGATAATGATCCTCTCAGGTTGCTCCTTGCTCCCAATTAGGTTAACAAAAATGAAATCTAAGTCTCCCCTCATAGAAATTGGACAAAGAAGTATAAAAAAAGGGCAAAAATAAGCGCATAAAACAACAACAAATCGATACTACTAAAGTTTAATCGGAAGCAAAAACTAAGCCTAGCATGCGGAATTGCGGATACCTTGATCAATCGTTTATATTTGCCACATATAAAATCTTACTTGTCTTTCATTTGTTACTCTATCTAAATTTTCCACCAACCACACGATAAGTGTAAAACACTCGCTGAACATACACCTATTTGACCGAACTCATTAAAAACCTTGAATCATACATCACTTAAATAGTAGAATTGCTAAGCAAGAACTCTTGTGTTTTAGTCTCATAATAGAAGCCATTAGATTGAGAAGCATCCGCTGAGAAAATCATAGCCCCATTAACATCAAAGCCATTGTCTTCCAACAAGCTTAGAACCTCAAAGAATGCATCCCCTTGAATCCCTCTCCCATTCACTTCGTAGCTCGGGAGAACCTTATCCTTATCAAACAGCTCGGTCCTATTCTTGAAAACTTCGAGATATGCCTCAGGGGTATTCACCTTGTCGGTATAGAACTGATAGTTCACGTAATCTATGGCATCCTCGTACCTCGTATAGAGCTCGATATAAGGTGAAATGGTCGTGTGGAAAGGCGCTACCGTTGCCACGGAGATCAAGCTTTGGTTCTTCAGTATCGTGATGAGCTCACCTGCATGTGTTGATTGATTTGAGGAATATTGATCAGGGGGGTTGAAAGTAATTATGGATGAGATGTTAGTTAATGAGAAGTTTAGCAAATTATGAAATCTCCTGTGGTATTTGGGAATTCCAATGGTAAACCCTAATTTGGTGTTGGCTTCTTACTTTTTGATTATGAAATCTCTTTTCATATACCTTAATTTCGACCTTTAAATAGATAAAGTGCAACACCCTTACAAAGAGCGTCACAGCCCCTGCGCCACGTGTCCAATTCACATATGAAATTAGTTTACGTACATGAACTATCCGCGAAGCAAGTGGATTGACAATAAAATAAATCTGGCTAGGCGGAACGTAACCCTGGAACCAAATAATCAAGCTAGGAAAATTAATAACATAACCATCATAACCACCATCAATATATATACACATCAAAATTGAGATGGCACACCGGCCTCAAGAATAATTAAAAAAATGGACAAGTAAGGACGTTCATGCATTCACATCACGTTCGATAATTAAAATCAAATGTTGATCAAATATATATGTTTATAATTTCATAATTTTCATATAATCACATAATTATACTTAAATTCTAATGTATGAAATTATTATAATTTTACCAAGTATAAGTGATTAAATTGATTAATTAATAGTTCGCTCAAACTCACACGTGTCGCGTTTACCTGAATTTGAAGTCCGAGAAAATTGAAGTGTCGCGTTGTGGTTGGATGCTGATAGAGATCACAGCGACAACATGCCCCTTAATCAATTATCCTTTTCAGAATATTTCTTGATTTTTAAACTTTAAGGAATGGGGCGTTACATTAACCCCCCGTTAATCATAAAAGAAGAAATATACAAATCTTCCTAATCATATACCATCACAAATTCACAACAAAAGTCATGGAATACCCCACGACCACCGCCACCACCACCACGGCCGGAGAGAAGACGAGGAACCATACCCGCCGCCGGTGCCACCACCTCCGCCTCCCTTCCACGGCTTGAACGAACCCCCTCCACCATGTCACCATCCGCGGCAGCCGTTCCCTCTACCACCACAAGTATACCACACCTCCCACTCCGGCCCGCTCCAGACTACTGCCCTCCTCCGCCGTCCAACTACGCTCCGCCGCTGCCCCCCGTCGTGGAGGTCCCACATGTGACACCCCGCTCATTCACACGTACAGGTACGCGACCCGTGTGAGTTTATTTCCGTAATTTATTTGATTACTTAATTAACTTAATGTCCTTATATGATTTATATTTTGTTATTCTCTTCTTATTTGATCAACTTGAACAATTTGAACACATGTGTTATTTGAACTATTTGACTAATCGCGTAATATGCATTTTGTGATTTTGAATTCTTGAGCATGTTTAACGTGACCTATATGATTCTTGGACTTGTTTAAATATTTTAATTTTGTTTTAGGACCTTGCATAATTAGTATGGACTCAAATGTTCGCTTCTTGTATGTTTTGGGGCCATTCGGTAATTATGGCCTTTTGAGTCCTTAGGCCGTATCTTGAGCTAGGGAACTCGGAATTGAATTCCGAACCTTCGTTGAGTTTGATTCGATGAATTGGATTCAATGAGCCTAGCCCCATAATTTTCTGACTTCGTTTTGACCCCCCGATCGCCTAATTTCGACCCGCGTACACAATATGCACCTAATACCTATGCGGGACCCATGCCCTTGACTTGGAGACTTTTCCTTCCTTTATTACACAAATTTGCAGCCTCTCTCTCCCCCATTTGACCCCCAAAATGCACCAAAGGAAAAAGGGAAAGAAGAATGAAGCCTCAAGCTTGAACCCTTCCATTTTTGCTCCAACACCCAAGCTCAAGTCCCTTCTTTGCTTGTTTTCTCTTCAAGGTAAGCTTGGATTTGTGATTCTCTTGACTTTGTGACCTTCTTTAAGTGTTTATTTGTGGGATTATATGTTGGGAAGTATGTGTATTGATTTGGGGCATATGGTAAGGGTTTGATGGCTTGTTTGATTTCTTGCATCCCTTTGGCTCTTGTCACACTTTTATGCATATATGGGTGTATTGAATGCTAATTCCTTGAGTATTTATTGAATCCTTGGCATGGTGTTTGAGTTGGGAGGTTAGGGCATTCTTGGGTTTTGTGGGTTTGTGGGATTTTTCTTGAGAACTTGATTTATGGCTTCCATTAAGTGATATATGTGCATAAGAGATGTTATAATGCATGAATGTTGGATTCTTGCTTGAATATTGATATGTTCACTTGGACCCCTTCACCTCAATTGTTCTATATGTGTGCCATAATGTGTTAGGACTTGTGTATGTGCAATGTGGTATTGAAAATATGGTTTTGGAACTCATTTATGCATGCTTGCTTTAGTTGTGCGTCGGTTTGGCCTCTAAGTGCATATATGGGTATTTCGTTGGATTTTTGCATATGAATTCGTATTTTCTCGATGCTAATTGATGTCTATTATGATTATGCATGAGTTTATGAGTTATTGTATGCATTTGGATTGGTTTTGGATTGATTAAACTTGCCTTGGTGTTGGTTTTGGCCGAAATACATGAAAAATGGAGTTTTGGCCGCTAGAGGGGATCAACGACCTTTGGAGTTTTGTTCTTGGGTTCCAACAGCTGTTTGAATGGCTATGCACAGTAGGAAGCTACTTCATAGTTTCAACGGCCTTTGGAAATTAAGAAGGGGAAACCAACGGCCATTGGTTTGGTCCAGAGGCTCAGACCGCTTTCTTTCATCGTTTCTTCGCTTTTTATGCCTTCTATGCATGTTTCCCACCCCCAATATGATTCCTAAATTGTTCTAATATATTTATATATGTGTTACCTTGAATATATTAGACTTTGGCATGGTCTTGAATCTGTTTATTCGAGATATGGCTCTATGTGTCTCATTTGGTACGTTTATACACTTCATATGAATTCATTGCATACATGAGCATTTGCCGAGCGTCTAAGTGGTTCATTTTGAGTCTAAGTTTTGTATTTATGTTTCCAGTTGGCTCAGGTGCACTTGGGGTGGTGTTTCTGGTCCGTGTTGATTTCGGGGTGAATCACGAGTTTGGTTTTTGGCTTCGTCGGTTCAAGATGAGGTTAGGTTATAGTTAAACCCTATGAATTGTGCCCGTATGCTTTGTATGCGAACTATAGCCTTCTTTGTGTATGAATTGATTTGGATTTGATTCAATATGTATGGTATCGCTCAACTATGTTTCAAACCGTGTGCCTCTTATGAGCCAAGCAATGGAGCTTGATATGGAATTTACACGGAGAGGTATGTGAAGCGTAGTTATAGCAAGGTTAAGGTATGTATATTTGTATGATTCGTACATTTTGATTAGTAGTGGGTTAGGTATGTTTCCATTTGAATCCTATGGTATGATACGTATGGGGCCCAGGAGGTGTGGATAAGGGGGACCCGGGACGACCATCGGGGTCGCCGGTTATGATCCCTATGCACACTTCCATATGTTTATGTAAATGAATGACCCGGAGCTCACCAGGAGGTTTGGTTGAGTAATGAGATCCTGAGGTTTGAGTGTACGCGCTCCCCTCGACTGTATGGATGGTTAGGGTCGCGCAACCCTTCCATCACCGGAGAAAGAGGCTTATTTATGAATCTGTATGTCTATATGAATTCGTATAATTTGCATGTTTACTTTTGAGGAGCCCAGGATGGGATTTGTTACTCGCACCCGCCGAGTTAATGCATGCATGTATGTATGTATGTATGTATGTATGTATGTATGAATCATTAAAAGTTATGAAACGGGGATAGATTTCCAAATAAGATAAATATGAATCATTTGAATACGAATGCTTTAATATGATTTGAATCCATATGAATAAATATGAATTGTTATGTTTTGATAAGATTCATATGTTTCATTTGATTTAAGATTTATGAATCCGGTGAGCTTTGTTTCAATTTGAATCCCTATATGTATACGTATCACGGGCAAAATCTTTGGTATGCAAAAACTATTCCCGAGTTCATGAACACTGCATGTGCTTGTAAAATGCTTTGCTCTATATATATGTAGTGTGTGTGGGTAGCCCCTCACTCAGTCAAGTGGATGACTGACCCTCTCCCTCCCCAATCTTTTTAGTGTGCAGATTTTGCGTGGCGTTTGGAGCTAGGTGGAATCTTGTTCAGTCTTTGAGTCGGTCAGTTTGTTTTAGAGCGTCTTTGCATTCACTTATGTATTCTTTGATTTTGAATCCTTATGTAAGTTATGTAATTGCACACTTACGGATTTATATTTTGAATTGCCCGTGCCGGGTTTCGTTATGAGTTTAAAAGAGGCCTGAGGAGACCAAATTTGCTTGTGGTTGTATGTTTAATTTTCTGCAGGCCCATGGCCAATTCATGCGTATGGATTTAATGCTTCCGCTTTTGCATTCGTTTGTACTTGGTTTGTTTCTGACAGGGTCTAAGTTCCGCCCAGCTTAGGAGGTTTTTATTTGTCACCCGTTCTCTATAGTTTGGCACGTGTGCGGATTCTCTGTTTCATCACTCTTGCTGGGCTGTAGTACGAGGGATGTGGTGCCTCACGTGTGGGGTGCTACACCACACCACCACCACCACCAACCTCATATGCCCCACTTTCCGGCGTCTGAACTCACCATGGCCACCACAAAGACGACGAACTCGCTAGAAAACCCTCTGTTAGAATGTACTCCAAGGCGGAGACTAATTACTCCTTAACCATACGCGAGGGGGAAGTAATTCTTGCTCGATCCGATCCGTCTGACCCTTTTCAGGTAAGCTTGGAATTAGTTGTGAGTGATTATCTGTTTATTGCTTCCTGATATGGGAATAAACCAATGATGCATCCCAAGCGGCAAAAATTTAAATTATGATGAAAAATGGATCAAAACAATTTGATAAAATATGACCACTCAACAACGATGACAATCACCAAGGTTGACTGTATTACCTGAAAATGTGAACTACTGATTGAACAACCAATCTTACGGAACAAAGGGACCATGCAACGCTGAAACTCTGCAGCATGTGTTGCTTCCAATACTTCTTCCGATTCACTGAGAAACATAACTTCCTTGGAACTATTAGTTAGAGGCCAATAACTTTTTTTGTTTGATTTTATATTCTCAAGTTGAAGATTGTATATCTGAAAAGATATAATACTTAGACATATCATCAATCTTTTATTTTTCTGTGTGTATTAAGAGTTTATATTAATTGTCTGTTGGCAGGATTAACTCGGGAAGAAATATAATTTTTTCTCTTTTTATAAAAAGATTTTGGAAAGACTCTTCTCACCAAATTTTAACAATATCAAACAAATCTTTTACAAATCTTTTCTTAACCTTAATGGAGAGTCTTTAACGTCTTATATAGGCGTTAGTTTATCTCAATTAATATATTGTATTTATTATTGGTAAATAACATGTGTCGCACATCGGTTAAGTGGAGCAGAAGATGAAACACCAATTGTAGCAGAAAATCCCGTCCGTGTTTGCGTATGATCAATATCATACGTCTATTATTCAAAGATTGTGTAGGGTACTATTATTCAAAGATTGTCTAGGGTAGTATTCCCAACAAGTCGGCCTTCTAGGGTACTATTCCTAATATATTTATTTCAAAGTGGTGGCGAAACTTGGGGTTATAAATGAATGAATAGCTCTTTTAAGCATAAAATATTTCATATTTTATGCATATATTTCGTGTAATTTTATGCCTTTATTGTGCCTTATGTTGATTAAATTGCTGAATTTCAGGTAAATTTCATGCAATAAAGTAAATACGAGAATCGAGCTAAATATGAATTTTCCGTCATAAAAATACATTTTTACATAAAATCGCATTAACCAAAGAAGCAACATCCACAACATTAATTATTTTATGGCTCAACGTGGAAATCAACATGGAAATTAGCTTGGAAATGAATTTGCATTTAATTGAAAAATGTATGGAAAGTGAGCAGCCATGAAAGTTAAAAGGATTTTGCATGGAAATGGAATTACATGCACTTCCTACGTCCACAAAGTTCACGCATTTGCTTAAGTAAATAATTGGAAGCATTAAATGCTTGGTTTGCCCATCAATTACGTCGGCCTCATATGATGACATCATTTAGAAGTAACTTTGCATGAATGCAAGATGGTGATTTAATTCAAGAATGCAGTAGTTACGTATGTATTGGAAATTGTATGAAAAGATGACACAACAATTGGCATGTTCGGCTACTTCGCAGCCATAAATTAAGGGATAATTACATACAGGTCCCTGAGGATAGGCCCAATTACAAAATAGTCCCTATTCTTTTGAATATTACATTGTAGTCCCTAAGCCTTGTTAATTTGTTAATTTTTGTATACTTTTAGGGGCGATTTTGCATTTTTGGTCATACATTATATGTAACACTCACAAAACATTCCAGGATATAAGTTCACTTTTACAAAATTCGTTAATGGACCTCACACAAAACAAGAAAAATAGGGACTACAATGTAATATTTAAAAGAATAGGGACTATTTTGTAATTGGGCCAATCCTCAGGGACCCGTATGTAATTATCCCATATTCTTAATAGAAAACATCTCTAGATACATTGCATCACATGACCTTTAGCCTTTACGTAATGCTTTCATTTTTTATTTTTTTTTCCCTTGTAAAGAAATCATCATGTGGTTTAGGAAAAAGGGCTCTCAATGTTGGTTCGTAGCTAGCTACCTAGCTATTTCTTAGCAACATCTATGATTTAGGAAGAAGTGCATTAGGGTTTAATTGAACCATTTTGTGATTATACAAATTTATTTTCTGTCAATATTTATATTATTTGTCATTAGGTCAAAATAATTGGGGAATTTTCCAACATCAGTTCTAATAAATCCGTTAGACCCGTGATAGAAAATGTTAAATGAAAAACCTTGTGATACATATATATGTGTATACATAATATTAATATATATGTTTTATACCTCATTTTTATGGGTTGAGTTGGAGTAAATCATTTCGGGTATAAAACTAACTCTCCATGCCAACATTAGTTTGTTTTCAGATCCTCAAATTCGAAATCTCTAATTAATTAATTTAGTATAATACCACCAAACTAACGAATAATTATATATTTCTAAGGATAGTGATGGAAGTTGGAAGCAATGAAGGAGAAGCAAAGGGAGAAATCATTAAAAAGGCTAGCAAAAGTGAAGCCTTATAATTCTACCACACACACTTGTTCTTGGATATGGATTATTTGGAAAAAACGTGGATGAAATGCATTCTACAAATGGAACAGCAACCCTGTAGCACCAACCACGTAACCTTCCTCTTCCCAATACAGCTTCTAACACTTCACATATGTGTTTAATTACAAATATTCGTCTAATCAAACGTGGACCATTCAAACTATTAAGACATGAAACTTTTTATTACTATTGATAGTTTTTTTTCTATAGATTTTCACAAAACTTTAAAACAGATTTATCATAACATCGATGATGGTGTCGGGATTGGTAAGGAGGGAATAAACACCAAACAATTTCTATTTTTGAGTGAGGGAAGACCATCATAGGCAAGGAGCCTCAGTAACTGGATTCCCGTTGAGCATGGATTCTACCAGCTAGGGTAACACCTTAAGAAGAAGATGAAGCTATAAGAAGCTTGAATTGTGCAGCAATGGGGTTTTTCCAGCTCAGTAAGAGTTTCTTGTGTGTGAAGAAAAGTGGTGTAGCGGATGGATATTGCTTGGAGAAGGGTGAAATGATCCTTCTATTTATAGTTTGAGGGTGAGAACAGTTAGGTAATATTATACTTGTGGTCCTGTGATGTTGTGTGCCCTAGACATGTGGCGGGACGTGGGGGCCTGAAAGCGACATGCATGCGTCACTTTCTCCTTTTAGGCAGTTATGCTCAGCTGCTGTGTCAGCGGTGGTTAAGGGATTATTCCTTCGGTTGCCAGAACGCATGTGAGAGATATCCCGAGCGTGGGGATGCTCGAGCAGTATGCTCCCTGTTCGAAGGGGGGTAGATGATATAACGATCGGAGAGGTCCCGAGGGATAGTCATTTAGAGGGAGATCCGTTGTGTGGCAGCTCCCATGCTTAGAGGCCGCGATGAGTGACAGGGCCTCGAGCGTTGAGATGATCTGAGCACGAGCCTTACGCCAGAGGAAGATGTATAGAAGAGGCTGGATCCTATTCACGAGCCTGGTTCCTGCGAGCGCACCATCTCAGGGTAGATCTTCACCTTACGAAGGTTGCCTAGGATTGCGACACGTGGACGGTTGGGATTCGAGCGTATTTTGGGGTTCATCATTTTGCCCCTCAAATTCTTCAGTGAGGCTTTGAGCGTACTGTAGAATTTGAAGAGATCCCAAGCGACTTCCCGAATTCGTAAGGTCAAAGCTTTTACAGCTGTATATATGTCGAGCGTTCTGGCAACGGACATTTCCTGCAGGGCATTAAATATTGTCTTGTCCGAGGTTACTTTTATGCAGGCACATTTTATGCTGAGTGAGAGCATGGACGCGTGGGTCTTGGACGACGTGGGGTAGTTATCAAAAGTGGAACAGTTACCAGCGCGGGAATGATTGCGTTTTTGAATCTTTACAGATTCAATATAATATAAATAGGGATTCTCAATCCCATTGCCATTTTTTATGCTTTCATACACTCCAAGAGCAAAAGAACTCTCCGGCAAGTACTTTATTCCCAGATTTTCCGATCAAGGTAACCATTTTCTGGAAGGTTTTTGTTGCTAACAGTAGATTCTATGTAGAGAGGGTTATCGTTTGAACATTATGTGAGATTGTTGAGTCCTGAAACTTTTAGGTTTAGATCCTCTTCCTTTCCTTGAATCTCTTCAAAATCTATTCCCAATTCCATGGCAGGCGAAAAGTCACCAAGTAACTCTGGTGTGAGTGACATGGCCCAAGAAATTAAAGAGATGCCTCCCCATAACTCTCCCCTTCAAAGGAGGATGAGGATTCCGGAAGCCATTCCGTCGAGGACGTTAGGGGATGACGATGGGGTATTCCGGTGGCGGTTCCGATAGCGGTTCCGGTGGCTAGCACAAGTGGAGCCGGTGTCGACGAAGAATTGAACGCTGCGGTCCGGAGGATGAGTGAAGAGAACCCTGACAATGTTGACGTGTTGTTTCAGCAGTTGGATAACTCCATACTAATGATGCAGCAGGGAGAAAAAGTACTTCCGGTAATGAACACGACAGTTAGACCCCAAGACCATTGGGTAACTGTCGCCATGAACCTCGAGGGAGTGGGGACTTCTGGGCGTGCGGCAGAGGAGGAGCCCGCAAGGAAGAAGCGAAAGGGGAAGGAACCCCTTACGAAGGTGCGAAGGGCAAACCCGCATAAAATCGAGAAGACTTCCGCCGAAATCAAGTCCACAATAACTTTCGAGAAGATAGAACAATTAATGGACAACACATACTGGGCTTCTGACTTAGGAGTGCGCGAGACAGGTGAAAACGAGCGAGCGAATGATCCTCTTGAGGGTTGGATGATTGTATACCGAGACGCAATGACGCTGGGAGGCTTAAGGTTTTCTATCCCTCGGGAGATGAGGGATATACTTAACTTTTTAGGCTTGTGTCCGTCGCAGGTTTTACCTAACGGGATAGCTCTTATCAACTCATTCATGGCATTGATGAAGGCCACCGGGTAGGAGCCATCGGTCCGTAATTTTATCAAACTCTTTCAAGTGGCAAGGTCTCCATGCTCGTTGCCAGAAGACGGTTTCTATTATATTTTTTCTAAGAGGCACATGAGGCATATGAAGATTATCAATTCATCAAAGGACTCCCTCGACGAGACGTGGAAGGGGAAGTACTTCTTCGTGACTGGCCCTTCGGGCATGTTCGGTGTACCCAAGCGGTGGGTAGTGCACGAAGATGGTCCTCTAGTGAGAGAGAGATCTCCTGCTCCGGTATTCGAGGGTTGGGCCAGGAGTGTGACCTTCGCGATGAAGAACTTGAGTAGTTTTGTGGAGACAGGGGAATTAATGCAGAACGAGGAGGCCCTCTTCCGTTTCGGGCTCTCGTCTCCTCTGAGAATGGTTGAGAATCCTCCCACAACAACCATGGAGAAAGATGGTTAGATTTCTAGGAACTAACTTCCTGCTAACCCACTAACCATGAGTGTTGTTGTGATATTTGTTGTCCCCTATATTTTTACTTGTTTGATGTCTTTCTGTCTTGAATATTGCTTTAACGCTTGTCTTCTGGTGTTTGTTTGCAGCAATTGAAGTCTTAATGGCCAGTAGAGCTGCTTCCAGCATCGTGGCATTTCTCAAAGCCAGAACCCTGAGCGCTATTGCCTCGGAAAATCCAGGAACGGTCACTCGCCAAGGGAGCGGTCAAGCAAGTCGAGGCACGAACCAGACCTGGGAGAGGAGAGAGGATGTGGTGGGTGCTGAAGGCCACGAGGGTCAGGAGGTTATAGTTGAGCCCCAAACAAGAAGAAAAAACTAGTGAAGATGGCTCAATTGGGCGTGAAGAAATCTTGAGGTGCGGCGACGGGGCCCATCATCAA
>JBBMKE010000001.1:20267458-20283417 GCA_037834125.1 Lippia alba | reverse complement strand
TAGGTAGGAGAATTTTTCATAGCTGGAATGTGCAACTTAAGTGATCAAAATTTTGTGAAGTTAACGGGTTTAAAGAGCTGTACAGTTGAACAAACATTTTCTTAACCTCGCAGGGATTTTTTTTCCATTTTGATAGTTTCCCTTTCTTGATATTTGGTTTATGCTCTGTATCTTTCTAATTTTTATATCAGATTACTTGTCTGATGATATAAATTTATGATGGAGATTGCCAGAATATAAAGGAAGCCGAGAGAGAACGGATAAACAAATTAGAAGAACTAGAAAGGAAGGCAAATCTGCAGTTGGAAAGGCAGCTCGTGATGGCTTCAGAATGGAGCAGGTCACTTTTGGCCATGAGGGGGAAATTGAAGGGAACCGAGTGGGACCCCGAGACTTCACATTCCATAGACTATAGTGACTTCAAGAGACTTCTTGATTCAAACAATGTTAAATTTATGGAGTACTCTAATTACGGGCAGGGAGTCTCAGGTTCAACTTTTGTTTGTTTTTTCCCGATTGTTTTCTGTTGTGCATTTGCTTGAGTTTGTGAAATCTGAAGTGGAGTAACTGAACACGGTCTAAATATCTTATGAAGCCAGCACTAGTTTGACCTTGATTACTATTTCTGGTAATATTTAATTAGAACTACCATAGACAATTGAAAGTACCTTTTAATTGAGTTTGAAAAGTTTAATTACAACAATGTAAATAAATAGAACAGTTGTATTGGTGTTACAGTTTGAAGGGAAAATCCTTGTTTATAACCTCTGGCATGCTAGTAGAGAATAAGTGTCTTTCTGCTCGAGAATCTGCTTGTTCATTTTTTGGTAGACTAATACAAGATACTTGTTCGTCTCTGATTTAGTTGTAAACCAATCTGTTGGAAATTCCAGGATGTTATCGAAAGGATGCTTTAATCTTGTCTTATGAATATTTTGTTGTTTCCTGTGTTGACATACAGTGATCCTACCTTACTATAAAGAAGACAAAGATGAAGGTTCTGAAGATGGTGGTAAGCAGGAAATTGTTTTCAGGCGCCACATGGTTGAGCGAATGCCAGTTGACTGCTGGAACGATGTTTGGAGACAGTTGCATCAACAACTTGTAAATGTTGATGTCCTCAATGCAAATACTGTTCCTTCAGAAATATATTCATCTGTTGCCACTGCAGTTGTGTGGTCCATGAGGCTTGCTTTGTTTGTTGCTCTCTATATCTGGATTGATAATAAGATGAGTCCAATTTATGGAAAAATAATACCTTGTGATCTTGGCAAACCTCCTAAGATTCCATCATTATTCCCACTCAAGAAGCAGGCCCTTGGGACAATAGGGAAGAGTCGGTAGGTTGATTTCTGATTTTTTCTCCACCTATTTATAGATTATTGTTGTCATTTTCTTCACTTCATAATTATGGTTATGTATTTTACGTTGGTGTCCTTACAAAGTAAGCTGAAAATGTTCTGGTCGTGCAATCTTGTTTGATTGTGCTTATTTTTGCTTTTGGTCTAATCAGTTAAGTTTCTTATACATACATAATAAGATCTACAAGAGTTCTAGTATGGACTCACTTCTTAATTATGATTTAAGTGAAATGAAACAAATAATTTTCAAGCATACACCACTCAAATCTACATTTAGGAAATTGTGGCAACTGCTAGATATTTTTATGTAGAGGTGTACTATTTATTAATTCAGAAAGCACATCGAATCTAGAGATTACAACTAGCAAATGGTCAAAAGTTTCATGACATTTCAAGTTTCATTATACCATGTCTTAAAGTTGTACTTGAGATTCAAGAGAGATATGGTGTTAAGTGAAGTTTTGGTTATATTTCTGGATGTTATTATATACTTGTTTTATTTAACCCTCGATTATTGATTATAATTAGTTTAAAGCTGAGTTTAAAGTTTGACCATGAATGGTTTAATTATTGTCAATCTATGGTACACAACTATGTGGACCTTGTTCGTTATTCTGTAAATACAGTGGGTTTTCATTTAAAACAGAAAGTTGATGAGAAAGGAGGGCATCCTGGAAAAATGTAAATGGGTTTGATGATAATTCATACTAATGCTGAGTTGACTTTTAAAATTTTGATACATGATTGATCTTTCTGTAATAATTTGGTTTAGGAAGATCGATTTTATTTGAGTTCTCGCATACCCTAGCACAACTATATTCTGATCAATATAAGTCTAATTTTTTTAGGGCAAAGTTCATATCAGCTGAAGAAACAACAGGTGTTACTTTTGATGACTTTGCTGGCCAAGAATATATCAAGAGGGAGCTAATTGAGGTTGTCCGAATACTGAAAAATGATGAGGAGTACCAAAACAGAGGAATCTATTGCCCAAAGGGTGTGCTTCTTCATGGTCCTCCAGGAACCGGTAAAACACTTTTGGCAAAAGCTATAGCTGGTGAGGCAGGTCTTCCATTTCTTGCAGCTAATGGTACAGATTTTGTCGAGGTGAGGTTCTTCTAGGAAGCACTTGTAAGGATACATCGAATTCCTACACAATATGCACATTGAGGGGAATATAAGAAGAACATGAAAAAGAGGTACACTTTTTCTCTAAGAAAAAGTGAAACCGGAGGTCTTAACGCTAAGAATCTGTCATTTAATGGAATTGCAGTATATAGCTGGCTCCCTGAGTAATACAGTAAAAACATTGTTGTAGATTTTGTTTTCACATTAGTTGATTAGTACCTAGATTTAGGCACATGATGAATATTAAAATCTTCTAAATAGGAGAATCAATTAGACGCACAGACAAGTATATATGGATGAGGCAACCAGCTAACCCTAGACACAGACAGTTAATTTGCATGGTTTTGAGATATACATTTTATAAGTGCTTGGCTACTACTAAAATTAACTTTTATTTTTGTTCAGATGTTTGTTGGTGTGGCTGCTTCTCGTGTGAAGGATCTTTTTGCTACTGCGAGGTCTGTTGCCCCTTCTATAATTTTCATCGATGAGATAGATGCAATCGGCAGCAAACGTGGTGGACCTGATATTGGCGGGGTATGAATAAGCCTACTTTATATTGCCATATGCAACTTCTAATATTCTGTTTTCAATAGAAATGATTCTACCATTTCTTGTGGATTTAGGATTTAAATGTTAAAAAGTTTGATAACTCGAGATCTCCTTCTTTAGTGCAATCATGCAATTCTGTAAAAAGAAATGTTGATATGTTTTAATTTGAAATTCTCTGAACCCAAGTCTTCTATAAAATACTCATCGAATCTTTGACTTAAGAATAAGTCTACTAATTGCTACATGGCTGGGTTGATATTGTAAGAATTGTTAACATAAGTGCTTTTAAATGAAAGTAACTTTCCAACTTAAACAAATAGGCACTCAGATTGCTAGTGAAATTCCAATTTTTTCATACTGTTTGTTACTGGGTTAATACTGTAAGAAATGTTAATATAAGTATTTTTTTAATGAAATTAACTTTCCAACTTAAACAAATAGGCACTCATATTGCTAGTGAAATTCCAATTTTTTCTTACTGTTTGTTGCAGTTAAAATTTTGTTTGTAAACTATGTCTCTATATCAAATCTTTAAGTTTTAGGATCATTTTTTTTATTTATTTGTTTGACTAGGGTGGTGCTGAGAGGGAACAAGGACTACTTCAAATACTGACCGAAATGGATGGATTTAGGATACAAACAGAACAGGTATGTAATTGTCAAAGTTCTTTCGTCTCAGGATGAAGAAATCATATCCAGAGTTGATGTGAGACAAATCTATGTATCAGGTTGTGGTTATTGGTGCAACAAACAGACTGGATATTCTTGATCCAGCTCTTCTGAGAAAAGGTCGATTTGACAAGATTATTCGTGTGGGACTACCTTCAAGAGATGGTCGATATGCCATATTAAAGGTATGCTTCTGTTATTCAACTGTAGAAAATTAAGCTACACAGAAGACGGACAGAGAGGGAGTTTGCTTGAGCTTATGCACTCCTTAAAATAGCATATAAGTTGTTTGAAAGATATAGTTCCAAAGTGTTGGACAATTTTTCATAACCAGCTGCAGAAATACACTCCTATTAATAAGTCCAATCGTTTTTTTGGCTCACTAATTCCAAACACCAATATGATTATCCTTATTTTGTTTCAGTAGGACTGTCCGATCATTTTCGTAAATAATTATTTATCTGTAGTTATGTTTATTATTCTATTTTTCATCATTGTTGTACTAAAAAAGGACGTATAAGTTTGTGTTTTTGTCAAATATAATTACTACTTGTAAACTTCTGAAATATCTTATGAATTATTTACCACTTATTTTATTATAAAATGCCGTCACTTGTAAGCTCCAAAAACATCTTATAAGCTACAAGAACTTAAAAGTCATTAAATATAAGCTTATCCAAAGATTATCACAGAACAAGCATATTTTGTTAGATGTTTTCCTCTATGGTAGTTCTCATGATGAAAATAACAGGTGCATGCTCGAAATAAATATTTTCGTTCAGAGGAGGAGAAGGAGAATTTGCTTCAGGAACTTGCAGATCTCACAGAAGATTTTTCTGGAGCAGAATTGCAAAATATACTGTATAAAAACACTACTTAAGCTCTGAGTATAATCTAACCTTCCATCATGAAATAATGAAATGGCAATGGCAGGAATGAAGCTGCAATATTAACTGCTAGAAAGGACTTAGACTTCATAGGACGGCCAGAACTTCTTGAGTCCTTGAAGCGAGTGAGTATTACAATTCCTTTCATTTCTAAGTGTCATGATGTTTGACTTGGATTGTGTGGTGCACAGTGCACACTAACATAAATATCAATCATTTCTTGCAGCAAAAAGGTACGTTTGAAACAGGTCAAGAAGATCGTATTGAAATCCCTGAAGAGTTAAAACTGAGATTGGCATATCGAGAGGCGGCTGTAGCTGTTCTTGCATGTCACATTCCAAATCCATTCAGAGCCTTTACTGGAGTATGATATATTAAACTGGATTTGATATTCATGTCTCCCGCAAATAATATTTTCGATTGAAGATTTTGAGTTTCTTTTTTCGTATTTTCCAGACACATATTAATTCCGTACGCAATCAGCCAAATCTTCGCTATGAGAAGAGAACAGGCAGGGTATTTCGGCGAAAACAAGATTACGTGGACAGAATAGTACGCACATGTGCTCGTAAGTTATGAATGATGTTACTGAAACTCATATTCTTTTCAGAGGAGATCATGCTTAAGTGTGTATCTGTGTCATTGGTTTTAGGGGGTACTTGTTAAAAATATTGAATGACAGCCTTTTTTGGAAAGCCAAGCTATGTGGAGAAACTATTTAGTTTATGATTAAAGATTCTAAAAATAATTTTTTCCAACTTATGCATTTGCTTATTCATGAGAATTTGTGCGAGTAGTGAACTTTTGGACGATTCTTGGTTATGCAAACTACAGCACTTTTTTCATTGGTGCTCTTACTTCGAGCTAAGTATGCTATTTTTTCTTTGAGGGAAAATGTTTATATTGATGGATTTAATTTGTTGTTTAAATTGGGTCTATGGCTGGGACCTAAAGCACCAGCCCGGTTTTGTAGCTAATTTGTCTATCCATGATTTTGGACTGCCATTTAAAATAGAAAGAGAATAATATATTTTTCTCTCCCCTCTTTCCCATGTTTTCTTCTCTTCTCCCTCTTCTCTATTCATTCAGCACTTCTCTTGAATTCAATAATCTACTCAAAAGTTTTCCCTCACGCGTTGAGCGTGCAATGTTTGCTACTGTGTATAAACACTCATTCTGTAGTTTCTTCTACTCTAGTCCTGCATGAGCCGATGGTAAGACCAACTTTTCTCTCTTTTTTTTTTCAATCAGGAATTAATAGTTGATTTTATACCACCTTCATTGTCTTTAAGAATCCAAATTTACTGCATACTCTCATTCACACTGTATTTGAAAGCCTTGCGTGAGGATCATGTTTTACGTGGAGACATTTGTACAAGTTTTCTTTCTGCTTTCAATGGCACTGATAATTTGAATATGTAGCCAGAGTAATTGAAGAAGAGATATTTGGGATTGACAATTTATGCTGGATTTCTGCAAATGCAAATTTAAGAGCTGCCAACCTTGCTACACAATTGATCCTGCATACGGGAATGACTGCTTTCGGGAAGGCCCATTACAGACATCTACCTGATCTTGTGTCTAATGTGAGGATAGGGATACATAAAACCTAAAATTGAATGTATTTTTGGATTCAATTCTCATATCAATCGCTATCTGCTCTCAATATTGTTTAATCATCATTTTCAGCTAATTCCAAAACTTGAAGCACTTAGAGAAGAATACGTGCGTTTTGCTGTGGAGAAATGCTTGGCTGTTATAAGAGAATACCGACCTGCTGTGGAGAATATTACAGATGTCCTATTCGAAAAGGGAGAGATAAATGCAGATGAAATTTGGAAAATTTACAACAGTTCACCACGAATACCTCAGGTATACTCTCTGCTGATCTTTTAAGATACGGTTATCATGGAAGGCGGTTCGATAACATATGACTTTTAGACTTAATTTTCTTTAGGTGTTCCTGTAATGTATTACGTCTCACTTCCTCTTACAGTATGTTTGGTTCTAGATTCTTGTTAGGAAAGAAAAAGTAAATGATAAGTAAAAGTATATTTAATGTTTCATGTTTGGTTGCTAAAGAAATATGAAAGAAAAGAAAGGAAACTTAGGAGAATACAAGATTCTCGTCACAAAATGATTAGGGAAGAGGGAGAGGAAAATAAGGAGAAGTTTACCTTCATACTGGACGAACTGCGATCTCAATTTCTTTCACATCCGTCACTCAGTTCATTCCTATTCATGAATTCTCGTCATTTCTTTTCAATCTGAGGAAGTTGTTTCCTCGCATTTTGATGAGTTGAGGATTTTGGATCTCTTTTTCTTTTATTTTCTTTTCCTTGGTGAAATCCTAAAATGAAACATAATGTTACTTGACTGCTGTGCCCAAACACCTCCCTTCTTTGCTCGAGTGTTTTCCTATATCTAATATCCTCATTATTTCACACATGAGAATTTTGTTCGATTCATTCTTTTTACATTGTTTTATCACAGAGTAGTTACTGTGTTGAAAGCCTGCTGAAATATTGTTTGCACTCTATTTGGTTCTAGTATTCTAGAAGGAAAAGAACAAAAAGAAAATGATGAGGAAAAGTGTATTTGTTGTTTGGTTGATGACGTAAATAGGCATGAAAAATGAAAGTAAAGATGGTGGAAAAATGCCAACAGGGGTTGGTCCAAGTGGTTTTCTCATTGCCCACATTCAAATCCCACTTGGGGTGTATGAGTTATAAAAAAAATAAAAAATAAAAAAGGATGGGGGAAAAATATATCATGAAGAAGGAAAATTCCTTTTCCTCATGAAATGACAACGAAAATGGAGAGCAAATAAGGAATTACCTTTGTATTGCTTTTTACCCTTTAAGGAATTACCTTTGTATTGCTTTTTTACCCTTTCATTTGCATTAGATGATATATATATATATATGTGTGTGTGTGTGTGTGTGTGTTCCCTTCATAATTTTGTAAACTCTGACAATATCCTGTTTGCCAGCCTTCTGTGAGGCCCGTGGATGAATATGGCGCCCTTATGTATGTTGGACGTTGGGGAATCCATGGTGTTTCCCTTCCAGGGAGGGTAACATTTGCTCCTGGAAATGTGGGATTTGCTACTTTTGGTGCACCTCGTCCAAAAGAGGTAATTTTTTGAATATAATTTCTATTCATTGCTTTTCAATATAATTGATTTAAGGGAGAGAAGGTAATCCTAAGTTTGTAAATATCTGCTTCTTTAAGCATCTGTCCATTTATAGGCCTTTGCATTTCCCTCCCTTGGATATGCTTATCGTATTACTCTGAATTTTTTTTTTTTTTTTTTGGGATCGAATTGAGATCCTTAAAGTTGATTCTTTGGTGTCATTTTTTACTGCAGATTCAAATCATAAGCGATGAAACATGGGATTTAGTAGATGGAGTCGTGGACAAAAGGCTGGAGGAGATCAAGAATCGGGTGAAAAGAGCCGAGGAGACTCAAGTTTTGATGCCCAGCCATTTCCTATAAAATTCAGCATATAATTTTGGGTACACCCACCCCATTTGTTCTCCAACTTTTTAAAGTATTTTTTAACCATACTACTTAAGGGGTGTTTCAAACTCTTGTCCTTTCCTTTTAGAGGGATAGAAGTAGAAGCTGGTTTTCCAAATTTCCCAAGTGCTTACAAAATGCAAAAACTACAAAAGTGCTTTTTATTTAGACTTTGCAAATACTCCTATAATTGCCACTGCCCATTGGTAACATGTTGTGAGCTGCATCTATTGCAGGTTCATTATTCAAATTTCGACCCGTATCATCTTTTTATGACTCGAAGGGAGTGTTGGATCCTCAAAATTACTGCATCAACTCTGAAACCATTTTTGTCAGTGTTACTATCGACAAGTATTCTGAAGTCCACTTATGGGGGGCACGACTCTCAGACGAACGAAGAGACAAGTGGTTAAGATAAGTCAGTATACGTTAAAAAATCTAGATATAGTGAAAGCTTGAAACGTAAACACAGTCCATTGAGTTGTAGGTCTGCTAGATTGGCTTTTGTTTTACTATTGCATTCGTTGTGTTAGCAATTTATAAGCCGGGTTTTGTCTCGTCATATTCTGTACGTATGATCAGGAAAACTATAGTGATGACTTATTCTGCTGCTTGTTAAGTTTGTTGTGAATGAAATCGAGCTCAACAGTGGGTTTCAGCCTCTGTCATTGTGAAGTGAATGTCCTGGTGAAGTTAATTGTTGCATAAATGTATTTGAATTATAGTTGTTTCAATGTATATTAATATTAACTAGTATTCTGGTGCACCGTGTTGAGTTTCTTGGTGCGAAACTACCATTGATTTGGAGAGTTATATGCCTTAGTCGTACAACCCAACTTAAATCCATAATAGATGTTATATAGCATGAAAAAGAAAGTAAACCTAAGATAATCCAATATCATGTAGTTTGGTGTTAAACTAGAGATCACGTGTTTGAGTTTCTTGGTACGAAACTACTACTGGTAAGAAAATCTGGTCAGGATATAACCACAGAAAATTAAAAAGAATGAGAAAGAAAACATAGGAATTAGGATAGTGAGATGAAAACTAGAAGGTTATTTTTAACAATTTACTTATTAGAAAGAAAAAAAAAAAAGAATTAATGTAAGATCCGATTGCTTTACATAACAATACAGGTAGTCTAAATTTGTGTATATGTGCTTTACTTTAGTCTGTATACAAAGAATCATAGTTAAACTTGTATTAAACCCTAAAGGGCACAAGATCAGTATCAATATCTGCTGGTATTCTTCTCTGTGGTGGGAATCTTGGAAGAAGGCTGCCTATTCTCTTTGCAGTTTCCAAATAGTTTCTGTATTTGCATACTAATCCATCTTCTTTGATGTTGCTCTTATTTTCGCTCAATTCCAGGTTTAACGCCTTCATTCTGCTGTCTTTTAGGGCATCCTTTTTGATGGTCCATGCACCAGTTCTCCAGCTGAAATGGTACCATGACAAGAATCTTTGCCCATAAATGGCTATGAATTCTATCGCTGCCAAAATGAACTCGAATTCTTCTTCGGACATGTAGTAGGGGAAGCTCACTCTTGTCCACCCCGGCTTTATCCCTGCATAACCCTGTCGTCAGATTGAAATTTTAGGTTAGTTACGCGGTCTTCCCTTGTAGTTATGTATAATTACATTAACCGCCCTTTTTGGTTTTAAAATTACAAATAACCCCAGCTTTGGATAATCAAGATGTGATCAAAACCGTTAAAGTTGATCAAAGCTTATATTATGGTGTCTTTGAATTCCAAAAGGACAAATAAAAACATTTCAACTTATTTTTTTAAGTAGAAACAGCAAAACAAAACACTCTGCTACTTTTAAGAAAGATAAGTATAGCTTTTAGACTGTCGATATCTACCTCTTTGATGACCGATCTAAATGCGAGCGATCTAGACTCATCGACATCAAGCAGACTATGCCCGTACGGCCCCGCACAAGCACACCCTCCACGAGCCTGGATCCCGAACAGGTCATTGAGAAGTTTGGCAACGAAAGGGCCGTGCAACGGCTTGCCCCTCGTAAACCTACCATTCTCCCCCCACACGTCTAGCTGTTGCCCTTTCTTCTCCTCTTCATCCATGGAGAATACGAGGAATGACAAAATTGCTTGTCTCTTGGCAGTTGTGTTGCCCAACACCCAAATGTTTGGGTTGGGAAGAAACCTTTCAAGAGCTCTTCCAATGTAACTCTTCTCAATCTCATCAATGGCTTTGTAGCCAATGTATTCCTTCACCCAAAAGGCCAATGCTGTTCTTACTTTCCCTATGATTGCTGGAGTGCCTGCATCTTCCCTTTCTTCTATGTTGTCTACGTACAAGGTGTCCTGCATTTGCCTCATTATTAGTAAACTAGTAAACTCCGTGATTGTGTGCAAAATAAAAAAAAGATACTATTATATAAATATATTACAATTAATTTTTATATTAATATATATCCTACTATCAAAAAAGAAAGATCTATTTATACTATATCTTATCTCTCGTTTAATTTAATAGTATAAATAAATAATTACAAATAATCCCCCACATATAACTCAATTACGATAAAAAAGAAAACTATCATAATTGAAAATTTATAAAAAAACACATAACTTTTGGGGCAATATGAAATAATTCCCATCAGTTTGAAATATTTCTATTTTACTCCCCATAAAATTATACAATATAATAGGATATAAATGCGGCATTAGAACGTTTTAGTACTACATTTTGTGAAAATTATACAACATATATATTTTGAGAGGTATTTTAAGTACGAAATTATGCTGAAATCATACAAAATTTGCCAAAATGGGGAGTTAAAGTAAAAAAATGATGTCTAACTAGAGATTTATTCCACATTAGCAGATAATTTTTTTTCCTAATTAAATTAAATTTTAAGGGGGTATTTGTGATTATCTCAGACTTTTAGGGGTGAGAATCTTTTTTAATTTGATATGTAGTAAATTTATGGGAAATGTTGTCTGGAATTTATTTAGATTAAAGAGTCCATAACATAAATTTAAATTGATTTAACATTTTTATTATATTTATTATTTTATTTAATATTTCTAAATGGAAGAAGATTCTTGCCTTCTCATCGTAACCGTTCACAAAATTAACAGTGCCACCACCACACGTGGACGGTGGAGATGAACCCAATCGGTAAAGGGCTTTACTCATGAGCAGAATCCCGGGTGTTCCTGGACCTCCCACAAACTTGTGTGGGCTTAGGAAGATCGCATCGTAGCCGTCCATTTCCCCTATTTTCATATCAATCTTGGTGTACGGCCCACTGCATTTCATGTTATAAAAAAATATATCATATTTGGGACAATCAATTCCATCACAATTATTAGAAAGATAAGATCCATAAGACCCATTAAAAAACAATTTTTTTCTTTTTGCAATATCTTTTCCTAAGTAGGACCCATTTATTATAAAAAGAAGAATTAAATAAAATAATTAATATCAATTATTCGATGTTAGGTAGTATGAAAAACAAATATAATTTAGATTGAGTGACAATATGACCATATATTTGATGGTCCGCGCTGAAATAGTATTAACTTGTAGTGCCGCAATGTTAGATTATTTATTATTATATGATAAATTAGAAGTTACATCTTCGTATATATATTTGTATTATGCCGTCTTTGTATTGTTATTATTATTATTATAATCTTGTTTTTCAATTCGCACATCTTATACTAATATGAATGTGATATTTTGTAAAAAAGAATAGCTTTGGCTATAAAAAAATATTGGAAGTTGTCTTTCATAATTTATTGAAATTTCGATAAAAAAAGAATAGTTTATTGAAATTTAGGCCTCTCACTGTAATTATTTATGATGTACAAATACGGATATGATGATACGGGTACGAAATGAATATGGTGATATGATTTTTTTTTTTTAATTTTTCATGTGAGGAGCGTCGGGTATTGTGTCGGAGACGAGTAACATACCGGATACGACGTAAAATAATAAAATAATATTTTTAAAAGTATTCGTACATCATAGATAACAAACTATAGGTATTTAATGATTTCAAGTCTATAAAAGTTTTCCAACAAAAAAAAGTCTATTTTAAAATTAACTACTATATTTGGACAATATAATTCTTAAAACAAACTAACAAAGATTGATTCAAGTGATTAATGAATTAATTTTTCGACAACAAATTTGAATTCCACCTGAATGTATTTAAGAAAAATAATTAATACTTAGAACAAGCTATTTATAGTCTATACTCTGTACCATATAGGAAGTGCTATATATATTTAAAGAAACAACACCGTTATGATTGAAAATTAGTTTCATCCTACAGTACTATATGCCCATGGAAATAGAGACAATATAATATAATATGATATAAAAAAATATGTATGTATATTTCGAATTTTTAAATTTATTATGTGAGAAGTATCGAAAATGATACATACAAAATATATATTTCATAAAATATTCGTACCTCTATTTCTTTTATATTGATTATCTTATTCTGGTACATAACACCACAAGTATTTATATTTGACTGCGTAACTAAATTATGTTCCACTTCCATTCTGCAAGAATACAGAATATTTTATATATATTCGGCTGTCATGCATGCCAATAGTTAATGGTAACCCTTACTACTATAATTGTTATATAGTTTGAAAAAGTTAATATTTCCACTTAGTTAATTAAGAAGCGGGAAAATAATCTATTGATCATACCTTGCTGCAAAGTCAAAACAAGCAAACCCTCCATACCGATGAAGAAGCCTGGCAATGGCCCTAGTATTAGCACATATTCCAGTCACATTGCTACAAGCCGAGAAAGACCCTAGAACCGGCCGGTTTTTCTCCTTATAAAACTCGAGTTTCTCTCTCATCGCCGCCATATCGACCAACCCACGGTGGTCGAGCCCGATCTCCACCACCTCCGCCAGGCTTTGCCGCCACGAGAGGATGTTGGAGTGGTGCTCATAGGGACCAACCAAAACAACCCATCTCTCTTCATTGCTTAGGCATTTAAGCACTCTTTCTCTTAGTATTGATGGAATGGCTAATCCCATCACTTCTTGAAGCCGCTTGATCGCCGCCGTGGAGCCCGAGCCGCAGAAGATGACGGCGGATTCGTCGCCGCCACCGCCCAAGCACTTCTTGACGTATTTGGATGCTTCGTGGACCATTTTTGTGGTGGTGTGGCCTACGAAGCTGTCGCTCGTGTGGCTGTTGCCTATATATATGTAGAACAAATTAGTAGAAGATTTAAAGGGGGTTCAATCGATTTAATAAGACAAATTTTACTTTAAATGCCATTTTGCTTTAGGAGAAATTTTGCTTCTTTTTTTTTTTTTTTTAAATACCAGTTACAACATTTTATCGATTTCAGGACGTTTCATTTTTATTGATAAAATAAGTCTATAGTTTCAAATCTAATCAATTTAATGTCAAATTAGAATTTTTTTTCTATTTAAAGAAATGTCAAATTAGATTGGAACTCTCAAATATCTTCTGACAAATTGTCCTAATTTGACACGTATCCAAGTAAAATCGGACCACATATAAAATTAAGGAGATTTTCTGATCGATGAGCAAAATGTAGTTCCGATAAATTACTTAATTTGAATACATGAACTTATTTTATTACCCAAAAATAAAACATCATTTAAAATGATCAAATTTATGAAGTTAGTAAGCAATTTCATACCATAAAAGGGCAGCAAGTTTCTTGCAATGTAGTTTTCAATGTATTGGAGGGAGCGGCCGGAGGCCGTGTGATCAGCATAAGTGAGGCGGCGCCGTCCAAACGGGCTGTCGAACTCCGCCGTGCTGCCAATGATTTGAGAGCGGAGCCACCGCAGTTTCTTCTCAGCCGACTCATCAATTCTCGGCAAATGATGATGATGATCATCGCCATAACCATCCTTGCAATCATGATGATGATCATCTATCCCTTGAAACGAGTAATGATCCTGAACAATATCGTCGTCATCGCTGTTGCTGCAGCTAGCAGTATTCATGGTGCTATGATTGTCGTCGTCGTCGTCGTCGCCATCGTATTTTCCAAGAATAGTTTGTTTATCAAGGCTATCCGTAAGAAGATGATGGCGATGCTCGAACTCCATTTTGATGAAGGTGTTTACCTGATTAAAATTCAATATAAATGGGTTGGAACTTTGAATAGAAGGTTTGGTTCTGGAAATATTTCTGGGTAGGGTTAATGAATGGCTATTATTTATAGATGGAGTGACGGAGGAGCCATAGGAACATATCAAGAAGGGCCCTCAGTTTTGACTCCCAATTCAAAATTGGTGGAAATTGAAATCAAAAGATTTATTCTTTGAATTTTTATTTTGATTTTTTTTTTCTATCCTCCCTAATATTTATGTTCGTTTTTTGTTAAAATTCTGACTATCTGACAATCTATATCTATTGGTATTGGGAGAATTGTTTAATTCATTTGTTTAATATGTTCGATTTGAAATTTTTAGACATATTCTTGGAAAATTCTAGATGTAGGACTTCAATTTTTCTGATCATAAAATTATATGATAAATTTCCACTGGAATTCCTTTGCTTGCTGGAATTTTCCGCGTGGTAGTCAGAAAGACATGTTTGCGTTTGCGTGGATTTTGGATTTAAAAAAAAAATTAAAGAAAATAACTTTAAAAAAAAATCTAACATGGCTTTTTTTTTTTTTTTTGAAAAGTTTCTTCTAAATAATTCTTTTTATATAGTCTAACTTGGAAAACAAAATTCACACAGACACAAACATATCATTCGACAACTACTTGGACAAATCTGGCAAAGGAATTTGGGTGGAAATTATCCAATAATTTCATAAGTAAAAAAATTGAAGTCTCACATTTATCATTTTTTAAAAATATATCTATAGATTTCATATTTAACATATCAATCGGATGAATTGAATAATTTAATTTCCCGATTCATATTGGTAGGGTCATTCTACCTAAACTTGACTTGTTTAAATTAGTATGATGAGTATCATTTAATCAGTGAAAACTTTAGAGAATATAACAAATATAATATATTTATTTTCATAGTTGGTTCGATTTTCCTGAATTGAATTTAGTCTAAATTAGGATTTTCGGTATCTGTATCTTAAAGCAGTAGGTAGACAGAATTAATTTTCAGTGGGACAGTTGGGCAGATTGATTTGGAGACAATAAAAATAAATGCATAACAATAGTTAGGTTTTCGAGTTTATTATTATTAGTAGTATTTTTATATATTATTGTGGTCAATTGAGTGAGTTGAGTTTTTCCAATTCCCCCTATTGGGCGATCAATACCATGGAGATGAGTTAACTGATTGTAATGTTTCAAAGACTTTTTCTTACCACAAAAGTAAGGGTTGTGTGTTTTGCAGTCGGCAAGGAGTGGGTCTCGTCTAGTCTGTCTAGATCATAAATGAGTTTGTAAATAACAGAATATTCCTAAATCAAAATTAAATAACATAAGATAAGTAAATAAATTTTAAAATTATAAATGATCCCTTCTTCTCCGGTTAGAATTTTTAATAATTTTATTAAAGTTTTTATTCTAAATGAATTTTAAAACATAGAATACCCCAAAATTGAATTTTTATATCTGGATCTCAGATTAATACAATAATTTTTTTAATGGAGAGGGAGTTGTTTGTAAATTTTAATTTTAATTAGGTGTCCAATTTTAACAAATCACAATATGAGAGTTTTTTTTAATTTAAAAACTAATGTGGGATCCAAATGTAAATAAGTTATTGGCGGCTAAGAATCAAATGGTCAGAGTTGGGTTATGGATAATTCAAATCAATGTCCAAATGGAAATTTAGTGCAGATTGGCAAGTGGGACACTAAC
>JBBMKE010000001.1:20231902-20244703 GCA_037834125.1 Lippia alba | reverse complement strand
CACATGATACTTCTTAATCAACTACGTAATATAACTATTTATCTCTCAACATTAATCTTAATCAATTAATTGCTTGCTTCTTAGTTGCTTATCACATCATAACCCCTTTCATTAACTCTCTCCTTTTTCCCACGTAAGATACATGGTAATCTATAATACATTAATATTTTTAAAAATATTATTTTATTATATTGTATCAGACATCGTATTCGATACTCTTCATTTAAAAATTTTAAAAAAAATACATGTGTCGCTGTATCGTATCTACGTCGTGTCCTATCCATATGCATATCCGTGCATCATAAATTATAATAAATCTATATAAAATTTCAGATTATGCAAGGATAAAAATAAATAAATAAAAATGAAGGGGTGACTTTTCATTAATTCATTATTGCAATTTTTTTAGGCGGGCAGGAATTGAGGGATGCGGGAGGGGAGTCCTATTATTTGACATAAATTTCCTAAAAAATTAGTTACTAATAAAAATTAATTAAAATAGATTTTTAATTAGCATATAAAATGATGACATATTACTTTTTAGCAATAAATTAATTAAAAACGTAAAAATATGCCATTGGATAAAGAGTCTACAAAACCCATATAAAATATAGAATAAAATTGTGAAACGTACTCAATTGTTAGGAATTCAATACAATGAATAAATAAAATATTAAATGAATTTATAGTCAACCCGGCCATCCACCATAGGAATGTAAATGAAACGAGTCAAGTTGAGTTGAACCTTAATTTATTTTTTTTCCCAACACGAGCTCAGCTCGAGTGAAAATTCTACTTAATCTTTTTGTATTAATTTAATATAATATACATTTGAAATTAGAAATATATAATTTTGTTATTTGTTATTATAAAATTTAAGTTCATGAGCCAACGAACAGGAAGCAAAAGATTCATATGTTTGTATTTATAATGAGTGTGCTCGCCTGACTTTTAAATCAACTTGGCTCATTTACATCTCTACCCAAGTACTCCTATATACCCCCTTTGACTAGTGAAATGTATGTATGTGTATGCGCGTGTGCGAGTCTATGTATATTAAAATAATAATAAAAAGACAAAAATGCCAACTACATACACCGGAAGCATACAGATTGGAGCCTTGAAAGCCTCCGGAATATTGGAACTCCAATAACAATCATCTTTCGTAATTTATATATATATATATATTGTTTCTAATTTTGTTTTAAATATTAGCTATTACGTAATGCAAACTTCCAAAATTTTGGTAATATAGAAACAATTGAAACCATTTAATAAAAATAGTTTCAGAATATATATATTGTTTCAGTTATTTCATCATAAACATGCCAAACAAGTCACCGTTGGATTTCAACGAGTGCATGTAACAACATATACTGTTAGTGGCACGGCACCGGCTACTTGAACATACACACCCACCAGATGATCTCACACTTTGAATATATACAGCTGATTAATTATTCCAATATATATATATATATATATATATATATATCGGGCATTTATTTATTTATTTATATTTGAGCAAGGTCGGACTGATAAGATGAGTTTGTGCTCAAAATTAAAACCCGAACATAAAATATGTATCTAAATAAATTAATATATGATAAAATACCAACATAAAATAAAGGGTTAATTACACCTAGCTGCCATACTAGACGGAATGATTATAATTTGTTATTATTTTTAGATTAAATTACACATCACCCTTCATGAAATAAGTAATTACACTTAGTTCTCATTTTCGTTTAAAAATTGCTGACATCAATAAAATTTTAATGAAAATCTAAAAATACCCTCTGTTGACTTTAGTCAACTTTTTTTTTTCATGTTACCTTTAGGGGTTGATTGTTAGCTTTACTAATTTGGGGGTTAGTTGTAATATTTTTAATAAAAAATTTCAATTGTTATTTTTTGACAAAATATGATTGTTATAAAAACTATATTCCTCTTTCAGCTACAACCGACTACACACTTCGTTTATTTTTTTCTTTATATATTTAGTTTGATTTGCAAGATTCCTTCATATTTTCTTTAAATTAAATAAGTTTTATTTTTAATTAATTCATTATCCTAATTTACTTAGAATAAGTATTTTTTAATGAACGTAGTACTTTTTAATTGATGTTTACCGACAATAACATTTAAAATAATTTTAAAATATAAAAACTACAATTTTGTACCATGCAGTCAAAGTTGCAAATTGTACTCAATAAATTAAAAAATAAAAAATTCACCAAAAACGAATCAAATTTAACTGAAACGGACCAATATTGAACGTTTTACTAATTAAGAATATGTTAGAGGATTTTTTATATATTTACATAAAAATTTTAACATGTATTATAAATAAAAAGTTTGTACTTTTAATTTATAATGAATTATTATTTAATATTATTATCAATTAACTCATATCTAAATAAAAAATATTTAACTTCTAATTTTGAATTAACAATATTTTTATTGAACTAAGTAAATAAAAAAATTAATAATAAAGTCACCATAATTAATTATGTTTCTAAATTAATCTTTAATCATAATTAATTAATTCTTACGTTTTATCTTTAAATTAATAACAAATAAATGTTTAATTCATATTAATATTTTGTAAATAAAGAGGAATATAGTCGTTACAACGACTATATTTTGTCAAAAAATAAAAGTTGGAAATTTTTATTAAAAATATTACACTTAACCACCAAACTAATATAATTAATTACAATAAACCCCTAAGAGCAACATGGGAATTAAAAAGTTATCTAAAGTCAACGGAGGGTATTATCAAATTTTCAAATATTTTGAAGATGCCAACAATTTTTAAATGAGAATAGGGAATAAGTGCAATTACTTATTTCGTGAAGGGTGGTTTCTGTAATTTAATCAAAAAATGATAGCGAATTGTAATCTAAAAATAGCTCGAATAGATAAGGTTAAGAAAGTTATCGACTTGTCCCTTGTGCCCCTCAATTCATTTGCTTCCTTCGATAAAATATCAGCCCTTTCATTTGCTTCTCGAGGAACTTGCTCAAGCCTGGATTGCTTGAACTCTCATATGAGGGACTTTGCTATGCTAAGTGTGTGACCGTCGATTCTTCCCTTGCTGCACTCGTTCCCTCGTACTGACTAGCTACTAACTTGGAGTCAGTGAAAGTTGCCAACCTCTTATTCCCTTCTCTCTGGCGATTTTTAACCTTGCGATCGGGGCCTCATACTCAGCCTCATATTGGTGGCGAGGAATTCGAGGTTGATGGTGAAATCAAGCTCATCTTCTTCAGTATTTCTAAAAGACACCCCGATCCCTCCCCCAAATGTGGTTGATGAGTTGTTGACTGACAGCATCCAATGAGTCAATTTCGGGACTCAGGGTTGAGCATCATTTTCGACCAAAAAGTCCAATGAGGTCGGACGCGTTCCAGGTAGTAGCATGTGCATTTTTCCTAAAAAATTGGATTAACATACAATGCTCGACTTTCTTCCCTTTATTAGACAACCCTACGTGCATGATATTTTCTACTTGTCCCAGAATGAGCTCTATCCTCTCCATCTGGTCAATTGCCTCGACTTCCCATCCTGCAATTTTGTCCTTTTTGCAGCCAAGACAGAGGTTATCTTATGCGACTTCTCTGGATCGACCAAATTCAGGTTGACTAAATCCTCATCCTCGAAGCAAGGTATGGAGAGGACATACACAACTTGCTTATTGGATAATTTCACCTTTTCCATCTAGATAAATAGCAGGTCTAGGCAGTTTCACCTATGCCTTTTGGAGTGGGAAGTTTCATGAGTTGTTGTGTAGCGCCCGGCGCGTGACGCCACATCCTCCGCACTAAGACCCGACACGCATATGAAATGAAAGTCCATACATGACTCGAATCAAAGCAAACGGGGACACAACACACTCATTATGCTAGACGGGACTAACCTTGAACCAATTAATCCAATAAGTCTAAATAAAAACCAGGGTTAAGCAACATGATGCAGAAACATATATTTACATATCATATTAACAATTTGAGCCATAGGCTCTGAGCAAACGAATACATGTACCACGGCCTTCACAGCCTCAAAACAGTAATGTAAAGCGCCACAGGGGTCCATAACATAAATACAGAAATTAAATATGAATGTATCAAAAGAAGGTGCTAGACACTAATGCAAGACTCCACAAGACTCATATTCCCGCCTAGCACTCTCTGACCTGCACAAAAATAACTGAACAAGATCCGGGTTAAGTCTAAAGGAGACTAGTGGGTATAAAACAGGGCATAAATAAGTAATACGACAGAATTAAATCACATTCATGCGAGCTATAATCCCAAAAGAGGTTTTCAAAGGATTTTCGAAGTGGGCAGAAAAGAAGATCATCTAGTGGGATTATAACGTTCAATTTCATTCCATAAATCTATTATTGGGTCATAAGTGAGCCCGACGAAAGGCTAAGTATCCTTCCTCCACCTCGTGTATCTATAAATCATAAATCATTATTCATAAATCATAAGTGATCATACATTTAATCTTGTGTGCACATCCATAAATCATAAATCCTCCTTACTCCGGGTGGTGGACGAGTTTGCAAGACTCGACCACCCAATCATAGTCCAATGGGGGTACATGAATCCCCCAATGGCGCTCAGCTCCCATTCCCCGCCAATCTCCTAGCGGGGTCCGGTATCACCGTAATTTGGTTGGGACTAGTATACGAGGTTCAACGTCAGTCCTTGCCTTCCCGGATCACCACGCACACTAAGTCCCTCGGCCCCATAAATGTGATTTCATACAATTCGCCAAAATATAAGGTAGGGTTCATAAGTAAAAGAGGCTTAACGTTTTGAAATTATATACTCCAAAAGACTCCATATACATAATATAGATTTTGGCTAAAACTTGCACATTGGATGTGTATATAGGGTTGGAGTATTTAAATAGTAGAGAAACCCACCTTCAAGGAAAAAGTAAGAACAAGAGCCTCACGAACCAGCCTCGTCTCCCATCGGACCCAATTATGTGCAACAAAAGTGAAGTGAGACTCAAATGACCACATAAGACGCTCGACTGTGAAATGAATGTGATATGATATGCATAAGAAGTAGTTTCATGTCATGGAGAAGTTCATGTGCACAATAAATGCCTTAAAGGCTCATACTCAAACATTTCATTCATCAATTCAAGCGTTTGTGACCATATAAGGATATATCTTCATAAATCATATCAAATTGAACCATAAATTCCACATAAATAACAAATTACACAAGTCCATAAGCTTAGAACACATAGGGGTCATGAAAGAGGTGGGAAAAACCTATACGAGAGAAGAGAAATGAGAAAACAACGCACGAAAACGGCCAGGAGCCACTGTAAGGAATCAACGGCTGTTGATCTGATTCAGTAGCACACCGCTGTGCTGCATTATTTCAACGGCCGTGGGTTTTCCAGGCCAAAATTCCAACGGCCATTGGAAACCCTAAACGGCCAAAAATCCCATTTTTCACACCAATTCGGCCAAAACAAGTTTTGATCATTCAAGAACACTCCAAATTCATTCCAAACACCTTCATAAATTTATAAAATCATGCATTAACACATCAAGGCATCAAAGGCATTCAAGAAGTGAAAATTCAAGTTCAATCATCAAAGATTTCAAGCAAAACGATCACCCGAACTCAAATAACGCAAATTGGCATACATGAGTGCATAATGAGCCAAACATTCATATTCTTAGCACCAAAACTCAAAATCATAAGTCATACCTCAACATACTACTCAAGCATAAATAGGGAAAAGAAGGGGATCAAGGTTTCAAAGGGATACACGAAGCTAAAGCAACCATTCATGCCAAGAATCATTTATCTAACACATATCTCACACAAATTGAGCACCAAACCAAGTATTCAAGTTTTCCCCTTCAAACCCAACAAAAGCATTAAAGGCAAAACCTTTCCCTATCAGCCACCAACCAAGGAATTCATAAATACACCAAAAATAAGTATCAAGGATCATCATAAATGCATAAAAACCCAAGGAAGTCAAGAGAAACACAAAGAATTTCCAATTTCACCCAAACCCATTAAAAGCATTCATGGCAAATCCTCCCACAACCAACTACCAAGTGAAATAAGTCTGTATAATCATAAATACACTTCAAGGGAATAACATGGAAGCATTAACACCCAATAAGAATCATAGATGCTCAAGGAATCACAATTTCTCCCAAAACCCTTACTATTCACCCAAAAACCCAATCATGCTTAACCATGGAGAATTCATGCAAGAGGTACATGAAAATGAGCACAAGAATACAAGAAATCCAAATATGTAATTACCTTCAAGAGTGAATGCAAGAAAATGGAAGTTCTTGAGCTTGGAGGTTGCAACAATTGAGGTATGAGGTTGAGAGCTTTCTTCTTTCTCTTTTCTCTCTTGAAATTGAAATGTTTTGGTAGGGGAGAGTGAGAGTGATGCGTGGGGTTGGTGATGGGGAAGAGAGAGAGTGTGGTCCAAGTGGATTAGGGTTGAGGGGTAGGTACTAGGTGTGTTAGAGTAGGACGAGGGTCAAAAGTGGTCAACGGTTGTAATTTAAGCATAAGGGGCTCATTTCGGTTGGATTTTAGAGGTCTAAATAATTTTATAAAAATAAGAGGCTAGTCCCACTGAGTCCAAATCGTCGATTCGAGCTTAACGGTGGTGACAGAATTCGAATCCGAATTCTCGAGCTCAAGATATGTCTCCCGGACTAAATGATGCGCTAATTGCTCGTTAGCCTCCACTTTGGTCACATTACCGAAAAAAATTCAAAACCATATTAAACAAAATCAAAAGCATAAAACGAGTACATATACGTATTCATAACACATAAACCTCCAACATATTCAAGTTTCACGAAATTCAAAAATCGAATCAATTATGAACGAAGAACAAATAATTCACATAAGAGCAAAGAGTTCAAAAATTCATTTAATTTCATATATTCAAGGAATTCCAAATATTCACATTATAACATTTAAATAAATGAAATTAAATATGCAAAGTATTTATGAACAATTAATTCGCGCATGTTGGTAAACACATACGTCATACCTGTACGGCCGAAGAGTCGGGGCGTCACATGCTGGTAGGTTGAAATTAAGACCCAAACATCAATGAGGCATAGACATATAATGTTAAAGGCTAATGGTTGATTGATTACTAGGTATTACATCTCTATGGTTGTTCTCTTAGGGAGGGTTCCCGTGGAGGTATCCAGTCGGATTCGACCTTTTAGGTATACTTCCGCTCCTCCGAAACTAGTTAGGGGAGTTTTTATAGGTTTGAGTCTTAACTTTGTATGTAATTTTATTTTCTCAAGAGTCAAGTATAATGCTAGTAAAGCTTCCATTATCAATAAAGGTTTTAGATACAGCAAAATTAGCGACATCTAAGGTGACCACCATTGGACAACTAGGAGTTTTTCCCTCCGGTGGTGGTCCATCAATTAAATCCCTATCGTTAAAGGTTACTTCCTACTCGACCCACTTCTCTTTCCATTTGGTTTACATCACTTCTTGAGGAACATAATCCCTCATCCTCGATCTCATATACCAGAAGAGCCCTCGACTTTGGACACTCGAGGGGCACCCTTTAAGCACTCAACCTTTCACAGTTGCTGCCATTGTCTCGTCTTAGAACTAAGCTAGGTAATAATCAAGCTCAGGGCCGAATAAGCCATTTGGAGGGAGCACCCGCCTGATTACCTCCGTCCCGAGGATGAGTAGTGCTTGGGCTGACAATGCCAACAACATTTGTTAGTTCTTGTCCATCTAGACCAAAAGTTCTTCCGTTTTAGATTCTCATTCTCACAAGGTTTTTGTTTGAGTAATTCTCATAGACGGCACCAAAATGATGGAGCTAAATGTTCGACTATTGTGTCTCAAGCTAGAATCAGCCGACTTGTAGCGCCCGGAACGCAGGGTCACCGCATTCCCTGCACTCAGACTCGAACACATGTATGAAATAGCAATCCATATATGCCAAAATCTAAGCAAACGGGGACCTACACACACACAATAGGATAAGCGGGGCTAACCAACGACAGAGCATGCAAAAACAGACATAATGCGGAAACAGAAACATAAAATCCAACATCAACGTAATAACATCAACATATGCCAGACCGGGCTAATATACCATGCCACACATGGCCAAATATGTCACACAGAGCCAACAGAAGTGCCACATAGGTCTAACAGAGAGCAAAGTATAAACTCTGAGTACATAAGTCATAAAGGCATTATATAAGCATTCTCCAACATAATATTCCAAAGTGCAGAATGAAGATGCAACCCAACCTAACAAACCAGCGAGACTTAACAGACTTAATACCCACCTAGCTCGAACCGTAAACCTACAACTGAAGGGGAAAAGGAGAAGGTCAGTCTAACGGCTCGACTGAGTGAGGGGGCTAACGCACACCCGCACACTATATAGATATAGAGCATTGCACATTATAAGGAAAAGAACATGAACCGAGGATAGTTTTTGCATACCAAATCGTTTAAAGAAGGAAACTTTACATATATATATGCAAGTCATTTCATTAATCTATCTTCGTTTCACGTTCCAATATTACAACATTAAAGCTCGATGAGTACGAGCACATTCCATCCAACACCTCATTACATTACCAGTAAAACCAAAATCACAATCAATCCAGCCTACACACCAATTTGATGGGAGGCTCTGCACTACCCTAACCATCCATTCCTCATTCCGTTCTCGAGGGGGACGAGATCCCACAATGAGTCATCGCCAGGTTTTCACCTCCACAGCTCAAGAAATACCACGCCTTCCATAACGATCGCACGCGATACCTCAAAGTGGAAATTAGACCTAGGAATCATCCGACAGCCCGCCACTGTTCCGGACTATCCCAAATCATAGCCACCGGGCCCAACATTACCATTGCATTACATTTGCCAATCTCTCATGGCCATCTCACAGATTACATTACGTTCAATATGTTATCAATAACATTACCTTCCATTTCATACCTTACCTTGCAACTTAGCATATGCTTAACGTACCTCTACGTATCATTCCATTATGTGCATTCGAGGTGGTCCTTTACTTGTTTTGAAGGTACACGGTTTGGATCATAGCCTCGTTTCAAAATATTTTAAGCTCACATATGCTTACACCATAGTTTGAAAATCTTTAATCGTATGACAAAGCCATAAACATATCGTATAAATACATATCTCATAAATAATAGTATAGTCGCATGCGGGCTCGAAAACGAACACATTGGGTTGTAGGTTGCTTTAACTAAAAGAAAACAAACCTAAACCTGACCTTGAATCGTAAAAAATAAGCGACGCAACCCACAACACCTAGACCTTGGGTTCCAAATTCTCCGGAAGTGGCTCTGTGACAAGCATTTACAAAATCCGAAGCTTAGACTCAATCATGAACCAATTAGACGCTCGACGATGCATTATAGATGTAATGTAATTCACATGAAGCATTTAGACATTCATCATTTTATTTCACGTTTCCAAATTCATTTCACATCATACGGATCAGATATACATCATAAAACACATTAATCATGCTCATAATTAAACCACAAAAGCAATTAAAGTCATAAACGAGGCATTAGAAAGCAAAAGGGTCAAAAAGCACTGGACAGCGGGAACGGCCTTACCCAAAATGGGAAGGGCTTTTCCCACGGCCGTTTCGGCCTCCCTTCACAAATGGGAATGGCCATTCCCACCCTCGAGAGCATTCTGGAGTGGGAATGGCCGTTTCCAACCCAAGCATGCCACGGGAAGGGTCGTTCCTACCTGGAATAGTCCCTCACCTTGGCTAACAAGAACAATTACGGGTTTTACTAAAAAATTTCAATCTCCAAACGCAAAACACCATCAAAACTCACCAAATTAAATGAAATAATTCACCAATATTCCAAGTATTCATAAGATACAAGTAAGACATCAATTTCTCAAGATTTAGGCATGATTTTAGCTCAATTTCAACAAACCCAGTTCATGAAGTTTCAAGCTCAACAATGGCATAATAACTTCAATCAAACCCCCAACCCCATTCAAGCATTTACTACACCTCATACCTCATTTACATGCTCAAGAACACAAGAAATTCAACACCCAATTCAAATTCTTCATTTCCCCCCAAGAACCCTAGTTTTCCCCAATTTCCAATTTCATGCTAAATCCACACAAGAACAAGAATTCCATGGAGAAGAAGAGAGCATTCAACAAATAGAGTTCAAATCTTAAATTACCTTGAAGAAATGATGAGAAATAAAGGTCTCTTGAACTCAAAATAGACAAAGGGGCAAATGGGTTTCTTCTTCTTCATTTCTCCTCTCCATGAAACGTTTTGGGGGTGTGTGATTGTGAAAAATGAGGGCTGATAGTTTAGGTCTTAAGTCTCAAAGAATATGGGTAGGGTCTCCAGGTCGGATATGGATAGTTCGGCTCAATTAAATGGGTCTTTCTTTAGTTGAAGGTTCAAACGGTTATAGAAAAAGTCAAAGGCTGAGTCCATTGGACTCGAATCGACGAGACCAATCTAATGGCGGTGTTGGAATTGGAATTCGAATTCCCAAGCTCAAGTTGGTTTAAAACGACCTAAATCAATTAGGTCCAAAATTTCATGGAAGTTGAAATTAGATTCCGATTACTCCAAATTTAAATACACGAGACATAAATCAATTAATTCAAGTCAAGTAGGGTCACATAGTCAAACACAACAATTAAATCACACATTTACATAAATTAAATTAAGATAATACGAACCTGTACGAGAACGAATAAACGAGGTGTTACACGACTACTTAGAATTTGTTTGAGGGGAAGTACTCGACCTGGGAGTTGAGTTGCGAGACTGAAGGTAAATGTGAATTGAAGGCCGACCTAGGACAAGATGGGGGAGGACATAGGGTCGACACTCCAACACTCAAACCAGTATTTCGATCTAGAAATGAGAGATTTTCGAATTAATTTAAGCGTATTTATGTGTTTGCATAACAGTGTTAAGGAGGGGTACGTATACACTGATACTTTGAAGCGGTTGGGCCCAGAGCCTACTGTGCATTTAATGCATATCAGGTATTATACAAGGTACTTTCAACCATTTAATCCTATCGGCATTTCGATGGGACCCACATCCATACTTGATGTCAGAAGTAGAAGTGGCTAGGTCGAGGATCAACAGGGCGTTGGTCATCGACCTCTCCTCGAGGAGTAAATTGACCACTCAGTTCTCTCCCCCCATAGTGCCTTCACCCTTCTACTTGCTCCTCAGAAGTTAGTCGGCTTCTAATTGGTGGTCAAATAATTCGATTCTCAATTTCGGATGAGATGCCACGTGATGAGCAGAAATGATCCACGTCAAAGTATATATACTAATAGGCGGTTCAAATTACAGGAAATCTTTTTAAAATTTTCTTTTTATGTTTTAATTAATTTTCTCTTTTAATTTGAATTTTCTATCAATATATGTGGTGTATGTATATAACTGAAATGCAAAGCGAAAATCAAAAAATAAAATAAGAGATCCAAATCCCCCACCCCAAAAACACACATATATGCGTGTATGTGTGTGTGAGAGATATTCTTTCCATCAATTAATTCCTTCCAAGTATATGAACAAATAAAGGTCAAAGATAGAGATAAATAAAGCAAAACATAGAGCGGTATAAGTTGGCAGATGATCGAAGAAACTGTTTTCTGAAATCTGAAGCGCATGAGGTCATCCATGGAAAAGCATCTGTCTCATCATCTATTACCTCATCATTCTTCTTTCTCACATTCATACAACCCTAAATTATTACCGTCAATCTCTTTCTGAATTCTGCAAAACGGGCTTCGGAAATTAATGTAAGAAAGAGGTGCACCTAAAAAATGAGAGGTTTCGTGTCCATATCTGCATGAATTTTTCTTCTCATGATTAAAGTCGAAATGTTTCGTGTGTGTATGTGTAATAATCTATTTACTTTCTTGTTTTATTTATGCCTTTTTTTTATAGTACAATTTATGTTGATGGAACATAACGAAAGATTCGACTTTTTGTAAAGGGTTTACCTATGACTTTTGTTGGCTACAGGGATCGTGATGAAGATGATTGATTGTTCGATCTTCTCGTCACTTCCCTCCATATAATTTGAGCACAATTTTATTTTGAATCTACACGTAATATATTTTTCTTCTCCTAACTTCATCAAAAAAAAAATTTATTTTACATAACGAGTGGATATTTTTTTTATTACAAGTTTTGAAACTTTTTAAGATAATATCTCGAAATTGAAAAACGTCCCTTCATTTGTTTTATTTAATTGATTTAATGTATTGATTCTCAAAGTATCATTTTTCGTATTTTATCATGCCTGATACTTTTTACGTGTTAGATCATTCAAAATAAAACCGAAATAGTTCAATTTTTACCGAATCAAAACCAAGTTGCTTCAATTCGATGAATAGTTAGTAAAAATGCTAAACCGAAATTTTGGTTAACTGAAATTGATTCACTAAAATTTCGATTTTTAATCAGATTCTCACCGCTATTGTATTGTATCTGTGTATCATAATATAATATATTATGAGTGTGCGTTAGTTTATTTTTTCGGTTTTGGGTTCTTTTCAAAAAAGATTTCCTAAAATTGAAAAATAAAATTTATTGGAAAATTGAAATTGCAAAAATCTTACATAACTAATTATAAGATTATGGGATTAAGAATATCATAAAATGGGCCATTAAATTCACAAGTAATGTTGAGATGATTTTAGAAGCTCAACATAACTAATGTTA
>JBBMKE010000001.1:20215387-20231802 GCA_037834125.1 Lippia alba | reverse complement strand
CATTGGAATTTCAATCATGAAAAAGGCTGGCTGTACTGCGAGCAGAAGATTAAATCAATTTCCATGAGTAAGAGCCTGCTGTATGAAAACTAGAATTCAATACTTATAAGCATTTAATAGAACTGTATACGCATGCACAAATGCAATCATTGTGAAATCCAGCATATATTTCTCTTAAAATTATCAAATATATACTTTGTTCATAGTAGAAATATAACATCATTGTTTTAAAAGAATATAATTTAGTTGTCCAAGGGCATAGTCGATTAATAATCTAGAATTAATTAAAGATCATAATAATTTCTTCAATTTAATTTTTCTTTTGAATTTTTCTCATGGTCTCTTCTTTTCTCCCAATATTTTATTTATTTTGTGAATAAATTTGGATTTCTTTCCCTTACCATTTCCTCTCAAACTTCTTTCAAATTTCTTGAATCAAATGCGTAATACATGTGGGGTTTGAATTAGTTTTCAGTTTTCTATCGATTCGGTTTCAAGTTAAATAGTATTTCTTTTATTTTCCTAGTTGCTTTTCCGAGATTGAGTATAATACATTTTAATATATCAACACCTTTAAAAATATCATTCTATCATATCATATTGTGTTTTTTTTATTTAAAAAATTCAACAAAAAAATCATATTATAGTATTTGCCTTGTGGTATTCATATTCGTAAATAGTAAATTATGAAAAATTATATATTATGAGAATCTCTCCCCCGATTGAGTTGTGTCATTCATAGTGTCCAAATTAATTAGAGCGTTGTTCCTTCTTAAGCAATTTAGTATTGTATTATAATTTTGGTGGACTTGCTGCTTCCCAAGATGCCCGTTAATTAATTTTCTGTTAATAATTTTTTAATTTTTAACTTCAAACATAAACTTCATAAAAAGTGTATATAATTTCTTACTCGTTCCGATTAATATATGCAACCTAAACGTGCATATGACGTAGCCTTAGCTAAGGTTCAACTTTAGACTATAAATAAAGAAGATGACATTCGGAATTAGTTGAGAAACGATGATGCATATATTCCAAGAAATTCAGTTAACAAAAGAGTGCATGAATACAAAACAAAAAAAGAATAAAATAATTAAATAATTCTTTGGGAAATCAAATTAACACAAGAAATTATTCCCAAAACCTTATCTTCTTCAACTTGGCACCTTGTTTTGACTTCTAAAATTGAATAATAAAATAAAATATTTTTATCGAGTTATACATATTTTTACACTTTCATATCAAAATTAGTTTTTTGTAGTCCACCGTCATCTTTATTTCACATTTTTTATTTTTGAGTAATTTTTTGTGGTATTAAAATCATGTGTGCATTACGTGTTTAATATTCAAACTATCAAAATTCTTAAAAATTAGTTGAAGATGCTCTTTCATAAAAAGCAGGTAGTGGCATACAACAAAATATGAAGTGTAAATGACGATATATAAAGAAACTTAATTTATATATAGGGCTAATTCCAATCAACCCCTCATTATTTGGGGTGTTGTGTGATTTGCCCTTTTTTCTTTAAATCGATGTATTTAACTCCCTCATCTTTGCAAAATTTAACATTTTACCTCTCTGACACTATTTCAACGTAATATTTCGGAAATATTTCGTTCAAAAAACTTTAATAGTTGATTTCTCCTTCGTGATAGCGACCTAAGAGTCAAGATCACTACCATCTTTGATGAACAAAATTCATAACTCATTTGACTCTATTGATTGTCGGAAGCGACGAAATTCACCTGCAAAGCTTCGTCAGTCATGTACCATCTTTGACAGGTGATTCCTCTTTTATTGGTAGTCGGATTTTGATTTTGAAACAATCATTGTGTGTCTTACATCAAGATCTTCAATTTAATATATAATATCAATACATTTGACATATGATATGTATGAATTTGTCATTAGAAATCACCCAAAAAAATTTTTATAAACTGTGGCGGAATATTCTAGGAATATTTTGCCGGAAAGAGGTTAAGTGAACATTTTTCCAAGGTGAGAGAGTTAAATACCCGATATGAAGGAAAGGGGGCAAAGCGGCACAACCCCCAAATGATGTGGTGTGTCTGCATTTAGCCATATATATATATATATGATATACATACTTAAGTGAGATTCGAATTCGAGATATTTTCTTAAAAAATAAACATATTAATCATTTGAACCAACTTCAGATGACAACTTAATTTAAGTGTGAAACAGTAAAAATGCATATAATTTAGATGAATTTTTTTTATCCCAAATAAAATTATTTTTTGGTTCTTCTAATAAAATTATGGCATATTGCTACAGTATTTACTTTTATTATATGATCAGGATCGCGAAGTGAAGTTGATAGTAAAATAATTAGTTTCTTGGGGTAATGTTTGAAAACTCCCCCTTAGTTGAAAAAATTCCGCTTCACTCCTAAAAAATTCCAAATACATCATTTTGGGATCTGGATACATCATTTTTGGAATTTGGGTACGTGATTCTTAAGTTTTTGTACAACATTCACTGTTTTTGGGGAGTGAAGCGGAATTTTAGTTTGCACTAGTTTTTTTCTTTTTTCAACCATAACATCATTATGCATAGTAATTTCAGCCGTGAGGGTTAAGTCTTGAAAATATATTGATGAGTTTAAACTAAACAAGCTATGCTGTAATTATGTCAATTGTCAACAATGAGTTAGGGATAATTTAGCATTATTACTGCCAAAAATACGTGTTAGGCAGTAACAGGTTTTATTCTACTAATGATATTATTTATGAGGTATTAATTATATTAATTATGTTTGTCACAATTGATAAGCACAAATGTCAAGATTCTCACCATCTGCCATATTGGAGAACTTGGTACTTTTGGACTAAAAATTTATTAAATAATGCTACCGTTGATTTATAAATAAATACAAATTTTATTCAAGTCATTAATGCTTAAAAAATATATTAGTAATGAACATAAGAGTTAATTAGATTTATCTGTCAAATTAAATAGGATAATCGTAAATGACATCCTGCATTTAATTACATTTACCCCCTGGCCTAAATTTTTTTAACTACATATAACTCCACTAATAATGTGTTAATTACATATAGCTACCTTATACATACATTAATTACCAAAAAAATGATCACTAAATGTAATTAGAATTCTTTAAATAAGATGCAGGCTTGATTATATCTGATGTGAAGTACCACTTATAATTATTCCATCTAATTTGAGAACCAGATGTAATTAACCCTATAAACGAATTTGAGGTTAATTAATATTAATACGTATAATCAACTACGACTTTTGCACGTATTATCACTGAATATATTATTATGCCTTTTTTTTTATACCGACAATATATACGTATATATTGAAATCCCAACAAATGTGAAAAAAAGGAAATTAGGGAAATGAAATTAGGGTTTGCATTTGAAGTTTGAAAGACTAATGTAACAAATTGGAGAAAACAAGACAAGTTTATAAAATGGTCCACAATTTCCCTAAGTAGGTAGAGTTATGCCCTCACCTTAAGAAGCTAACTTTATCAAAAGTTTCCATAAAAGGAAAATCATGTTACCAAAAAGGACTTTAATAGATCATTCAATTCCACCATACAAAAGAGATCTCAAATAATTTATTTTTATAAAAAATAAAATAAAATTTCAACACCCCACATTGCTCCTCAGAGTCTGCACTTAAAAACAGTGACTAGCTTTCCTTTGAGACCCAAAAATTTTCAACTTTCCATAAATGGAAAAAGATAGAAAAAAGTGAATATATCCCTTGTTGGCTCTCAAAAGGGTAAATTAGGTAATGGTCCTTATAGTGTTAGGTCATGCAATGTAAGAAAAAATAAAGGGGGTTATATTAATTACTGTCCTTGGAAACATACACACATGTATATATATTTATATATCACCACCCTATATTTATATTCAATTACAATATAGTCCATTTCGATCGAGTAATTACATTTTAGTCCCTATATGTCTTGTTTGATCTGAGGTTTCTAATAAAATTTGTAAAATAATACTTATATCCCTGACGATTTGTATGAATACTTCATCAAATAAATGATTAAAATTACAAAATCATCTCTAAAGTTTATAAATATAAACAAAAAGATCTCTATAAATTATGCATTTAACAGCACAGTCCCATTAGTTACAAATCAAATTAAAAAATATGGGGTATTTTTGGAGCGACATAACAGAACCCTAACGGACGTTAGAGATCACAAACGGTTCTAAAAAATAAGACACTTATGTATAATTTTTTGATTTAGAATTTTAGATGAACGACATTATAATTAGATTCAAATCTTGTGTAATTAGATGTAAATATCCATATATATTAGATTTGAGATAGATCAGACCATTTAAATGTAAAAATTTCTCTATTAATGGTAATTATATTATCAGAAATTCGAATAAGAGAATTCTAATTAAGCTATAACATCGAACTATTAAACTATATCACTTGTCAAAAGAGTAAACATAATATCCAGCGGAGTATAACTCAAATATAGGGAGAAAATTGTGTTGAGAAATGTATAAAAAAAACGCTTGAACCGAGTATTATTTTTTGTAATTATATAAAAGGTGTAGCTGCTTTATTTATTTGATTCCCACCAAAAAAAAAAAAAATTTGATTCTGCAAAATGGAAGTTTAAAAATTTTCAAGTTTCTAATCATATGAAAACACAGTCAATGGGGTGCGTACAAAATGCTTTTTGATTTAATGCTTATATTAAATGGGGTGTACCGCATCCCCATAGTACACTGCTTTTTAACAAATTTCAATTGGATGGGAGGTTTTCATTTATTATTGGCTATCTTTTTAATATGAAATGATCATATTGTATAAATCTATGAAATACGGACCCTCCTTAAAAAATTGATTTCGTATTGTATCCGATACTCGTGTTAGATACTATATTTGATACTCTGTATATAAGAAACTTTAAAAAAAATTATATTATTGTATCCATATCGTGTCGTATCTACATAACCGTATTCATATATGTGCATCATAAGTTCAAATGGTGAAAGAATGTTTTAGTATTAAAAATAGTTTCTGAGTTTATGATATTTCTCGAACCCTTTCTTTGAGTTTAACCTCAGTTTTAATAAATAAATTTCAACTAACAAACACTAAAAATTGTAACCGAGTATGATGGTTGAGAGAAGACTTGGGAGCATGGTACATCGCTTGAAAATTTTCATTGCATGGGATTTCTTATAGTTTTCTCCAAATTTTAATCATCAGTAAATAAAAAAAATATGATATTGATTAATAAAATCAAATATATTTCAACCGTTGGATACTATATATGTTAAAATAATTAGAACAATAAATTTTTTACTTTAATACATATTGAGTAATATTGTTTACGCCTTAATAATCTGATTTAACTAAAAAAAATTAAATTACCAGAAAAAAACGAAAAAGTATATCAAAATTTTTAAAAAATAAATATAAAAATTCTAATCACCAAAAGGCCCATATGCGACTTTTACTCTGTACTACATAAAAATAAAATGTTTTCCTCTGGCAAACAACATTTATATGAGTTAAAAAGGCCCACACAAAAAGGCCCAATATTTTTATATTAGTTATAATTTTTGAATCTCCTCGTGATTGTAGAAGTAAAATACCCAATATAATAATGTCTAAAGCACTAATACAACTAAATTGGGCTGAACAATTACCCAAGGTTATAAGGTGAATTGGGCCGATTATAACAAGGGTGTTCCAAATTGAGGGCCCATATAGAGGAATTTAAGTAGCCTGAATATGGACCGGTTTTAAATATAGAAAATTCGGCCTGAATCCAATTGTATAATTCAATAGGGAAATTTACAATTAGGTACCCTGAGATTTGCCCTAATTACAAATCAGTCCCTCTTCTTTTGATAATTATATATTAATCCCTAAAAAACTGTTTCAATTACAAACCAGTCCTTCTATAGGGATTAATATGTAATTCAAACAGTATTTTTAGGGATTAATATATAATTATTGAAAGAAGAGGGACTGATTTGTAATTAGGACAAACCTCAGGGTGCCTGAATGTAATTTGCCCAATTCAATATGATAAAGCTTGTCATATATGACGAACAAATAACTGATAGACCACGAATTTAAGTCTTAGTAAGAATAGTTAGAAAAACAGACTTGATACTCTAAAAAAAAAATTCTATCATATGATTTTTTATTTTCACTTAATCTTTATCTTATATATTTATCTTTAATTAATCCAATTCGTACTTTTTTAATTTTTTTTAATAAGAAAAAAATATTTTGATATTCATTGAATTTATGATTTCGTATTGATTTGGGATTTCAATTAGTAACTAGTTATCATTTTAAAAATAAGTTAGACATGCATATAATTGTTGGATTTCTAATCGAATCATATAGATGAGTATGTTTAACCCAAATGGTATGGTTTAACACCTCGATACTATATTATCTTAATTATTAGTTTATGTTTGAGAATTTGTGAATGTTGGTTGCGGGAATCTTAGAAAAATTACACAATCCTCCCATTGTGAGCTCTCCGTCGGTTGCGGATAGTTTGGTGGAATTACACAACCGTTACTTCGGGTACTCTATCATGGAAAATTACACAAACCTCACATTTAAAGTCTTTTGTTGGTTGCATTGTAGGCATTTTGGAAAAATCAGACAAACCTCCCGTAGGTACTCTTAACTTTTCCTAGGGTATTGTATATCAGTTGTAGTTCGAAGATATTACATAGACCTCCTCTCGAAAAACTTATTGTTAGTAAGGGCAATTTGGAAAATTTATACAAACTTGCATTGGGTGAGCCCCAGCTGACTTTTGACATAATTGTGAAATTACACAAACTTCCCCCCTTGTGCTTCGTTGTTTTGGCTATAAGGTGTAAGATATTTTTACCAAGATCAACGCCATGGACTTAGAATACCGATATAATCGAGAATATAAATATACATTATTTCTTACCTATTGAGTGAATTGGATAGAATCAAATATACATTATTTCTTACCTATTGAATGAATTGGATTGAATCTCATATTTACCGATGTCATTCATGTAGTATTCTACTGATTCCTTTAGCTAGATCTTCCTCTCCTTCTCTCACCAATAGTTGATAGCTTAATGGAAAAGCAGATCAATGACGAGGAGTGGAGAGGGGACCTAGCCACGTTATATAAAACCCTAGAAGCCCTCCCATCACGGACTTTTTAGAGTGGGCCTACACCAACTGTCAGATCACGTCTATTAACATCAAGGCTTTAACAATAATGGGTCAAACAAATAGGCCTGATAAGTCTTGTCTCATTAACTGTATTAATTTAGCCCGTTTTATTTTTAAAACAATCATCAATTAATTAATAGAAGTCCAATAAGAAATATTCTTACATAAAGTTGGAATATTACACACACCTCTCCCTGCAAAAGTCTTTATAAAATTTGACAAGTTCTGAAATTACAGACTCCTCCTCTAATGTCATTCAAGAAGAGGCTAGGCAGGTTTGTCAAATTACAAACACCTCCCTTTTTTATGTCTCACCAATCCTTATTCCTTTTATTTTTGGAATATGACACTTCGTTGTCATGGGACAATGATTGCAAGATAATACGAACATGATTCGGGTTACATCAAGATGGCAACCCACAAATTCCTTCTTTCTGGAGTCGTTCCATAGGCTTTCCCCAGAAAAGAGTATTCATAATGGAACTTTAATTTCTCTTAAGGAAAGGACAACCCGAGGAGATAACTTTGTTTTGAGCTACTCAACGGATAAGATGTTAGATGGTATTAAGATATCCACCAATTAGTGAAAGGCTACTCTAACTATATAGCTTGGAATGATATTGACGTCTTTGAGGTGCTGTATACATAGCTCAATGCAGGGGCGGATCCAGGATTTCACAGTAATTAGGGTTGAAAATTCTTGGACCTCAACATGTTGAAAATTTTTTAATAACTTGAAATTAAATAAAGGGCGATTTACATCTGACTACCCTGCTATTTGGGGTAATTACAACGTAATCCATCTGTTTTAAGAAATTACAATTTAGTTCCTGTAATAACATTTTAATTTTTGACCTTAAGGGCGATTTACATCTGACTACCCTGCTATTTGGGGTAATTACAACAAAGTCTAACTGTTTTCAAAAATTACAAAATAGTCCCCATAATAACATTTTTATATGAGGTCCTTAATAGAAAGTGTGAAAATACTTTAATGTCCCTGACGATTTTCGTTGTTCTCATTTAAAAATAAAATAAAAATAAATAAGTAAATAATGCAATTGACCAATGACTATTATAAAAACATCGTTGGGGTATAAAATAGTAAAGGATATTTTCGTAATCACGGTCCAAAATATTGACGAAACCTTAACGGAATGAGGGACTACAAACGGAACTTAAATTATAGGGACTATATTGTAATTTCTTGAAATAGATGGATTTCGTTGTAATTACCCCAAATGCAGTTAGGGACTACTAACGAAACATAAACAACATGGACTATTTTGTAATTTCTTGAAACAGATGGACTACGTTGTAATTACTCCAAATAACAGGGTAGTCAGATGTAAATGACCCTTAAATAAAATATTCAAATTACATAGGATGATTTTATAATTTTTCTGAGACGCTAGAACTCATAGATCATAACTGTTTTCAACGAATCGTCATCCCTTGAAATCGCTTCAGAATTGTCTAATTATCAATTCTTTTGAAGATTTCTCTTTCACTGTATACAACCATGATGTCATTCAGCCATTCATCACCTATTGTGTTTCGCAAACCAGTTTTGATATATGGCAGAAAATACTCTCTCGACAGATGTTGCAACTGGAAGGATCAACGTCAATTCAATTAAACGATACAACTATGGGAAAACTTTATCTCTTCTAGTAGTAACTATAATCTCTGCCAAATTTTCCAAATCTTCAATATTGGAGACTTCGTATTTATCAATTGCATCAATAATATAAGCTCTAAATTGGTAGAGAAGAGTCGTACGTTCAATCCACGAGAAGTCATCTGGATAATGTTCTGTGAGATGAACCAACTTCTCAATATTGAAATTAACAAATGAGTTATTTGTACTAAGACAATTCATGCAATTAAGTAATTCTATATTGGCTTTTGGGAAACAATGCTCCATTTCTTGAATAAGTAAATCAAGAATCTATCAATTACAAGAAAACTAAAACTTACAATGTAGTTATTAATTAGATAGTAAACATAACTAAGAAATAAAATGTAGAACTTACATGATAATAAATCTCAACTTCGTAATGATGATAATTAGTTACACATCCGTCCTGCTACATACGTACACGAGATTTGATGATATCATTCATATTTATAATTTCAATTGAATTAGCTACAAAAAAATCTTCAACTTCTCCAAAAAATTGATCCCATCCATTCTTCCTAAAATTTCTCAATATTTTTGTTGTTGTGTCAATCGAAGACAAAACTTCAACAATATTTTGATCCTCGAGTTGTAGAATTGCCAACCAATCATTTTGTTTCAATCATCATAATTAATGTTTTTGATATGCCTCTACTATCAGAATTTGAACCATCTTCGTGCACATGTTCAAGCACTTTAATTATAGACAACCACATATTCTTTAACCGAAGTAAACTAGTAAAGTGTGATCCCCATCGAGTGTCAACTAGTCTACATTATACTCATTTCTTGATTTAAATCTCAATGTTTATTATTTTGCATTACCTTATGTTTATCACTTTCAACCCAATCACATATGGATTGCCACTGTTGAACTGTTACCTCCAAAACGTGGGCTCTGTTCACGTGGATCAACCCCCTTCTTAACAAGCTTTGTGTTAGAATATAAAAATAGTATTTAGTTTTATATTATTTAATATTTAGTTTTATTTGGTTTATAAATTGTAACCATATTTTAGTCTTATCTAGAATAACTTCCTTTGTAAATACTTATATATATGTACGTAGTTGTATCCTAAGAATTATTGAGAATACATATTTCATATTATGAATATTGATTCTCTTTCACTCCTTTTCTTCTGCATATCCATGTAATTTTCACACTTTGCATACTCAGTACATAATCGGCTCCTCCAATCCTCCAATGCCTATAGCTAGTCTGAAATTCCTTATGTATTATATCTTGAACACGTTTAGTATTTCAATCCTCAATATCTAACCATTGCTATAAAATTCAAAGGCATCAAATTAGTAACACACATAATCAAAATAAATTAAATTTAGAAAAACAGAATCTATAGTTTACCAATAAATGACGACGACAAACTTTCTTGTTTGTTTCTGGAATTTCCCTCCACATTGACACTCCAACAAGTTCAGCACTTATTCTAATCACAATACCAATAGCCTCTGCAAATTCATTCTCATACTTCGAAGGAATTTTCTCCCCCAGATTGAACACAATCTTCATCTTTCCACTCTACATTGTAAAAAAATTTAAGTTAGAAGGACATTTAATAATATAAATTTATAAAAGTTATATTAAACAACCTATTTCACTCCTTATCTAGATTTAAACCTCTGCTTGGACCACGGCCGTTCCTCAAATTCATCACTTCTAATAATCCACAAATATAAATGACATTTGATTATATCTAAACTAAATAAATAAAATAGAATATGAGAAACATGAAACAAAAAATATTTAAGAAGAAAACATGATGTTGGTGTAGGGTTATCAGGTTCATGATTCATCACTCAAATTTTCGTTGTTCGTGGATGGATTTGCGGGAACTGATTGTGAGATATTCAAAGAGCTTGAATGTAATGCATGCATGCATTTCCCGTAGCAACAACCTAAGTAAAGAATTAGAAATTAAATGAAATTTTGATATATGGAAAATGTATAAGACATACAGTAAACAAATTAAAAACAACAAGAAACATAACACTGTAAAATTAGAGAAACAATATGTAATGAAATATAGATAATACTTACACTACTAGTATTTGTTAATGGATCATCAAGTGTTGGTGAGTTTGTGAAAGGTCTTGTCCCTACATCTATATCACTTGCTACATGTCCAAGTTCATTTGATGTTGATGGAGGTGAAGATACAGGATTCCTTGTAGTCGGATCCTGAAAATATGAATAATTATTAAAATAATAATATGATACACAAAATCAACATTAATAGAAAGAAGATAAGCACAACTTACACGAAAAACATCTCTTAGTTGACCAATAGATCTTTGATATCTATTCATTCTTTGAAGTCGTACCAATTGTCCAAGTGTTTTATATTTGTGTTTCGTGGCATCTGAAAAATACAGTCACAAAAGCATAATGTAGATATGATATATTCTTAATTAGTAATCATACATCAACTGGATGCTGTTGTAGGGTAAACATATAAAAAAAATTAATTAAAGTTTTCAAAAAGAAATCCATAAACCAAAATGTATTAACTAATTATAGTTATAAGGAACTCAAGAAATACAACTAAACTAATCGGAATCCTCACCACCATAAGAATCTTCGGTATTATCTAGGTCCTCATTATTATCTAAATTATCAAAATTTAAATCCTCATGATTATTTTCTTCTTCAACTTCATCTTCTCGACGTCTTAAACGTTTTAAGATTATGAAAGATTGTCTCATCCACCACTTGAGGTTCCATATCTTCTCGTGCGAGAGAGCTTACAATATCTTGCATATCTTCTTCATCAATCAAATTTAATCCATTAGACTCACACTGTTGCAACCCATCTGTAACATAGTCTTGTCCATCAACCCCCGCTTCATCAACCATATCTTCTAGTTCTAACTCAGGAAGATCCCATAAATGTCTATGTTGGACTCTTTGGACAATCTGATAATTTGAGCCCAACTTTATGTTATCTATGTAAAATATTTGTTGCGCTTGGTCGGGTAAAATAAAAGGATCATCTTTGTACCACCTCGATGTTATACCGATGCTAATTAATTTCTTATCATTCAACATCGTTTTCTTGCTTCTCATGTCAAACCAGTCACATTCAAACAAGACTACTTAGTAACCATTCATATATGTTAACTCCAGAACTCTACTCAAGAAACCAAAAAACTCAATGACTTTATTCCTATTATTTCCTTCAACAATCAAACCGCTATTTTGAGTTCTGCATCGTTCATCATGATCCCTTGTGCGAAATCGAACCTCATTCACAAAACACCCAGTGTAACACTTTGTATTCAATCTTAGAGAACAATTTGCTAATGCCCATAATCCATCCGTCGCTAAACCTAACCTCACATTTCTTGGATCTTTGGAAAAGTCGGGATACTGTGTGTCAAGATGCTTCTATGCTCGTGAGTCAGACGGATGTCTTGTCGTGCCTTCCTCATCCACTCGTTTCTCCTTATGCCAAGTCATATTCGAAGCGTTTTACTAGACATAAAAAGTCTCTGCAATCTAAGCTTCAATGGAAAGTATCTCAATATATTATGAGGAGTTTTCTTACTCTTAGCATCGTCGTAAGTCCATCTAGACTCTTGACAGATTGGACACCTCTCCTTATTTTGATTTTCCTTCCAAAATAATGCACATTCATTCTTACATGCATCAATCTCCTCATACCCAAGATCAATTTCAACTAGAAGCCTTGTCATTGAATAAAGGGAAGGCGGGAGTAACTCACCCTCTGGAAATTTTTTTTTTCAAAAGATCAAGTAACATATTGAAAGATTTGTTACTCCATTTTCAGATTAATTTAATATGCATCAGTTTGACAACAACAAATAGCAATGTCAACTTGCAATCTAGATATAAACTTTTCTGTTTATCTTCTAATAACTTTGTAAAACTCTTTGTTTCTACATGATCTTCGGTGTTCGATTGACGCGCTTCTTGCATCTCAGCTAATTCATCTCCCAATTGAGACTCGTCACAATTTATATCATTGTTCAGATTAATATCACGTAACGGTTCTGCAGAACTATCGTCTATAGGTATAGTTTTCCCATGGAATATCCACTCGGCATAACTTTGTGAGAATCGGTTGAGGTGCAAGTGATGTTCTACTTCATATATTGACATATGCACCACATTATTGCATTTACTACATGGGCAATGAATTGTATTATCCGCACCCATCACATTTTGTTTTGTCAAATTAAGAAAATACGGGGCACCATTAACATATGATTCACTGAATAGGTTTATATTGCTAATCCGACTTTTATCCATATCCTACACAAATACGATACTGCTTAGTGAAATACTTAATACATATAAAATATTAACATTTTTAAATCCAATGAAACATAGAGTAATCAACGAATAGTGTTATTATTATTATTATTATTATTATTATTATTATTATTATTATTATTATTATTATTATTATTATCTAGTGATTAAACAAAGCACATCTAGTGATAAATAACTATTGTGTTGATTCACAAAGCACGTTTTTAATTTTTACAATTTATGACAAACAATTGCATATATAGTGATAATCATGAGCTACACAACTATTACTAGGCAAAAAACAACAGATTTGATTATAGAAGGACATATTTGTGCAATTTGTAACAACAAAATGCATTTCAATTAGTAATCATCAGTAGCCAATAACCAAGGTAAGACCGTAAGTAATCATCAGTAGCCAATAACCAAGGTAAGACCGTAAGAATTGCATGCAAATCCTTATCAAAATTACAAGAAATGCACATTAAGATTTGAAAGATATTATTACTAACCTTGTTTTTTTTTTATCTTCCCACCTCCTTGCAGATTCTTGGCGCACCACATAGGAGACAAGTAGTATTTTCTATAACAAAGCAACATGCACTCAAACGGTTAGCATATTTTGATATTTATAAAGCATATACCATTTAATAAATAAGTGAATCATCTATTCCAACAAAGTAAATAGACATCTTTTGTTTTTTTTTTTTGGTCTTGGAAGCCTGAATTCTACTTCGTTTGCACCCTAGAGCATCATCCTTGGAAAACCATTACCAAATGGAATCTTTCAACTACTTCTCCTTCAGGCTTGAACCTTTTCTGGGATAATAATTTATAGTCTCACTTTCTTGCCCAATGTTACAACAGTGAACTTCTAGTTAAGCCTTGCAGCTCCAGTTAATAGAATTATATTTTTAAATTTAACTTAGGCGAAATGACTCTCGGTAACTTCTTACATTCCTTATAGTAGTTTATATTTTTGTTTTTTCAACTAGCTTCTAACTCACATACTTTAAATCTAGGTAGTATCGTCACTTCCACTATTATTAATAAGGAATAAACCATCGAAAAAGAAACACTTTGGAAATCGATGGATAAAGTCGTCGCCGATCCTCTCCGCAAACGTCCTTCTGTGGCAACTATGATGAAACAACAAAAATAATCATGACTGGCTTATGACTTTGTCTTTGGAAGTGCTTTGAAAGGAACTGATACAAACGCTTCAAAAGAGGTTGAGATATCTACTGCTCCCGTAGTTCTAGAGCCTCTAACAAATGTTTCACCACCTCATCTATCTCCTGCCAATCGAAATACCTTGGATACCCATAACAATGCAACTTCTCAAGATGATATCGAAGCTTCTTGGGTTCCAAGGAGAACGCTTGTAATACCAACTGCTACACCATCTAGGACTTGTAGTGGTTCTACAACACTTAGGGCCGCCGCACCACTAATTAAGCCCCTTTTATCTAACTTTGCGGATAGAGAAGCGTCTAGCGATTCTTCACCATCTGTCACACTTTTTTCTTCCGACGAAACTTATCAAAGAATCTTAGGTGACCCTACCTCTAATAACATATTAACCCATATGCTAGCGATAGAAGCGGAACATCGTGATCGCCAACCTAAGGTAACTAGAAAGACCATTCCTCCATTTGACAAAATAAAGATATTCAATGGCTTCATACTCAACAAAGATCTTATAAGGTATGTTGACAGAGACTCCTGTGTTTTGGCAGACTCCTTTTCTACTGCATACCTTCAAGTATTAGCTTCTCATTTTTTTTATCTAAATCTCCTTTCATCATTCATTTTTTTTATTCATATTTTTTTACAATATTATGCTCCACTGGTACAAGTTTCGAATGCCTTCTTCACTAAACCCTTCTCTTTTTTAAGATGAGAACTTTTTCCCAAACTTCGTTATTACAAAATCTATATTGGCGAAACTAACGTGCTATTGCCAAAGAGACAACTAAATGCATACTTCCATGGTTGACCAAAGCTCCTGTTCCATCGGACATGCTTTAGTCGTGCTATAATGAGTCCTTTGAATTGTATGACACTCTAGAGAATAACCTCAAAAAAGTTTTAAATGAATTCCAACCACTTTCCAAGATTATGCCAAATGTCACCAAGGTTTAGGAGGAAAAGTACAATCTATTCGTAATAGCATACGATGCACTTATCGAACCTCAAAGAATTACAAACAAAACAAAATTGGAAGAATAACACAAGGATTGAGAAGCCAATACCCGAAGTCTCATCAACCAAGCTCATCAGGCTGGGGTTATCAAAGCTAATAACAAATTCCAAGAAGCTATGCCGGCCTTGCGATAAACCGTTGCTCATGACTACTGCACATTGGGTAGTTTCAAATACCTGATGGATCAAAAGGTTTCAACAGAAACATTTAAATACTTTGATTTATACCTCGACTAAATGAATCATCTCAAAATGCTACTTCCTCATTTTGATCGAGGACAATTAAATGCTACTAAGTCAGCTACTCTTAAAGATATTGATGAAGATGATGTGCCACATGACCCCGATGAATTTGACGATGTTTTGCAAAATCTATGAGAACTTTGCCCAATCCCATTCCTGAAGATACCTACCAAAAGACAGATGATACTACTGAAAACTCGCAATTCCTGCTTCTGTTGATGTTACTAAAGAAGTTCAACATCTCAACTTCCAAGATGTTGTTATCAATGTTGATGCCAACGCTGGTTCCTCTTGAATTCTATACAAGGATAACTTCTGTTTCTGGAATCTATGAATATTCTCTACTATCTAAATTATTACTATATCAATCTTGAAAAATAGAAACATGACTGTGACATCATACAGTCATCCATTTTTCTTATGTTATTCTTTTGCTATTTTATACACTTTTGACAGAGACCCTCGTGCTTTGGTAGACTCCTTATCTACTGCATACCTTCAAGTATTAGCTTCTCATTTCTTCTCTAAATCTTCTTTCATCATTCATTTTTTTTAACAATATTATGCTTCACCTTACAAATTTCGAATAGCTCTTCACAATCGAAATACGTTGGATTCAAATAACAATGCCGCTTCTCAAAAAGATAATGAAGCTTCTCAAGTTCTAAGGAGAAGGGTTGTAATACCAACTGCATCCAGTGTTTTGAAAATCGGACCGGACCGGCCGGTTCGACCGGTTCAACCGATGATCGGCGCCTTGTCCGGTC
>JBBMKE010000001.1:20204975-20215287 GCA_037834125.1 Lippia alba | reverse complement strand
AATCTGTGAACGTGGCTTTAATTTTATGCTACATATACACACATTTTTTTGAAAAAAAAATTGATACATTTTTTAAAAGTAACCCAATAAACCCAATCCAATCTCTAACAATGTGACGGTACCTTTTATGCTACATTTTCTCTTGCAAAACAATGCCCCTCTCTTCCTTTCCCTCCCTCTACATATGTAGATTATTAATTTCTCATCTCTAATCACTAAATTATGTAGATATAAATCCCTCTACATTGTTTGATTTTCAATTTCTCAACTCGAATCCCCACATGACTTATTTTTAACTATAATTATAAAATCTCTTTATTTTTAGCATACAAAATATTATTTATGACGTAATTATCATGTCACCGGTTTATGCTTGACCCAATTAGTTTACCCGACACATTATGTTCTTCCATACTTGACCCAATTGGTTCACCCGACACACTATGTAAACTAGTGTATGCCCCGTGCGATGCACGGTATTAATATAGGGCATAATTTACCATTCTTGTATGAATTTTATAAATCAAAATAATTTAAACATAAATAATTAAATCATATAGAATGAAAATAATCCATGAAACACATATCTTTTTATAAATAATGAATGAATTACTATTAAAATCAAAATTTATTACTTTAATATACTAAATTATAAATTGTATAATAAGTTAAGTGTTTTCTTATTATAAATAGTAAATAAATAAAATTCGTGTAAATATCAAATTCTAATTAGATAGGTTAAAATATGTGGAAAATAAAAAAAATAACAATTTAGATATTAAAATGGTGTATATATTAAAATTTTATTCCATAAAATAATTAATATATATATATATATATATATATAAATTATACATATCTAAGTACTAAAAAATTTAAAATAAAAAAGTAATGAGCAAATAATACTTTAAAATTAAAATAAAATCAATAAAAAACACAAATATATAAAATTTACTTAAAAGTTTAGTTATATTATGTGACATAATTAAATCTTTTAGCCAATATACTAATAATTATTTTTCAAAATTAGTGCATCCTAATGAAGTTGATTATTTATTTCCGTTTCTTTACTAATCATGCCACATTTTAAAAATAAATTTATAAATATTAAAATATATTAATTACAATAAAAATATAATTTAGTAAAGTTAGCATAATTGATGTGTGGATATTCTTTTTACATTTAAAAAAGAAATTTGAAACATAATTTTCGTGGATATGTATAGAAATTACCTCGTTACTGATCTGTACTTGAAGAAAAAGATATTTCTTTATTAAAACACGAAGAAAAAACTATAATTAATATATATATATAATACCACAAAATATGTAAAAAAAAATTTACTTTTTTCATGCAACGTACTTGAACCAATACTTCAAAAGGATATATTTCTCTATCAAAAAATTAAGAGAAAACCATAAAATAAAAACATACACATACACAAATAATACATAAACTATAATTGAACAACTATATAAATATAATTACCTCACCACGCATGGTACTTGAACAGCAACTATGAATCAATATACAAATAAACACCTTTACAAATTAAAGTATAAACATGTTATGAATCATTGTTATTGTAACTGATGGCGTAAGGTGTAAGAAAAAATTCAATTGAATGAGAGATTACCTGAGGTATATTCAAAACTTGTGTCAAAACTCAAAACTAATGAGTTAAAAATGTTGAGAGTGAATGAATATAGTAATAGAGAGACAATAAAAAGTCTTAACTGATTGTCTTTGTGCAGGACCATGAATTGAATTCCTTAGACAAAGTTCTTGATTTAATTTATCTGACATTTGCCTTGCAAGCAAATGAAGGCGGTTCACAGTTGGTTGATGCTGCATTAGACGATGAAGGCTTGCTTCAGCTTACTGAAAGCGAGCCTCCATGGCCAGTAAAACCTCAAGATATCGAGATAGATGTGCATAACGCGTACGAAGAGAAGGGGAAAGAATACAGAGAGGTTATATTTAAAACAAAATAACAACTTAATCAATGAGTATTAATTTATGTTAATTAAGGGGATTAAATGCTTAATTTACGTCAATTATTTAGGGGATTGAGTGCTTAATTTAGGTTAATTATGTCTCTATATTTTTATCAATTATTTTATACTTGATATAAATTTTAAGATATGGAAAGTCAAAGATCCATATAAACGTAATTGATACAAAGACAATAATATTTATTATATTTTTCTAAATTTAATGTATTCTATATTTTTATCTATTACCTTATATGTGTTTAAGTTTTATATTTTGAAAAGTCAAATATTCGTATAAAATAGTTTACATAAATAAAACGATATTAATTATAATTTTCTAAATTAGTGGAATTTAATTATTAATAAAATATATTAAATAGTTTAAAAGGTTAACCAACCAATCAAATTATTTTTAAAGAATAAAAAAATTCAAAAAAACCACAAAATTCCATTCAGTCAAAATTGATTTAATTGGGGTCAAAGACACTCTTCCTTTATATTATAGTATAGATATAGATAGATATAGATAGTTTTATTAATTCATCATAATTGACATATATATGAATAGAGAAAAGAAAAAGTTAATGTAGACAATTTCCCTTCGTAATAAGAATCTCTCACTAAAATATATGAAAGAGGACAAGAATGTGTTTTCTATACTTACAAACCATTAAGTTTTGTGTAATAGTTTATTAATTAATTAATCTAAGTAATGCTGAGCGGGGATTTTAATGGCATTCTGAGTAATGAGGAGAAATGGGGGTGCCTCGACCATCCGGTTTCTAGTATGGACGAGTTCCGGGCAGCGTTAGATGACTCAGGGTTGTCGGATCTTGGGTTCTCGGGTCTGGAATTCACTTGGTTCAGGAAGAGGCATGGGGAAGTGATCATGCGTGCTCGTCTCAACCGATCAGTTGCTTCGGCTGAATGGCGGGCAAGGTATCCGGATGCACGGGTCAGCCATCTTTCGGCGTCGTGCTTGGATCACGTGCCTATCATTACCACTTTAAAACCGCAGCCTAGCACATCTAAGAAAGGGAGGAGACCGTTTCGGTTCGAGGCGGTTTGGATCAGAAGTAGCGACTGTAAGGAGTTAATTGAGGAGGCGTGGGAACATTCTATGGTTGCGTCACCTACTGAGAGGGTGCTTGAAGGGATTGGAAGGTGCAAAGTGGGTTTCTTGAATTGGAGGAAGGAAAAACGGGCCACTGCAGAGGAGGTTGAGAAATGGGAAGCTCGCTTAAAACAGATTCGGGGGGCACCATACTCTTCCGGGATTAGAGAGGAGGAAAACATGCTTAAGGAAAAACTTGGGAAGTACCTATTAGAAGAGGAGATTAGGTGGAAGCAAAGGGCGAAAGTTCAGTGGCTTAGAGAGGGGGATAGAAACACAAAATTTTTCCATCTCAAAGCCAAACAATTGGCGGTGACTAACCATATTGAGGCATTGAAGGATGATGCGGGGAGAGTCCACAAGTCAGATGAGGGAATCAAAAAGGTGATCGAAAGTTACTTTGGGAGTTTTTTTTAATTCATAGCATGCTCTAACGAGGACATGGAAATGGTGCTGGGGGTGGTACATCGAAAGATTAGTGACGAGGAGGGGCAGCAGCTGCTTGTCCCGGTCTCCCGAAATGAGGTAACCAAAGCTGTTAATTCCATGTATCCCTTGAAATCCCCAGGCCCGGACGGCCTTCCCCCACTTTCCTTCCAGAAATATTGGTCTGTTGTTGGGAATAATGTCATAAATTGTGTTCGTGATTTCATTGATAGAGGGAATTTTGACAAACGTCTTAACTTTACCCACATTGTGCTTCTGCCTAAGTGCAAGTCTCCTGAGCTTATCACTCATTTTAGACCTATTAGTTTATGTAATGTGGTCTATAAACTTGCGTCGAAAGTACTTGCTAATCGTATCAAACCTATTCTTGATATTGTTATTTCCAGAGCCAATCCACTTTCATTCCGAACCGTCTTATTAGTGATAATATTTTGGTTGCTTTTGAGATTAACCACTTTATTAAGCGTAAGAGTTCAGGAAATGATGAATTTTTTAATCTGAGGCTCAACATGAGTAAGGCGTACGATAGCGTAGAATTGGGGTTTCTTGATCGAGTTATGACCAGGTTAGTTTCCCCCGTCCTTTTGTTGATCGCATTTTACTGTGCATTTCTACAGTTTCTTTCTCGTTCTTGCTTGATGGTTTGGAATTCGGGTCGCTGGTCCCGGAGAGGGATATCCGTCAAGGAGACCCCCTTTCCCTTTATCTCTTCATTTTCTATGCAGAGGTTTTTTCCCTCTTAATTCAGGAACAGGAGGCTCGTGGTGTTATCCAGGGAGTGACAATATGTCGGAGGGCGCCGAGTGTGTCCCACTTATTATTTACATATGATATGATGGTGTGTGGGAAGGCGACTGTTGAAGCTATGGAGGGAATAAAAGAAGTGTTGGAGGTGTATGGTAAGGTGTCGGGACAAGAGGTGAATGGGAGTAAATCATCTATGATTTTTAGTCCTAATGTGGACCGTAGTAGGGGGGATTTGTTGGCAAAGATCCTAGGGGTTCGGAGGGTTGAGAGGTTAGATCATTATCTAGGGCTCCCATCTTCAGTTGGTCGGTCGAAAAAGGAGGTTTTTGCGGGGCTGGTGGATAAAATAAAAAAGAAAGCATGTGGTTACTCGGAGAAATTCCTGTCGAAGGCTGGTAAGGAGGTACTTATCAAATCAGTGCTCCAAGCTATCCCTTCGTACACTCTTAATTGCTTTCTGTTGCCGGATGAGTTGTTGAGGGAGATTGATTCGGCGCTTGCACGTTTTTGGTGGAGTGACAAGAGCAAAAAGCGGCTTCATTTGGTGAATTGGGAGAGTATGTGCAAGAGTAAAGGGGAAGGGGGTTTGGGGTTCCAGGAAATGAAAATGTTCAGTCTTGCAATGTTGTCGAAACAGTTGTGGCGTATGGCAATTGACAAGGAGAGTCTTTTATCCCGATTGATGAAAGCAAGGTATTTTCCCTATTCGGAACCTTGGAATGCACCTTTGGGTCGCTATCCCTCGTTTACATGGAGAAATATTCATGCTTCTCGTAACCTTTTGGCTGCCGGGATTAGGTGGCGGGTAGGCGATGGCAACAACATCAATGCGTGGTTGGACCCGTGGGTGCCGGGGGTGAAGGAGTTTAGGCCGAGAGCTAGGGGTGATTCGGGATCATGGTCGACAAAAGTGAGCGAGTTATTCCGGAATGGATTACTGAAATGGGATGAAGGACTAGTGCGGGATAAGTTCCGTAACGAGGATGCCGATAGGATCCTAAATATTCCATTGGGAGACTATCGGCATCCGGACAAGCTGGTTTGGAATTATAATGCAAGCGGGAAGTTCTCGGTGCGAAGTGCATATAAACTCGCGGTGGCAATGGGGGATCACAACAGTGGTGAGGTGGTGGGGTTGCCGGATACGGGGCTGTGGAAGGAGGTTTGGAAGTTGAAGGTGATTTCTAAGATTAAATTATTCTTGTGGCGTTGCGGTAGGGGGATCCTTCCCACGAGTGCGAACTTGGTCAAACACAAGTGCATAGCGGTTGAATCGTGTGCAGTTTGCGGAACTGGGGAAGAGGATATGGCCCACGCTTTGATCCTGTGTCAGTTTGCAAGGCAGGTCTGGGCACTTTCGGATCTCCGGTGGCAGGTGTTATTGGGCATAGCGGATAATTTTGGCGATGGGTTGCGTTGTGCTCTGTCAGAATTGGAGGAAGGAGAAGGGAGGAAGTTGGCGACGTTGTTGTGGTTAGTGTGGGATCACCGTAACAACTGCAAATGGAAGGACGAGAGGAAGAATCCGACAGACCTTGTGAGGGAGGCGGCAATATATTTAGAGTCGCTGCTGTCAGTCGAGGAGGAAGTAGCAGAGTTACAGATTGCGCAACCAGTGAGTAGGTGGAGGAAACCGCCATGCGAGTGGATGAAACTTAACTACGACGGAGCGGTCTTCTTGGAGGCTAAGGCTGTTGGCATTGGAGTGGTGGCGCGGGATCATGATGGGTGCTGCCGGGGTTAGGAGACGGATCGCAAGCATAATCTTAAAGATCCGTTGGTAGCCGAGGCCCTAGCTGCTCTATCGGCGGCAAAGTTGGGTCGTGATTTTGGTTGGAGGAGGGTGGTGCTAGAGGGAGATTGTTCGAATTTGGTGTAGCGGTTGAAGAGTGACGAACCGGATTTATCTATCATTGGGAACATAGTGACGGATATTAAATCTATCTGTGCCAACTCGTTCGAGGAGTTCCGGTTTTCGATTGTTCGGCGTGGGGCTAATGAAGTGGCCCACAAACTGGCTAGGAATGCGGCTTCAGTTTGCGTAGGGTCTTCGGACTTTCTGGCTTTCGTGTCTAATTTAATTTCTTCTGAGTCGATCTAATGTAGCCCTCGGGGCGTCTGGTCTTAAAAAAAATAATTAATCTAAATCTACCATTGATCCTCATATCTTCATAATTTTTGTTTTGTTACTTAATTCTCTCAATTCTTCTTTATTGCTGATTACCAATTAGAAAAAAGGGTTAGAAAAATTGACAATAAAATATTAATGTTAAATAATAGAGAAGGAAAAAGAAAAAGAAGAGAAATGATCATGTTAAATCCGTTTTTCTTAATAGCTCTCTCTTTTTTTTCCATCGAGACAAAGAATAGAGAAGGAAAAAGAAAAAGAAAAAGAAGAGAAATAAAGAGTGATGATTACATTATAAATGTTAATAGAGATGAACATCAATATTGATATTGTTAAGAAGGATTTATTTGAAATAAATTATTAATTTTAAGAATTTAAGTGTAATTTTTAGAATATTAATAATTCATTTTTAAGATTGAGATCCCAAATTCGAATTCTATTTGGTTGTGTATATTAAAAAATAAAATAAAATAAAAGTGATATAAATTGAAAATTTAGAAATTAGAATTCACTAAAATTTGGTGCGAATGACTTATTTTTTGAACAACAAATAATATTATAAATTATGAAAAGAAAACAAATACAAGGGGCACAATATAAATCAAAAAATACGAAGATATTATGCAAGCCAAGGCTGCGTCTTCATCGGAATCTCAGAAAGTGAATGAGCTAATCGTAAAGTCTCACGCTAAAAAAGAATAGAGAAGGAAAAGGAAAAAGAAGAGAAATAAAAAGTAATGATTACATTATAAATGTTAGTAGAGATGAACATCAATATTGATATTGCTAGGAAGGATTTAGATGAAATAAATTATTAATTTTAAGAATTTAAGTGTAACTTTTAGAATATTAATGAATTTATTTTTAAGGGTAAGATCCCGTATTTGAATCTTGTTTGGGTATGCGTATATTAAAAAAATGAAATAAAAGTGATACAAATTGAAAATTTAGGAAGTAGAATTCAGTAAAAATTGGTTCGAATCACTTGTTTTTTTTTTAACAAATAGTATTATAAATTGTGAAGAGAAAACAAATACAAGTGTCATGGTCATGGCATAAGTCGAAAAACATGAAAATCTTACGCAAGCAAGGCTGCATCTTCATCAGAATAATAAAAAACGAATGAGCTAACTGCACAGCCTCAAGCTGAAAAATAAGAAAACAACCGAAACCTAAAAATCTAATATCTAGTAAAATATTATCTTTCGCAAGATGGTTCGAATGACTTCAATCATTAACTTTGGGATTCAAATTGTACTTGTAAAAAATTAAGGATGAAAGTGATTTAAAACTTAAATTTAAGGAACTAAATATGATATGTATCCATAATTATCTATACAAATTAATATATTGGTTTGTCTAAAAAAAATTAATATATTGGCAATTGACCCAATGTTTTCATTTCCGTCCCACAAAGCTGCTTATTCAAACTGATTTTTCAATTGAGTTGAAACTTGAAAGGAATGGCGCACCTTCAAACCAAAAAAAAAAAAAACCTCCACCTAACCATTGTCCTCCCATATTTGCAGACATGGCTTGTTATGTAAGATCTGAAGCACTAAGAAAGCCATGAATCGATTAATTAAAGCAAACTAGACCTCTACACCTCTGCAAAACCTTTCGTTCCAATTCAACCACCCTCTATCTGCAATCCAAAGAAAACTCCATCAATGATTGCACTCCACAATAAGAACTCACCTAAACCCGGATTAACAATCTCGGCACCGAGATTTCATCGATTTAGAAGAAGAATTATGCCAATCTTTGATGTGGGTATTGTACAAAAGACAAATAAAAGACAAAAGATTTGATTGGTTGGTTGACATGGTCCCGCGCCTTTTTCCTTAGACTTCACTTGCAAATTTCCGCATAGGAAGGGGCAATATATAATGGGCAACTTCTTCCATTGCTGCTTCACGAGCCCGCCATCGAGAAAGAACCAAGATTCAGAGGTACTGACAATGGTTTTATTTTTTTCATTGAAAAAAGTGATCTTTTTTGGGATTTGATTGAATATCTTGAAATTATAACTACCCGTGTGGGGTTTTGTCTGGCTTATGGTGTTTGATTGATCTTTTAATGTTGGGGTTTAGGGATCACGAGGCATTATGGAGAAGCCATCCAGTTCTGGCGATGTCAATTTTGGTGATTTTCAGTCTGAGGTAATGAAGGGGGTTGTATTTTGGTCATTTTTCAGTTTTCAATGGTGATTAATGTACTTATCTTGTTTTGTTGTATGGTTTATGTTTTCTCTAATTTGGTGTTTTTTCCCTTGGTTGGATGGCTTTATGGAAGTTTATTATATTTTGTGTGTTTTTATCTCAAAACAAGAAATGTAGGATTTCAGTGTTTGTTATTGACCACAAATGTCAAGAATGAGATTGTATATCATTAAAGCTTATTTTCCAAAAGATTTCTTTATTGATCCTGGTATTTGCGTATGGCCCTCAGATCGTTTGATAGCTCATTTTTGAAACTATAAGCAATTGTTTTGCTTGCCGATTACCTTTATCGTAGCTTCAGAAATGATTCTTTAATTTTATTATGAAGGGCACAAAAAATATCATCCTTAACCACGACTTTTCTGGAGGACTTCATGCATGGCATGCTAATTGCTGCAATAGCTTTATGGTTTCGTCAGAATCCAATTATCCGACTAAATTAAACAGCCCTTTTGCTGTTGTTGCAAACCGTAAAGAATGCTGGCAGGGGCTTGAACAAGATATAACTACCAGGGTTAGTGTGGGTCCCACTTATACTGTTTGTGCTTGGGTCGGAATATCAGGAGGGGATGGTGCCAGTGTACAGGCCACTCTCAAACTCGAAAACCATGACTCGTCTGTTAGCTATTTGTTCATTGGAAGGTAATTGATATATATATATATATATATTTTAACTCTCTTAGTTCGTTGACATAGCTATTCTTGGTTATAGAACTTCTGCTTCGACGGAGCGTTGGGAGAAGATAGAAGGTACATTTTCTCTGGCAACTGTGCCAAAAAGAGTTACATTTTATTTGGAAGGGCCTTCGTCTGGCATCGACATTCTTGTAAAATCAGTGGTGGTTTCCTGCCCCAGTTCAAGTCAATGTGATGTAAGTTTATTTGGAAATTAATTTGATTTTCTATTACCTTTCTGGAAAGATGATTCTTGTTTTCTGGATTGGTTTTTGTGTGAGAATGAAAATAAAATTGGATGTGTATAGTTTGTAGTGGGAATCTGAATTGGTAGTGAAGATGATATTTAAATGCTACAATTAAACATACCCTGAAGCTTGACACAATTACACAAACTTCCCTAAGGGTTTGAGAAAATTACAAAAACTTCCCCTGTTGAATTTATAGTACAGTTGGATCGATGAATTATGATGATTTCACCTCTAATTTTTTTATGAATACCCTAATTTTCCCTTGTCGCTTACTGATCAATGTTTGAGTTTAAATTCATCATTACACTAGCATGTGTCAGGCCAAAACTTAAAGTATGTCAGGGTAGCTTCCCTAATTTCTCAAACCTCAATCAAAGGAAGTTTCTCTAAATTTCTCCGTGCTGGATGAAAATGATATGTTAAATGTGATACTGATGTTTTTGTATCCCATTGATTGATTGAAAATGAATTTTAATACAATATTGGTACTTTACAAGTCCCATCTAATTTTTTGATTTCTTACACAGAAAACAAGACTAACAATTATATTTTTTTTGTAACAATAGTTAAAATTCGTAATGAAATGAAAAGCACTTTTTACAGTACAAAATTTTCATTATTTTGATCTTGTAGGATCAAAACAAAGTTCCTTTCATTGACGATGATGAAAACATCATACAAAATCCAACATTTGATGATGGGCTTAAAAATTGGTCTGGTAGAGGTTGCAAGA
>JBBMKE010000001.1:20182500-20195194 GCA_037834125.1 Lippia alba | reverse complement strand
TACTGCAGGGAGGGAGATATGAAGAAGGCAGACATTCTTGTGCATGAAATGAAATCTAAAGGAATAGAGCCTGATGCCCGTACTATGTCAACATACGACCTTGGTATTGTGAGGGCAAAGAAATTGCAATTTCGGCATTGAATACTTTGATCAGACCAGTAAGTATTAACTTATGTTATATTCCCTTTGTAAATTTTATATGTCGAAATTGTTTTAAAGTTAGGGGTTGCAGTAGTGCTGTGTTCTTGTTAGAGATATTAATATCTAACATCTATCCTCTCTAACAGCTTGAGCTTCTGATGTGGCAAGGCTAAGCAAGACCTTGTGTTGAAATCACATTTGGCACACATTAATGGATAAGGGTTTCACATGGAAGGCTTTACTAGGGGTTGCAAATGAGTCCAGCCGGCTCATGAGGCCCGTGAACCGACTTTGAGCTAGCTCGATCCGAGCTTGAGTTGTGAACCCAGTTTGAGCCAGCTCAACTCGAGCTTGATGAAGCTCGATGTTGACTTTGAGCCTATCTCGAGCAAGTCTGAGGCTTGCAAGCCAGATATCATAATTTTTCTTTTATAATTTTTTATTTTCTTAATATGTGTACTTATTATTACTATAAACATTATGTATTGTATAAATATTTAAAATGTATTCTATTATTATATTTTGTAATATAATACATTTAAAATTATAAATAAAAGTAAAAATAAATTTTGTTTAGTCTAAAACTTTGAGCATAAAATGTTTTGCATTATATTTTCAAGGTCAGTTGAGCTGAGCCCAACTTGAACTTCACTGTGCTCAAGCTTGATCCCGAATTTTTGCCCAAGCTTAGCTTGGTTCGACTTGTTTGCACCCCTAGACTTGACCACTTAAGCGTCTAGATGAACTGATAGCTCAGTAGCCTTTCTTGGGGGGAATATTTGCTAGATCAGAAGGAGATCTCTATTGCTTGCTGAACTCTGTATCCTTGAGTAATTCTTGACCGATCAAAGAAGTGCCCCAAGGCATCCACACAAATACTTTGTCATTTCAGGTCAGATTCCCAACTCTCACACTCTTAATTCAAATGTAATTCATCAAATCTTGTCTTTGCATTGAAATATGAATTTGCAGTTTGTACATGATGTGTTAATGTATATTGCAGTGGTTTAATTAGATTTCGATTTTTTTTGTAGGATTAAATAGTCAACTCATATGAAATGAATCATTATTATGGACCTGATTACTTAATGTGGAAATAAATCATTTTCAGAGACTGAAATTGATATTTCAATGGAAATAAATCTTTACTGGCTAGGCTTGTCCAAATCTGTGGTTTTGGATATGGCCATTAATGGTCAATTTAAGTCTATATTTCACCCTTTTCAGATTGCTAACGTTTTCATTTGTTAAAATGTGCTCTCTAGTTTGAATAGGATTCATCATCATAATCTTTCTTAGGGATTTTTGGCTTTTTGCGCCCGAATCCGTTATGATTTTCTTAATTGTATCAGAAAACCTAAATGGTTCTTTAAATGACAACGAAAACCTTATGGTTTTGTAATTGACAGCGAAAACCTTGTGTTTTCAGAAAAAAATGCAAAATGAACCTCCTCGGTGGCAAAGTTGACTCGAGCTCCTTCGTGCACTATTTGACAACCCTGAGACTCACTTTCCTTTTCTGCATCCCGATCTTTGTTCAGGATAGAATGACTCCTTGCCCTCACTAATTATATAATTTTGTTTGTTGTTTATCCATCTTCCCCAAACAACAAACATTAAAATACTCCTTTTATATTATTTAAGTTATAAAATTGTTGAGTTGATTTTAAAATAAAAAAATTTAGAAATTTCATATATTAAATTCTAATTACTGATACTGAATTTTAAAATTTATATGTTGATAAAAGCTATATTATTTCCTAACAAATTATTAGGTAAGCAGTAGTTTTTTTCAAAATTTTAAATTGTTATTAGTATTTCATACTTTATTAAATAGGAGGAGTATATTTCAAAAGCTAAATATACCAGATTACAAATGAGATATATATTTTTGTAATTCTTACATGAACTAATTATTTTGTTATTTCTTTTAGCTTATTTTTTCCATTTTTCTTTTCTTCCAAATTCGAAAAGTGCCAAGCTTCTTTTGATTTCTAAAGCTGCTAGAAAACTTCTTGACCGGATATTTTTCTTCTTTCCATACATTGCTGCCTTTCATTCTTTCTGATTTCTAAATTCTGAACTCCTGCTTATTTTGATAACACTACCGTCTTCTGGGGTTTGGGCAGAAATTCGATAGACTAGATATGAGGGTTTGTTTAAGCACCCAAAATTAAATTTATGAAGCCACAAGGGGAGATTTAACTAATTTTCAAAAAATATAGGGTTTTCAATAATAATATTAAAACAAGGTTTTTTTTTTCATGCCTATTAAGAAAACTATACAGGGTTTTGGATGCTGTGAACTCTTCTTGTTCTGATTGTTTTCATTTGCAGAAATGCTGCAAATTTTGTTTGAGTTTGCTGTTTGTTATTCAGCACGCAAAATGAGTTCGTTAAATCAACCGTGCAGTCTGATAGAAATAATTTGATAAATACATTTTCTTTTAACATGTAGACAAATTTCAGAATTTATCTTGAGATAATTTCTCTTATTATAGTTCTTTGTTTTACTATTTTGGACTTGTGGTTTAGACTCATTATCTCCCTCCTCTTTTCTCACGGGCGATATACTTAGGAGAATGAGATTAAAATGATGTGCTTCATTAGTGAAGAAAATAAATTGAGGAGCTGTCGAGCTGAGTGGTCACCATTCATGGTGCAATAGCACACACTGGCGCTAAAGATATGATTTGAACTATTTCTAATCTCTGTAAAATCTCTTTATTTTTCAAAGCTTAGATCTATTTCCAAAATTTTAAATTGTGCAAAATTTTCCAACTAATTCAGTGAAATACAAGTTTGTGTTCTTGACTGAGCTACAACTAAGAACTGACGGGAGTTATTTTTGTAGAGAATAACACAAGTAATTATAACTTTTTGCAAGATTTTATTAGATGATTGTATAGCTCTAATAAAAAATCTATATATATATTGTATCTTTAACTAACTACTCAACCTGAGGTTAATTTAATTGTTTTCATTCAATTTTGCAGATATTAGCCATATGCGGGAGAGTGAACTCGAGATTGCAAATGCAGGAAGACCATTTCTGACATTTGAATGAGAGAAAGGGATTGATGGAGTAAAAAAGAAGCTGAGATTGGAGGAGATGCAGATCTACTTGAGTCTTGTTGGACGCCACAAGCATTTATATAAAGAAGTCGATCTTTGTTTCGTTATGTTTTTTTTTTCTCTTTTTTCTTTTCAGGCTCGAGCTCGATGCCCACAAGTCAGAAAAGGAAATCGGGATCAGTCTTGACTTGATGAGTGGCTTGAACTCAGAGTTCGAGTGTGATCTGCATAAATTTCAATGTTTCAATGTGTGTAAGCCACAAGAATTCTGTTCAAGCTCGAAAATTATTCTTTTCTGTAATGATGTATATATATGTTTATGATTAATAAAAGAATTGCAAAACCTTCAAACTAGATTGATTTTACTTAAAGTTCAGCTCAAAACGTTTAGGAGTCGGATTCGAGCTTGAATATGTCAAAACTCGTGCTAGAACCGTAGTCGAGCTCGGACATATTAAACTTGTTCTTGGTATATTTTGTGCCTGATTGTACTTATGATTCGTAGTAGTTTCATTAAGAACTTGCTTTGCTGATTCAAATTCATCTCCTACATGATTTTGAGTGTACGACTTTGTTTATGACTTCAGTCTTGTAGTCATTGAACCATTTCCTCTGCGTAAGTATTGTTGATTTATTTAGGGTGGTTATTGAAGATTTATTTATTACATAATACTTCACTTGAGGAGAAAAGGAGATCAAACTTAAAGGGACTTTAACACTATGTTAGTTTACCTCAAGTCTTGTGTTCAAGCATTTATACACGTAACTATGATTAGTGAAGAAACTCTTATACGTTATTGATTGGCTTGAAATCTCGAACCCATTAGGATTGGCATATCATAAAAAGAATGTAAAGGGCTATGCTTACACCTTATTAGTTGGATTTTATTATTCGATGCATGGATGTTTTTAAAAATATCATTTTGTCATATCAGATACTCATATTCGACATTTATCACCTGAAAAAATTAATAAAAAGTTTTTGTCGTTGTATTTGTATTATGTCTGTGTCGCCATGTTCGTATCCATGCATTTTAGATTCTAGCTCACAATGATTGGGATACAAATAAGAAGAATGTAAAAGGGCTATGCGCTTTTCTTTGAAACCTTTGGACACAGCATCAACATAACGGAGAAAATATCATTGGAGGCTCTTTTCTGTAATAAATATGTCAAACTTATCGCATGACAATAGAAATTAAATGGATAATATATTAATTATATTAATATACACTAGATCCTTTCTGTGTTTCATAATATGGTGTGGCAGTATAAATTCTGGATTTACAGGGGAAAATATATACGCATATTTCACTCAATTCTACTAGAAAAGCAAATCCATGCAACTGCTAGAGGCAGTTCTATATAGAATTCGTACGAACGAAAAAGTTGCATCACTTAAATTTTGCAGTATAGTGTCATGTTGGACACTTCTCATTTGAGAATTTTTTAAAAAAGTTTGTGTCATCGTATCCACATCATCATGTTTGTATCCATACATCATAGCTACACACATAACATGAATGATGATTGCTTGATGCGATCTTAATTTAACCCGGTTTCAGTTTCATTACCACGCCCTTACGGTGAAGTCATGCTGAGTGATCAACTGGACGCATATATTTAGTACTTTTTTGAGTTCTTTTTCAAGAATTCTGGTATTGCAGAGGCTTAACACGGGTTGATCCCTCCTATCAAATTGCTCTATTCACAAAGTCAGGTTATTGGGTGGTCTCTCCCACCTAGTTGCTCCGTGCTCAAAGTCATGATGCGCCAACTGACCTTTGATAACCGTTCTTTGATGCACTATTTAATCAACTTGAGTTTAGGAGCTTAAAAAAAAAAAGCACACACCCCAAGTGACTAGAAGGATTCGAACTCGGGTCTTTGCCTTCAAGAGCTTGAACCCAAGTTAATCCACTTTCGAACATAATTTTGACATCTCTTGACAATGTTCGTAGGTTCAAATAACAGTTAAGTGAAGTTCAGGATACATAACCTCTTTGCCTAGTACAGTAAACACGAAGAAATTCATCGAAATTCATCAATGCAGAAGCAAGGTTCAAGGACACGAGAAAGATGAGCTTCCAACTGTAGTTGAGCGCCTCGCTTGTTTTCTGCTATAAGCAATTAATAGCATAAAACCTAGTATGCCGTTGTTTTCTGCTAATTAGAATTTAGACCATATGTGCGTTTGAGCCCGTACCCAACAAAACACGACGATGATGACCTAATAGCTGCGTATAATTGGTAAATGAATACTTAGGGAGAGAGTAGTATTAACTCATATCGAAAAATGCTGATAAAAGTTTCACTTACTAAACTCTCCGTAATAGCATAAAAACCCACTTTTGAGTATCAATATCAATACGCTATGTATAGTAAAACAGTATTATCCTACATTATCCTATATCACAAAACAAATGAGGCAGGACTATTCCTTCTTATATCTTATGTTTCTGTGCATATTCAAATACGACGCGCAGACTAATATCCGGATATTAGTCTGTGTGTTGTATTTGAGTATTCACGGGAACATAAGCTGGGCCTCATTTGTTTTGTGATGTAGGATAATGTCGAGCACAGAATTTTCACCAAGTCCGCATATTACATCAACTCATCCCCTTCGAAACTCCATCAAGAAACTAGCAAGAATTATGAGAAAAGGCATAACTAAACAACAGCAATGAAGAACAGTAACAGGAATAAAAATAGAGCTAAATGGCTCTGAATTAGATTAAAAATTCTGTGGTCTGAATGTAACTCCTTTACATATGAAGGGATGTAGCAAGAGAACTAAACATTCTTCTACCCCTATAGAAAAGAAAATTTGCTTAGCCAACTGTGACATCTCATTGCTACTTGAATGGCCAGCAGCATGATAAATACAATTGAAGAGGGATTTCTCTCTTTTTTTTTTTTTGTTTTTTTTTTTGGTTTCTTTATCTGCTGCAAGGGTGTAAGGCAAAATGAATTCACTACTCTCATACAAAATTATGGGTCGGATATTCGTGCTCGTATCCGTTATAATCATAATATAGCCTCTCCCCCTTTGCGATATCTCGTGTTGCAACAAGAAGCACTCGGCATTCTCCATTCACGTTGTATCTCACACATTTAATATTCTGCTTTTTCCGTCCTTCCCTGCAAAATAGTTTACTCATTTGAAACAGTAGTTCAAAACTTTGCAGTATTTTGAGGGCGAAGTAATTTATAACATAAAAACTACTCTCTTAATTCTGGCTCCATCCCTGATGCGATGAATATAAGAGATTATTTTCCTTTTCTTTTCCTTTCTCCTTTTTGATTTATATAAGAGAAGCAAATGAAAGGCTTACGCAGTGTGGTTGTTTATGCCATTAATAAAGCGAGTAATGTTTCCACGCTTATCTGGGCACACAAGAAGGCTTCTAGTGGGGTCGGTAGCTAAAAGCAGTGTCATCATGCTATCACAATCGTCTTGCTCTCGGTTCTTGATGTAATCCACATCTCCTGTATATTCTGCCAGTAATGTCAAGTCCTTTATCGGACCATCAGCCTCTACTGTATAACTGCAACAAATAAGCAATGTCATAAAACAAGAAAAGAAAAAAAAAAAAAAGAAAGGAAAATGAGTAAAGAGGTAAAAAGAAAAATACCCTTCACATGAATCAAAGGACACAATAAGAGGCGGATATTCACCTCTTTTGTACATAGCCCTACACTGTTCCAAAGTTTCTGTATCTTCTTTCGAAAGAACCTGCACATGAAAGTGATGTTCAAATATTTATGAACTATTGAATATGTTCCTCTCAAGATTTGGCTGGTAAATAAAAAAACCTGCATGCCACCATTTTCAAGTAGAGCTTGATTGGCTGATCTAGGAGCCATTCCCGGCATGTAAGTGAGATCATTGCTGAAATCCATGTTGTGAGCTGTCAAAGCCGAGGCAAGAGATCCCATCTGCATTAGCCTTCTTGCTGGATCCTCACATGGAATATATGGCAATAATCTCCGACGCCTCTTGTGGAACACTAGAGAACGTCTACGCCTTTTCTTGGCATCTGCAAAGGAAAAAGAGAAGTTGGGCCGAAGGGACAGATAAAATTGTAAGATATTAAACATTAGACATCTCTATACGCGAAACTCTTTTTCTTTTAGATAAGTATTTCTTGGTTAATAATCTGACAAGAAACATCAGCTGAATGCAGGAAAATGTTATATCAGAATTCACATGTTAAAATGCATTCTCCTTCCATTAATAACCAACAAATATTAAGTCTGTTTAAATTTACCACGAAATAGTTGTGTTTTCGTTCCCAAGGAGCAGAGAATGAATGAATGAATGAATGGTTGTATGAATATCTTATTTTCATTCCTTGTTAATTTACTATAAGTCCCTTAACAATTGCATTTTCAGGTTATGTCGTAATGCGCTTAAATGCCCCAATCTTGGTCCAATATAGTATAGCAAACTAAAATAGAAACTCTTGGGAGTTAACAGAAAATTCAAGCCTCTTTACTCAAGCAAAAACTCTATAACTAACACTGTCTCCAGTGTCTCCCTCCTAAGAATGAGTTAAATCCTATGCAAGCTTTAATAGAGTCAAGTGTTCTAAGTTTCATCAGAGCAAAATTAAACTAAAATGTAACTTAGAAACACAGAGCTTGTGCAACAATATAGTGATTCATCTGCACGTATTTCTCGATTTTCTCACGGGAATGTAATATATAATTGAGAAAAGATGACGAAATCAATATGCAAAAAAGGGAAAGATTGGCATTTTGTTTTAAACTCGGCCCTGGTTTTAACCATTGAAGAACTCTGAAACAAAAAAAAGATTTTTGCAAAGATCATAGAACTTCTTTTCGAAATAGACCAAGAAATTGATCGAGAATAGACGGCTACAAGACAATGCTCGAGTATTCTGAAAATGTAAGGCCAACACGAAACTGATGAGTCACAATCGTATCAAAAGATCATCATACGATTATAGTGCTTTCATCAAACACCTTTAAGACACAAAATCATAGAAACACGATCCTATCGAAACACTCATCAACCTAAAATTGAATACACTCGACTTCAGGAGATGTTCTCTCTTCTTCCTTCCCATAAAAAAAACCATCTTTCCATCATCATTTACATTGAGATTTCAATCAAATTCCCCCCAATTCTTTCCCCATGTTTCTGCAATCAAAAACCGAAATTCATGATTGCGATGAACAGTTGCAGAAATGATCAATCTACCTTGAGAGGAGGCACATTTCCCATTCCCAGTACTGAATTCCCCGCACTTCTGAATCCTAAAAAAATCAACAATTTTCTTCTGCGTAAAACCTGCATAAACACACACACATCAATTCCTCCATCTTCCTCACCATTACACACACGATCACACACACAGTCATGGAATCATATCATTTCTGTATATATATGCATTTATCTATTTTTTGTATGATAATCGTCCGCTCAAACACAACACACACATGTATACATATATATATGTGCATGTATATAAAGATTAAATATTTCATTTTCCAATACTTTTCAGCGGTCGACTTTGATCGCCGGAGCAACCGGCGCAGAACCACGGCCCGATCGGAATTCGCGCCACGATAGGGCGGAGGCAGAGCATATGGTATCCCTTGTCACACCTATCACACAATAGCAGCTCATCGCCGCGGTCACCGGAGCCGCATTGCTCGCACGCCACCCGATTATAATAATCTCCGCCGCCGCCGTCATCGTCCTCGTCCTCACTCTCCGGCAACACCACTCGCTTCGCCTCCGCCATGATCTCCTCCATCGACCTGTATCTCTTCCTCCTCTTCGGCGTTGCGCCTCCCGGCTGCGGCTGAGCCGCAGGAATTGACGGCGGCGCCATTTCCCCTAGGGCCCGGGCTGGTATTAATCGGTTTTCCAGGGGTCAATTCGGAATTAAAAGAAAATTAGGATTATTATGTTAATTTTGAGTTTCAGTGCTGAAGTTGTAAGAGGGAGGAAATAGTAGGAGGTGGCAGTAGGGTGACGTGGCAGTAGCGCAGTTGAGGATGCTAACGTGCGCAGGGGGTGCGTAGGAAGGTTGGCATGCGCTTTCGTCGGAATTTAGGCTGATTTAGCCGTTTGGGGTAAGGGGGTACCTCGGACAGTTTGAATGGAGGACCAAATTGACACCATTTTTGTGCCCCTGGGGTATTTTGGTCATTTCACTCTGACCTAATTTCCTTCTACCACTTACTAGACATATTTAGTAAATTATTATTGTTTTTAAATAATAAAATGTTGTGTCAAAACTTTTATATTTTAATAGTTTCTGCCTGAAAGACTGAGCGCCTTTACAGGAAGTCGGTGCTGATCCAATTGGTTTGATTAGTATGAGGGGCCGTAGCTCGTCAATTTTCTGTGGATTCTTAGATTATATGCCCATAAATTTACTTTTGCTTCTTGCATTATTCGTGGGCATCCGAACATGAGTAGTATTGACCATTCTTGGATTATATTTGTATTTTTAATTTTAGTTGTGTTCATTGGTTATATATGAGGGAGATCTCATTAACAACTCCACGGTTCCTTGCCGCTTGGATATATAGATACATATATATAATTTTTTTATGAACTATATATATTAAATAATATTTAGTGTAAACAATGTGATTGTTAAAGTATTACGCATTATGTTAGTATTTCTCTAAACTTGAATTTGAGTTTTTTTATTTAAATTATTGGGGGGGGGGGGTCGGGGTTTATATATATTAGATTATTTGATTGTTTAAATTATTATATTTCGAATTAGATTGCATATATATGTTTGTTGAATCAACAGAAAAAGCTCAATTATTGGTCACCAATGACAAATTTCACAAGAATTTCATTTCTTGGAGGAATAATTTAAGTCGAAATATTTTAACAATTTGTCCATTGAATAAGATTAGCTAAAGTATGGCAGCAAATTAGTAGCTCTACTTTATTATATTATATTCCTAATATAGTAAGGAACATATTTTTAATTCTCAGTTACTTTAATAATAATAATAATAATAATAATAATAATAATAATAATAATAATAAACAACTCTAAGATCAAAAAATATTTTTTTTCTATAACTCATTTCTATGAATTAGGTCAGATCAAATAGGATCAAACTATTTATATGTAAATTTTTTTATGCTAATAATAGTTACGTTTTTAAGAATTTAAACTCAAAATTCACCCAACCACTAAATTATATTAGTTAATGCTCAAAGAATATAGGTTGTTGTTCAAGCAATTTAACCACTTACAAATGATTTGGGAGTTGACCTTATAAGTCAAATCTTTTTTAAGGAGTAGAATATTGAACTTTCATGTTAGGGAGTTGGTGGCTGTATTATAAGATAAATTAAGTCTATAGAGTTTTGTATTATTATTAGCCTAAATATAGATAATGAAAAAAAGGAAATTTAAATAGTGTTGAAACTTAATAATGTTCCATTGCTTTAGATAGAAACGAATTATTTATGGGTTTTATTGTAAGGTTGAAAACAATATTTAAATGGGACAGTGGTAATTCATGGATCCCATTTTCCCATCATATTTTTTTGCCATATAACTAAGTGCAATTAGAATGAACATTAATTTAATCAATTGTGGAAGCTACTATATAAAAAAAAACCAAAAATGAGACAAATAATTACATTGACATTCCAAACACTTGTCAAATATGATCAGGAAGGGAAAATTAAATATCTGCTTACTAAATTTTAAGTTTTTAACAAATCGAAGGTCTTACTAACGATTAACGAAAACCATACATAGAGATTATAGCGGGTAAAAAATCAAATTATGGAGACAAACTTATAATTAGGTCAAATATAATCTCGAGCCATGTAGATTTAATTTTCCCTTTGAGAAATTAGGAATTGGAAATCCAGTTCCCTAAGTTGTCCGCTTAACATTGACAATTTTATTGGCCAAAGACAATTAGACTAGTATCACATACTTCTTTTAAGGAAAGTTTTAGATTGAATGGATGACATCTCAATTTAAGGGAAAAAATATTTTCGGATTAAACGAATATTTACAAATAAGTTATATTGTACCTCAATCATTAAAATAAATAAATTCGAACTTGTGACCTCATTAGAATCAAAATATATCATGCTCCACTTAGCCAACCTGAGAGGTTAACTAGCATGACATACTAATTTTAGCACATATATCATATATGCTTTATGCTTGTTTACTTCCTCAACTTCCATCCTTCCATCCACCAAAATCCATGCAATTATTTCTGACTTTTGAAACAGTCAAGCCCACTAAATAAATTGTTGTCTTTTTAATGGTTAATTATTTTTATTTCTAGATAATTAAAGTGGCCATCTTTGAAAAGTTCATACATTAGGAAATTATTTTAGTGGTGTCTGACTTTCTAACTTTTTCAGAATTTCACAAATATAATTTTCTATTGTAAAAGGGTCTCAAAAGGAAAGCTCACCAGCCCTAAAAGAATATTTGTGTGACAAATAATAAGAACTTTAGAAGGAATAAGTGTTTGAAGAATATCTTGGACTTGTGTACTTTGACAAATGTGTAAATTACAATACATATGACCTGATTTGAATATATTCTCAATGTAAATTTTTACATGAAGGCATTTGCATAATGTTATTAAATGGTATCTTCAATTAATAGTTTTACCTCAATTATTGAAATGATAATTATCATATTGTAGTAGCACATTTTTATGAATTTGAATTGATTTGATATTTTATTAATGTACATTGGAATTATTTATAATTTATCACATAGAAAAATTGAACCAGAGAGAGAAATTGAAAAAAAATAAAAAGACCAGAAAGAAAAGAGAAAAAAGAAAAGGTTAAATTAGATTAAAGAAAAAAAAAAGAAAAAAATTGCACCGACTCACAAGTATCCAATTTTAGTTAATTTATTTGTGGAAAATTAAATGAAATTAAGTATTGTTAGAAGAAGTTAATTTTGTGTTTGATACATTCAATTAATAAATTTAGTTGCATGTAATTTCACTTATTATTGTGTTTGATATATCTTATAAACTGAAATATTATTTAGAATATTAATTTTAAATATCATTTAGAATATTAATTTTCAGCTTATCCACAAAATCTAACTAATTTCTTAAACTTATCTATAATAGATAAGTTAATCTGCAATAAACACACCCCGTCTAAGATTCATTTGAGAACTTAATCTCTCTAAATCTCTCGAGCAAATTAAACCGGGTCGAAGATTAACTTTTCCGGGTTAGAGAGATTTAATATGCGATATCAAACAGAAAATTAGCTAAAATTAAATTAGCTAAAAGAGCCTAATCTAATATATCAAACGCTCTCTAACAAAAAGTCGATATATATACAACAACATCTAAGCAGAAGAGGAAAGTGAGAAACGTGTGAAGAACTAATAGAAGCGTGTTTGTGTGAATAAATATTACAAGTGAAGTGCAACTAAAGATCTTCTACCGACCCCCCCCCCAA
>JBBMKE010000001.1:20165161-20177666 GCA_037834125.1 Lippia alba | reverse complement strand
CAATTAGGGCAAATTACATTCAGGTACCTGAGGTTTGCCCTAATTACAAATTAGTTCCTCTTCTTTCAATAATCACATATTAATCCCTAAAAATATCATTTCAATTACATATTAACCCCTACAGAATGACGGATTTGTAATTGAAATAGTATTTTTAGGAATTAATATGTAATTATCAAAAGAAGAGGGACTGATTTGTAATTAGGACAAACCTCAGGGTACCTGAATGTAATTTTTCCTTTTTTAAATTGTTGAACCTATGTTTAAGTTGAATTCGTACGACTGTAATATAATCAAAATTTAATGTTTACTTATATAAAATTAACATATTTGTAATCATAATTAACATCTTCTTAAAACTTATTTTTTGATGAATTTAATGTTACTTAATTAAATGTTTCGCAAAAGTCATCAAGAATTCAGTTACCCTGAATGGTTTCACTAATTTCATTGTACATTGAGGTGATGGGTTCGAATCCACTCCCGCACAAAATTATATTGATTTGAAGTTTTTCAAAAAAAAAGGAAAAACCGGCTGGTATTTACCGGTTATATTGTAGCGGTCCGGGTTGGTGAATTTACCGGTTTTCGACCGGTTCTTGCCGGTCAGCATTGGTCAGCCCGGTGACTGGTTTTGGGGGTACTCGGACCGGATAGGCGGCCGGTCACCGGTTGAACCGATCCGAGCTGCCGATCCGGTCCGCGTTTTAAAACATAGCACTATTCCATGAAAGATAGATAAGAATCGATTCAATCTTTTGTGTTCTTTTTTCTTTTCACTTTTTTAAATTTTAATTTCTTATCATTTTATTTTGTTGTTTATCACTCAAATTATATATTTTTTTTAACTTCAATTTTTTGTATTTTTTGTATATAACTATTATCCTTTTTCTTTTCATGGTTTTAATTTTTGTTTAATTAATATAATATTTTTTCTACTATTCATTTTATCTTAATTTAATAATTATATTAAAATTTTAAATAATATTATCTTTTTATTTACACACATAATAAATATTTGTGTGGGAACTGCTGGTATATTTTGAGTTTGAGCCTCATTAGGTGCAGGGGACCTAATCCAATAAGCTAGTGGGGAGCAATCTGCTTTGAATTTTCGCATTTTTAACACACTCGTAATAATTTTTTTTTATTTTGATGAAAATATGTATATATTTTACGACCATACCATGTGTTACAAATATTGAATGTTGATTTGTAACGAAAATTTATTTAGATAATAAATCACAAAAATACACAAATTTCAAATAACAAAAATTATTTTTCCTCTCCAAAATTCTACACTTGATAATGGTAGGAGAAAATTAATAACGGGTCTTTTTTTAAAACTCCCATGAATTAAAAAAAAATTTGTTTGCTTCTCATTTTCAAAATTATTCCTCTTTACTCCCCATATGAGAATCATAATTTTCATTTACTTTCTATTTTGTACAGTACATATAACATATTGCGATTTAATTAAGTACGCGATTCCTGAGTTTTCATACGTAGTATCAAAACTCAAGAATCACATACTCATATCGCATTATCGGGTACTTAAATCACAATATGTTGTATGTACTTTACAGAATGGGGAGTAAACGAAAATTATGATTCTCATCTAGGAAGTGAAGAGGAATAATTTTGAAAATAGAAAGCAAATAAAAATTCGAGTACATATTTGAGGATTTTTCGAAAATTCCCGATTAATACCATTTTTAAATATTGTAGCTTAAGAAGATAAAGTCGTCAAGAATTGGCGGTTGGATAGCGAAGCATCACGGTCCAACCACTATTACCCAACACCACAACACAAGCAAAACTAAAACCACCCATCATATACAACAACATCAACACACTCCATATACAGAGACGGAGCTTAACTCGGTTTTTGGGTAATAATCATTATGTAGGAGAGATGGCCTGCAAAAAATTCTCCGGGTGACTGGATCGGCCCGGGGGGATTTGTTAGGATAACGGGTTCCCGGGGAGCTACATGGGGCTGGGAGTGGCTTCCGCCCCCTCTAAAATTTGAAAATTTTAATTTTTTCCTATAAGTTTTGAAAATTTTTCATTTATCACTTAAATTTTTTAGAAAAATTTTATTTTTGTCCTCCCTAAATTTTAAAAAATTTCATTTATTATTTATATATTTTAAAAAATTTTATAATTTTACTTCCCTAATTATAAATTTTTTTCTTTTATTATAAAATAAATTACGATTTGATTACTCCTGAAAAATATTATTGATATTACTAATTTTTCGTCCCTTCTCGTTGCAAATCCTGGCTCAGTCTCTGTCTATATATATATATATATAATGAGAGTTGAGACTCCACCAATATTATGCATACAACCACAACACAACGTGATCTGCTTAACTCGAAGAAATTCATCTTCATCATCTCCCTAATCCCCCTAAAAAGCTTCCCAATCATTCGCAAATTGGAATCGCAACAAAAAGTTGATAGTACTCGCACAGATTCCCCGCGATTTGAAGAGATAACAACAATTCATTCATGGCGTTCGATTGCAAGGAGAGGAAACCTCTGCTTTACGCCGATTTGTTCAAACCTAAACCGAAAACCACCGCCTCCGACTGCTCCAGCTGGACCGAGTCGCTGCCGTGTGACTCGTCCTCCTCCTCCGGCTTAAGTACGCCGTTCGGTTCCGAGTTCGAATCCTCCGAGAGCGACGACGGCGATTTCACCGCCGAGTTGACTCGCCAGATGGCCGAGTGCATGCTTCGCGACGACGACGAAGATGAAGATCGAGCCTATTCATATCCAGATTCGATTTCTCAGGTAAACCGTAATCATATACAACTGATTCCGATTTCCTAATTCCTATTTCCTATCCGAGATTCGATTTATCGCTTACTTTTTGGTTTATGGAGAATTTGTTGCGACTGTGTCAGTGATTATTGACTCGGAATGAATTTGTTCTTCGGATTTTGCAGGTTTATCAGGTGGAGATTGATCAACCGCGAGTGAAGAAACAAGCGAAAATTCCAGCTTCTTCGTCGCGAGGGAGACGAGTGAAGGGGACTGAGTTGACTCGGCAGAGTTTACGGGAGAAAACAGAGCAAGCTCATGGTGGTTACAAGGGAAGAGACTGGAGAGTCGCGAAAGTGCAGACCGGGTCGGATATGCGGGTCGTTTTCCTGGGCGGACCGGGTTCCAGACCCGGTTTCACCAACGGGTCTACTGGAACCGGAGTTTTCCTGCCGCGTGCGACCAAGGAACCGGTTCCGGTTCAGCCTAAAAAGAAAGCAGGTACAACTCAACTTTCCTTCTGTACAAATTGACTAACCATTCACTCCTCACAATTTCCTCTTCTTTGGTTAAAAATAAATTGTCATTTCTCAGCGAAAACTATTCAGGAATTACTGATTTTTAATGGAATGATTCTATGATACTATATATTTATGATTAGTTTTAATATAAACTTAGTTCGGTAAACTAGTATAATGAGGAGCGAGTATTTTATATTTATTTTGTAATAAATGACGAGAATAATATATTTGTTGTTATAATTGATTGAATTCGATTGAATGGTATTTGGGATAAAAAAATCTGTTATATTACTGCATTGGATTCATTTGTTAGGTAAAATGTCATATTCCAGATTCCTTTATTCAAATAAATGTGGAAATAAGATTCCCCTGTTTCTTTGAATATTCAAGCATCTTTTGATGTAATGTTATTGCAATCTATTCTATACATCACCATATATGCTGTTAAGTCAGATGGGGCCAAGTCAATAATACTGGACAAATTATTGATAAGGGGGACTTCACTTCATTCAATCTCATCCATTGCTTCATTTTATCTTCAAAAACAAGTTAACTTAAATCATTGTATATATTTATATAAGGGTTATCCTTAATAAAAAGCAATCACTTTTAAAAATTAAATGATAAAAACTCATTTTATTGACACTAGGAATAATTACGAATACCCCATGAAATTTAAGATGATTATAAAAAATCCCGAAACCCTTCATGCTTAGGGTGTTTTACTATTTTTCGTAAATCTTGTTGAATATCGGAGTGTTCTTTCGTAAGTTCTCCATAATGATTTTTTTCTTCGGTACTCGGATTAAATTTTAAAGGGTTCTTAATTAAATTATTTTGATTTTTTGAACAGGTTGTCCCACAGTTCTGATACCAACAAGGGTTTTGGAAGTTCTTGAGCAACATTTCAACAGATTTCCAGATTCTGCAGGACCACCATTAAGGGGTGGATCTAATTACGCTAAAGGTACATTTTTCATTTACAAATATATATTTTAAGTTTGGTTCTGAGTCTCTATTCGTCAGAATTATGACTTATGAGTTAAGTTGACTTTTATGTAATTTGGTTTTTCTATTTTGTTTAAAAAATTAAAATTCCAAAATCGAGACACTTGATGATATAAGTTGACTTTATATATATACTTTGATTTTAAAAAAAGGGTAATAAAAAATAAATCAAGACTTTCTACACTTCGAAATAAATGTCTTTAATTGTATAATCTAAATTGAAATTTAATATAGATAAAAGATAAGTCGAAACATTTTCTTTTACATGATAAGGTACTATCTTGTTATATAGGTTGGTGATTTAGATTTATCTTGCAAATTTCTGGACCCAACACTTACATTAAATACTTGGACATAGGTACTTCGTTATCTATAACCAAGGTAAAGTGTCTTTATAGGCCATGACAACAATTTAACGTGCGATATGATATTTATGTATATATGCAGATGAAGGGCACATCTCAAAGGGACGAAGAAATAGACATTCACATGCCGCAAATAAAGACGAGGAGATGCAATTGCCGCAAGAATGGACTTATTGAGTCCCATCTTTCATTGAAGTGCAAAAAATAAATAAATAAATAAATAAACAACGAATATGTTGTGGCTCATAAGTGCAAAAATAACGAAAAAACGTAGTTATTTTTGGGCCACTTTAGTAGTGGAATCTTTGGTGAATTCCTTTGAGAATAAGGGTTGGCTGTTGTCTATGATGTGTATAAAGATGAGGTCAAATGTGGACTTCTAATAAAAGAAGTAACAAAGTTGTTTTGTATCATTTGTATAAATGTCTATTTGTGATGTTTCCTTTGAGTGCTTAAAAGGTTGTTTTCTTACAAACGTCTTTGTCCTTCTTGTCATTCTTTATTTCTTTGTTCCCTACACGTAACTAACAAATGGAAAATTGTATATATTTGGTATTTGATTAATTGATTTTTCAAAAGTTTTTACAAATCAATACGTCTTAGGTATTTCTAGTGACTATACGAATTTGGCATGATCAAGTTTGAATTATATTACACTTAACAAAGAAGTTAAAATTTTTACGTGGAAGAGAGAAAATTTTCATATGAAGACTTCATAAATAACTTGAGACAAAATTTTCGTATGAAGACTCGATTTATGAAAAGAATTGTGACGACTAATTCAATTAATATTACCAAAAAGTTAGATATTAAAGAGTGTAAATTTGAAAAGGTAGGGATAGAGTAAATTTGGAAGGATGATAATAGATGTAAAATAGTGAGGATAGATCTGAAAGAGTGGAGACAAATTTGAGAGGGCGGAACAAAATTGAGATGATGACGGTAAAATAAATTTGAATCGATTGTACAGAACGAATTGATTGGACAAATTTATATTTTCCATTAACAGATGAATTGTATTCTCCACTATTCCATAAAAATTTCAATTGAGTTTAGTCTCTTAAAAGATAGAAAATAAAAAGAAAGAGGTTATAAATTTATAAAAATTGACAAAAAGAAGAAAAACTTATCTCGTAATTGGGTTTTTTAGCTACGAACATTTTGGAATTTGGAGTTAAAAATAAAAATAAAAATACATCAATTAAACATTTATTAATAGTGCTTCATGAATAGCTCCTATAGGATTTTTTGGGTTTAATAAAGGAAACGGCGTGCTGGTTGTTAGAGATTAATTAGAGAAAATGATGAGCCACATTCATTAATTGCTTTTTAATAAATTGTAGGGACAGCTTTTTAATATTATTGCTTCATTCATGTTGAGCCGTAAGCTATAAGCAATAAGCTTTTGTTTATATTATTATCAGTACGACAAATGCTGAGACACATCAAGAAACAGTATTCTGCACTGTCAATTAATATTTACATACAAAAATTGGATTCAAATCAAGAATTTCAAGTCCCAAAAAGAATCCCTCAAATTGGGTGCAATAATAATCAATTGTTTTTTCTTGTTTCTAAGTTGAAGAAGTTGTCGTTGTTGCAGGTGCTGAAGATCTCTTTGTCCCTCCGATCAATGTGCCGACATTTTCTCCCATAATAGCTTTTGATATGTTACCAGGCTTATTAAGATTGAACACAACAACTGCATGCATCAACAAATATATATATATATATATATATATATAGGTTAGTTATTACCTTAAGAAGCACATAATTTAGCATTTATAATGTACAGATACAGACACGATACGGATACGGCGATATGAATTTTTCTTAAATTTTTCACGTGAGGAGTGTTGGACATGGTGTCTAATACGATACGACACGACAAAATGATATCTAAAAGTGTGCGGGCGATTATAGTCTAGCATTCAACTGAAGTGATCTTGAATTTCTAGCAGATAACAAAGGATTGAGACACCAACTTTAACTTTTCTTCGAAAAAAAGGAAGAAGCTATAAGCTAAAAGTTGGAAGCATTAAGGACCAACTTGTGGTCCTAACGTTTGAAAAAACAGATGGAAGTTAAAAAGTGCTTCTCCAATTAGTTCTCCAAACAATCAACTACTATTGTATTGTAATTATTCGTCTTTTGCTTGAAATACAAGACAGTTTTACTAAATCTTTATACCGACGTTTGTTAAAACTTATATGAACAAATGCCATGTGCAGTCCTAAAGTTTCATATTCGTATCTCTTTGATTCTTAAAGTCTTAAAAATAATAGATAAGACTCTAATATTACTAATCTATTTTAAATTAGTCTAACAACTTTTTCGAGTGAAATGTGGCCGGAAAATTTTCCTCTTGATTGATCTTGAAAAGTGACGTCTTAAGCGAACAAGACATAAATACCTTACTAACTAATTACATATCTCGTGCACATGAAATTTTTTATAACCATATTCTTGGAAAGTTATTGAGGAACTAACTTTACAGACTAAAGTGTCACAAACTCGATATTTTAGGGGCTAAACATGACATTTGCCCAACTTACATAAAAGAAGAAATTCACAAATACCAACTAAAGCTGAAGCATTTCAAATGCAGAAGTTTTTGCAACTAAAGCTAAAACTACCTCATACCCATCTTCCAACAACTTCTAATAAGCCTGTTTATCTTTTTACCATAGTCTAGAATAAAAGCTTCTGTTTCAAACATTTCAAATTGTTTCAGCTATTCATATTTCCTAAAATGTCTAAAGATTAAGCATTTCAAAAGAACAAAGAAAAACACCCATTTAATTTAATTTAATTTAATTCAGGGATTTCGATCGACATATTATTAATTCCATATCAATAATTTTCAGAAGGATAGGGTAAAAGGGGGCATGTTTCCATGTTTAATGCTAATAGAAATTGATGAAGAGAGACTTACGAGGAATATTGTTCTCTTGGCACAAAGTAATTGCAGTCAAATCCATCACAGAGAGTTCTTTTGAAATCACATCTTGGTAAGTTAGAGTTTCAAGTAGACGAGCATTAGGATTGCGCTTAGGATCGTCATCATAAACTCCATCAACATTTGTAGCTTTTAGCACAACCTCCGCATTAACTAAAACACAACATAAAAATGTTTCTCAGCATTACTTTTATCTATTCCATGACTAAGTGTTTTTCAGCAGCATTACTTTCATCTTTTCCATGTATAAGTAAAAAGATAATGGCTAAAACTAAGAAAAACATGAAGAATCAGTCACTTTTAACAATATATAAAAACGACCAGCCCTTAAAAATCACATCCATACAGTGATAGAATTATCAGAAAAAAAGATTTAGATTATTACAAGTTACATTAGGGTGCAAGATGAGCTAAGACAGACAAAATATACTTTCAATGAATATTTTACTGGTTTCTATGCTTTAATTTCCTATGTGTTTTATTTATTTTACTTTTAATATATTTTATAAGTATAGTTTTTTTATTCATAATAAAAAAGTTGATAAATAGTATTATTTTTATTGAAATTAAAGGTACAGTATCTATAATTTTACACATACATACATTCAGTAGATTACCACTAAACTTCTCCAAAATATAACACAAATAGTGCTTATTTAGGGTATTTTTCGTAATTGAAAATTCCAAGAATCACGCCTATATCGGAGATTAATATATTAATTAATGAAATTAAGAAACAATAATAAAAAACTATCAACCAAATTTCAAGGGTAGTTTCTGTAAGTTAGGTATAAACATAAGGGTAGTTTCAATAACTATTCTTTAAATCAATTCTAAGAGAAGTAAAGACTTACTCTCTGCAGACCTAAGGGCAGCAGCAGTATCTGTTGTGAAAAAGGGATTTCCAGTTCCAGCTGCAAATATTACAACTCTTCCTTTCTCTAAATGCCTTACGGCCCTTCTACGTATATACGGTTCAGCCACTTCTGACATACGAAAAGCTGTTTGAACTCTTGTTGGGATGCCAATGCTCTCCATTGTTGCTTGCAAGAATATCGCATTCATGACTGTTGCTAACATCCTTAAGAAGGAGACAATAAAGGTTTTACCGTCTGAAATAAATTTAGTTAATGCAACAACAAACAGAGAATTTAAGGCTTGGTTGTGTTTAAGTTTTCTTTCCCATAACAACTTAACAAGACAAGAAAATTATCGTGATCCCATTTACGTATTAGTTTAAACAAAAATTGCGACCCACAAATTTACCACTGCCTCACATTTCCTCAAGAGGCAAAACTATACATTTTCAATGCACATGACTTCAAGATAGTGAGTAAACAGAGGGTCCCAAATAAGAAAAATAATAACATTGGACTTAAAACTTGCAACTTGAAAGACCTGTTCTTAGAAACCAAACCGTACAAGCTAAGATCACTTACCTATTGAGTTTGTGTAAACCTACAAGAGACAATTCATGTAATAAGTATCAAATTCAAGAAAACAAAGAATTACCCGATATAATCAGCAGAAGAGCGGTCAAGGCCACTGCTCCCTGCCCAGGAGGCCCCACGAAAGATATTTCCTCCACCAACAACAATCGCAACCTGAAAATATTATCCCATAAATAAGAAATTTTGCAACCATCTAACCATAAAACTATATTTACTTCAAGAAACAGCTTGGTATTAAAAAGGAAAAAAAAAAAAAGAAAAGAAAAAAAGTACCTCAATACCAAGGCGAGTAACGGAAGCAACTTCCCTAGCAATGGACATTGTGATCTGCACAAGTGTGCATCTATATAAGTGTTAAGGAGGTGATAAATTTTTTGAATAAATTAACTACAGCAATCGAACCTTTGGATCAATATTTTGTGATTGATCTCCTGCAAGTGCCTCCCCACTGACTTTAAGCAACACCCTTCTCCATCTAAATGACGGCTTCTGTGAGCTACCATCATTCATTGTGACACCAAAAGGAGGTCTAGGCACCCTATAAAAATGCAAAGAAAAAGGAAAAACGGAAAGAAAGAAGCGGAAAGCATCAGTTAAACCGTCCTCCCTACAATTATATATAAATACATGAAAAGCGTTCTTAGTTTCAAAATTACACATAACTCCCTCGTAACTTCTCTCCACCTTACAGTTGACCCCTTACGCAGACATTACACAACAAACGAACCCAATGATCAAAATTTGAAACTTCTCAAATTACCCTGGCATATAAACCTGTAGTTATTGCAGTTTCTTGACAAATTCTGAGAGGCTTGTCTGATTTCGAAGGTCAAAATGAGATATTTGTGGTTTCAAAGTCAAATTGATGGAAAGAAACATGGCAAAGGTACAAGATTTATGCAAACAGATCTGTCATAAGAGAAAGCTGAAAAACCCCTCAAAGCTACAAAGCAAAACATTTCAATACTTTCATTAATTGAGGGCAAGCTGTTCGTTATAAATGATTTAGGCAACCCTTTCCCCAACTGAAGAAACCTAAAACAATTCATTACAATTAAAAGCTAAGAAGTCAAAATACCATTTCCTGCAATCAAATGTTTGGCGCCCTCACAAAGAGAGAATATTATCTAAGACACAGGAAATTCTGCCTGGTTCATACTTTATACATTACAGATAGAGCGCCGGCACAAGTTAATTTCCTCCCATTATCAACGGATCACATCAATAAACTAAATTATCCATGACACATGGAACCAACAGAACGTAAACACAAACACACACTGACTAAAAATGCCTCCCCTGCAACCCAGTAAGAAAATTTCAAGAAACAACAAAAACCCATTAATCATCCAACAATTTAGAAACAACCCATCATTCCTACGTACTTATAAACATCATTCCACCAAAAGGAAACACTGGAAACCAAAATTCGACAATAAAACACAAAAATAGCCGCCGAAAATACCTCAAATCCATGGAATCCGAGGAACGACCCATCTCATCCGAAGAGCAGCTGATAACCAGCGGAGTCCGATTAGAGCTGTGAAATCCTACGAGCATACTGTTAGGTTTCAAGAAACATAAAGATGGCGAACCAATTCCAATTGCATTGAATGAACTAATTGGACGACTAAAACAGGTCGAAATCGCCATTCTTTAGAGAGGAAAAAAAGAACAATTCAGATTCTGATATTAATTTCTTCGAAAAACAGTTCGAATTCCGAGAATGACTTAGTGTTTGCAGGGTTTTGGTTGGATCAATTTACGCGGGTCTCCGTTTTGCTTCAAAGCATGGATAGCGTTGTTTTGGGAAATGGGAAACGCAGAGAGAAATATCTCCTTTCAATTATTATTTTTAAATTTTGTTCAAGGGTTTAGGGTTTTTGAGGTTCAATCTCATCCAATCAAATAGCCACGTTTTTTGTTTATATAATTTAGGAGTTATCTGCTTACAAATTATTTAAACAGCATTACATAAGTACATAACTTCTATGTTTAAGAAGTTCATAAGCTTTTATTAAATATAAACATAAGTTCCCAAAGTTTGCTTAAAAATAATTTATGAGTTGGACCAGAGTATTTATATATAGATAACCTATTTCGAACCTTGAATTATTTTGGTCAACCTTGACAATTTATAAGTTATATAGTTAGGAAGTTTATAATTGTGGAAATTAGTTGCTTTAGAATGAATTCAATCGGCATTCAATTACTAACAAATCAGTCAAAACGTGATTTCTTTTGCCTGTAAAGGAAAAAAAAAAGTGATAATATTAGGCAAGAGTTATTTTTACGTAAACAGTCTAACGCTCAAAACATTGAGACGCTCAAGACAGTGAGATTGTGTTGTGGAACGCACAATTGAAAAAGTGCGTGTCTTGGCCAATTTTACCACCATTTGAGCGAGCATCTCGCATCGAGTGGGTGAGCATGGTGCCTTAGTTCATTTTTCGGCACTATCAAAAGTGTTAGTTATACAATATATATATTGGGTGGGGGAGAATTTTCATCAGGCTTATGAGTTAAGATTATTAACAACATATAATCTTTTGACTGATACTTGAGTGTTTGGAAAAAGATCCAAAAAATTATAATTAATATTATATCAAATATGTTAGATTTCAATGAATTATAGTTAATATTTATATTAAATATGTTAAATTTTATTTTTTCTTGAATGAATCGTAATTTCACCTAATCAGACAACCTCTTCGTGATTTGTATTAGAGGTTAATCGATTCGGGTGATTAAATTATTCAAACTCAAACATCCTCATATCACCTGCCTAACACGAGACTAGACAAAATTAAATCAAACAAAAAGACATAATCCATCGTATATAACACTTTCGTATGCTTAAGAATAAAGCAACTAAATACATATATTAAAATTTCTAACCACATTACGCTTCATACCATCTCAATGTGATTGTTTAACTAGAACAAAACTAATAAGTTCTTATTTTAGCAACTTATAAGTTCTTAAAGCATCTCCTAAACTATTAAATATTATTTTTTCTAAAATAATTTATAAGTTTTACCAACTTATAACCTTTAGCCAACAATCCTCCATATGAGGGGATAACTACGAATAAAGCTTTAACACAATAAGAGATGAACTTTATAATAAAGAAACCCTATTTTTCATGGTGTGTCAACTATAAGAGTTTCTTTTCGTAATTGGATTAAACCTCAAGGGGTATTCGTAATCATCCTACAAAAATAAAAACCAACAACTATGACAACAAGAATAATGCATCTTACTATATGCATGCATTGTTTAAACAGTGTAAGCAGACAGCCTAAACTAACCATATGACCATTTAGAACAACATTTACTCATACTTACACCACTTCTGCTGCAGATCCATTATCGGTGTTAAGTCTGAAATACATCTCACATGAATTATAAATCGGTTCTCGTCTCAAAT
>JBBMKE010000001.1:20152221-20164883 GCA_037834125.1 Lippia alba | reverse complement strand
TTCTTTGAGTTTGATGCATATTTATGGACCCTAAGACATCATATTTCACTTTTATGGACTTATTTTGTGTGGTGGTTAAGCATTCATTGAGTTACCATTAATTAGGGTTAAAGAGTTTTTGAAGAAATGAACACATTTATCCCCTTCACTCACATTTTGATTTTGTGGCTTGTTTTGTACGGTTTTGGTGTGGTTTTGGTGCATGATCTTGTCCCTAATTGTTGTTGTTGTGTTGGGTGATGGACTGGGGAGTTACAGCCCTGTTCTTGCTGTTTTTGGCTGCCAAAACGTGATGGTCGAGGCCGCGATCGCTGCAAGAACAATCTTGGTCGCGGTCGCGAAGCACAATTTGTTCACATGTTAAGGGTCGCGCCCACAACCCAAATTAGCTCATTTTTTGTCATGGCCGCTACCACATTTTGGCCTTATTTCGACTTCTGAAAAATTAAGGAAAATTACGGGGTTGCGGCGGCCACCATTTTATGAAGGAAATGGGTCGCCGCGGCTACCCTCTCACAAGCATGCATTAAACTCGAAATTTCAACTCTTTTTGCATGGTTTCCTTGGCTTATTTTTGGTTAATATACTTCATTAACATGTCATATGTGGTCTTATAATATGAGTTATGAATTTTTATGATTTTTGTTTGAATATTTTCCGAGTTATGAACGAAAACGCTTTAAGTGCTCCTTTTTGCTCATAAATGCTTCGTTACTTGATTTATGAACCCTAATTGCTTACTATGGCCTTTCTTATGATTCATATGACCTGTATACTTGATGAATTATGTGTAATGATCATTGTTGGAGAATTATGCATTGAACTGGATTGATTTATGAAAGTTACGAACTTGAATGGATTCAACGCTTGAATTTATGAATGAAACGCGTGAGTATGAGCCTTTAAGACAATTATTGTGCACATGAACTTCTTCATGACATGAAATTACTTATTATGCATATCATATCATATTCATTTCATAGCCGAGCGTCTTATGTGGTCAATTGAGTCTCACTTCACTTTTCTTACACAGATTTGGGTCCGGTGGGAGACGAGGCCGGTTCGTAAGGCTCTTCTTCATTCTTTTTGCCTTGAAGGTGGGTCTCTCTACTATTAGCTACTCCAACCCTATACGTATCCAATGTTTAAAGTTTTAAGCCAAAAACTATTATATGTATATAGTGTCTTTTGGAGTAAATGATTTCAAAATGTTAAGCCCTTTTGTTTATGAATCCTACTAATGATTTTGGCGGATTGATTGAAATGCACTTTATGGGGGTCCTGGGACTTAGTGTGTGCAGTGATCCGGCAAGGCAAGGGCCGACGGAGATCTCTACATGCTAGTTCCACCAAACTACAGCGTAACCGACCCGCTAGGAGGTTCGGCGGGGAAGGGGAACCGGACTTTTGGGATTTCATGGACCCCTCTAGCCATCATGATTGGGTGGTTGAGCCTTACAAACTCTTCCACCACCCGAAAAAGGAGAATTATGAATTATGAACCATGATTGTGTACACAGGATTAATGTATGACCACTTATGACTTATGAATTATGAATTCTGGATACACGAGGTGGAGGAAGGAGAACTAAGCCTTACGCCGGGCTCACTTATGACCTATGAATAAATATTGAATTGAAATTGGTTGTTATAATCTCATTAGATGATTCCTTTCTTGCCCACTTGGGAAATTTCTTGAAAACCTCTCTTGGGATTGTAGCTTGCATGTATATGATTTAAATTTTGTATTAATTATACTTATGTCCTGTTTTATACCCACTAGTCTCCTTTAGACTGAACCCGGATCTTGTTCGGTTGTTTGGTGCAGGTTAGCAAGAGTGCTAGGCGGGAATACGAGTCTTGTGGAGTCTTGCATTAGTGTCTAGCACTTTATTTTTGTCACACACTCATAAGTATTTAAATTCTGTATTTATGTTATGGACGCCTGTGGTGCGTTTACTTTATTGTTCTGAGGCTATGAAGGCCATGGTATAGGTATTTATTTTGTTAGAGCCCATGGCTCAAATTGTTAATGTGATGTGTATATATTAATGCTTCCGCGTTTCATTGCTTAACTCTGGTTTTTATTCTAGTCTTGTATGATTGTTTGGTTCAAGGGTTAGTCCCGCCTAGCCTAGCGAGTGTGTTGTGTCCCTGTTCACTTTGATTCGGATCGTGTATAGACTTCCATTTCATATGTGGGTCGGGTCTTAGTGCCAGCGATGTGGCGTCACGCGCCGAGCGTTACATGTATGTTCAAGAATGTCCTCCCATTTTAATATTTTTCTTATATATCTAGTTCCACATGTTGAGCATTATATTGTTTTTTCGGGATTCCCTAAGACCCAATGCACCTTCTCGCTTCTTTCTAATCACCTTCTTCCACCATATAAGATGAATTCGTTTCTTTATTATATTAGTCGCCCAAAGAAAGTTGTGATTAAGTCAATCAAGTTTATAGTACACATGATTGGAGAGCTCATTTGTGTGATATGGTAGATGAGATCAAACTCATAATGGACGTGCAATAAGGTTTAACATTTTCGCTTTTCATCCCAAAAGACATTTTTCGACTCTCTGAATGATCATCGAAAAAAGCTCACTATAATTTCGGTCAAAGTTTATCTGCATACTGCCCAGAATTCGGACTCCATCGTCATTCCGGTTGGCAATAACACATGTCCTGGCCGTTCATCCCCTTGTTGATCTTGTCATCGCGTTAATTCTAGTGTTATGAAATCTTCTTTGATCCTCCCATCATCTTAAAGGAGTCTGTTCCCCACTTCCTCTTTGTGGTCTAGTAGTTGATTTATATGTTCTTGTGTCATTCTTTCTTCCTTCTTTTATCCAATTTTAGAGAACATAAGAGAGTTGTTGCTTCAGAGTGGCTATTCCTTGATTGAGAAACTTTTATATTCGATTCCCACAGGCGGCGCCAATATTGCATCCACTCCAAAATACTTGCATCCCTTATCTCATGCTCTCTGTATTCTGTGATCTGATCTTTCGTCTTCCAACCTTCCTCTCTTTACATCTATTTCGTGTTGGACACTTCATAAGGAACCCCTTTCCTTTGACAACTCTCTCTATCTTAATTAGTTCGCTTGTTTACAAGAGAACTGGCTTGGTCGCTCGGATTCAAACTGCGGAAAAGTGCCAAGTCTAAATGGGCTCTAAGATATGGTATCAACAAAAATGAAATTATTTAGTTCACTTGTCATTAGTCACAGCCAACCAACCAAAACAATGAACAATCCTTTAAAAAAATAAAAAATAAGGTAATCCATCAAACAAAGCTTAGTAAGTTATGAAGTGGTTAAAGGTTTTTTTTTTTTTTAGAGTAAGAATTTTGGGTTCAAATCTCTCTATTCAAAATTAAGTCAATTTAGCGATACTAGATTTTTGAGAAAAAAGAAGGCATTAATTAATTAATCTATTGGCCATATAATTCATGTTGATAATATGCCTTTTTGTAAAATACATATTGCACTCGTGGCCAAAATGTAAAGCTTATTCGTCATTGAGCACAAGGCTAATGAGATGGCAGCAAAATCTATTGTTTTATTTAACTGAAAGATATGCAAACTTCACAAACTTGGGATTTAAGTACAACTACCAAGAACGAACACTATGAACTTGCTCAAACTGAGGAAGTGAAATCTGCCCCTTTTTTTTCCGCAAAATAAGGTCATCATTTACATTTATAATGTGTGATGAGTTCAAAAAATAAATGTATTTAACCAAAAAGCTGCACAAACTTGTTCCCTAACTAAGCCTAAAAGAATTGATCAACATCACCATATTGATCATGTGGAAAGGTTGCCAACTCTTTGAAACTATACAATTCTTGATCGCGCCCTTGGTTCGGATAAAACCGAGTATTTGGGCTTAATTCATCCACAAAAGCTAGCTCACGAGGTGAAGATTGTCCAGCTCATAAAGATGGTCGAGATTTCCATATTTAATCGATCTGGGCGGTTAACAACATGCGCACATAGAGTAGCTCCCTAGACTCTGACCGGCAATCCATAGTTATGAAACGTTCTAATCGTACCACCACAATTAGCCGTAACAAACACAAGACCCCACGTCGTGCATGAAGTTCGCAATCCGTATCCATCATTCTTGTCTGGAAAATGGCAATCTTTTGAATCCCACACAGGAAGTTTCTCTTCGGGCCAAGTGATGGAGGCCCGTGAAGATCCATCCATTGAAAACCAATTTGCGAGTGAGAAACGTTCGGAATCCCAATTCCTTGATGACGGACAAGGAGAAGATTCGTGGCCTACTAATGTATCTGGATCTGACCAGGGCACAGCGACCGTGATACCTTGGGACGAGAAATGCTCGCACGAGCGCGTGGATTTGGGATGTTTGGATGTCTGGATGGATAGGTCGTCGTAGTTCCATAAGTAGATACGGGAGTCATCCCCAACTGAGACTATGTGTTTTCCATTCGAAGTAAATGAAGCCGACATGTGACTACCTGACTTCGTCAAACCTGTGATGATCAAAGGGAGTTTATGTTTGTGAGAAAACATATCAGAAAAATAAGCATACAATACCTAGGAATCTCTCTCTCCCCCCTCTGTCTTTCATTAAAACATTTAAGTTTTGACTTGAAACTTAAGAATTAGTACCTTTGTACTTGCAGACAACCTCAAGCCCATCAAGAATACGAATCTTGGAGTCGTCCGATGTTATCATCACTCTTTGAGAGTCGTTTTTCAGAAACTGAGAAAGAATAAATCCACAAACATAATTGAATAACAAATAAGCTTTCAAAAATAAAATATAAGCTAAAAGTAATTCGAGATTGAAGTACCTGAATGCCGGTAATTCTGTTGCCGGTCTTTCGACCCTGAAAGTTTATCTCTGCATTAAGCAGAACGCCATCGCCTGAAAAATATAATAAAACTACTGATTATTATAAGTTGTAATAATGTATATACTTATTGAAAAAGCTTGCACGAACCTGAGTATGCACCTGATAATTCGTAGAACCGGCAGGTACCGGAAACAGAACCAACAACGAAACCCTGTTAATTGAACATCGGCAGAAAATGTTATTACAACATATAGTCAATCAAATCCATTACAACATCAACTTTTTATATGAACTCTGTATCTTACATTTCCATTTGGCTGGTAACACACTGCTGTGACTATATCTCTTACATTAGCCCAATCCTCAACTCTCCTTTTCGTCATTCCCCATATTCGAACTTTACCATCGATTGAGCCGGTGATGAAGTAGTTCTCATCCACGGGATTGAATTGAACACATGTGACTGAAATTCAATTTTAAAAAACAAACGAAGAATTATTAATTTTGAGCAGCACAACACACACAAAAAGAAAACAGAGAGCATCAAATCACTAAATTACTAAAATTACCATAATTGCTGTGATGAAACACTCCAAGACATTCATCTGAGCCCACTTGCCATAATCGGACGGTTTTGTCCATAGACGATGACAGAAGATGCTGCAGCCAAAAAAAAAATTATAAACGAAAAAATCAATATACAATGCCAAAAGAAACACATTTTTAGTACCATGTTATCACTTACATTAGATGTCGACCACGCAAGATCCAAAACATCACTACTATGGCCACGAAATCTCCTGACAGGCTCTTCTTCGACATGGAAAATCTTTTCTGGGATAACAACTGATGAATTCATTAACTTTTTCTTTATATGACTCAAATTTCCTTCAATATCATCACTCTTGCAAGATGGGTCCACCGTTGTTACACGCCATATGCAAACGACCCCATCTTCACCACCACTAGCTAAATATTTTCCATCGGGGCTAAATTTCATAGTCCATATTAAGCCATCATGAGCTACAATTTCTTGACCCCTAAATAATCCACTACACTCCATATACCTCTTCTTGTTCTGTTCCACCCTCAGCCGAGTTGTGGCCCCCACTTCATCGCACGGTTTCGAACTCTTCTTCATTTTCTTCGTTAGGTGTCTCCACCATTGAATCACATTAATACTTTTCTTATCTACGGTTGAGCTCAAGATCCCTCCCACCCTATCATCACAATGTACAAGATTTTCATTCATTTCCTCCCCTGTATCATAGCTTACATCGCCATCGTCCAAACAATCACGGTCAGAATAATCAACCGAACAATTAGCCTCACTGTTTGATTTTCGTCTTTCAGACAGCAAGTCCTCACTTTCATCACTAAGCGTCGAATTCTCACATTCACATTCGACACGAGACGAAGGCTCACAAAATCCCATTCTTGACAGAAAGGCCTCCCTTCTCTCCTTAACACTCTTTGGCTCACTTAACCAAACATCATAACCACATGAATTGCCACACATTGTATCTCCATTTACAATGAAAGAACTATCCGAGGTATCAAAGAACAAATCTTCCCCCTCGCAAGCACTACTCAACGACATTTCCACATTAAAATCTCAGAAACAACACTCCCACAATTTATATACCAATAACCAAAATCCCATAATCACGGGCCGAGTTTCACTCCCTGAACAATGCAAAACAGGTGAAGCAAACATCAAACCCCGCTCTTGATAAAACTATATATTAATGAAAAGACTTAAGAATGTCTTAATACTACGTACCACCACAGAACTCAAAATTGGAAACTTCCAACCAGGATAACTTGCTAACCCAAATTATAAACTAATCCAAAACACCAATGAGAAATAGACGTGCCAAAAGGGATTAAATGTAAGAAATTCATGAAAGTCACCTTAAATTATTTCTGAAGCAAAGGAGAAAATTCCAACTGTATCACACCGCCCCTCCTTTGATTATGGTTTTTGTATATAATCACAGAAAGAAAAGAGAAACAAAGCCCGAAGTCCCCCAAGTTCTCTGTACTTTGACTTGGCAAATGGTTCGAGGATGAAGGAAAGGTTTAAAATCCAATCTTTGGTATAAATAATTGCCCAAAAATTAAAGAATTCACAAAAAAAGAACACAATCTTCACCAAATAATAAAAGGGCCTTGAGATCTGTGAGTTGTGAAGATGGGTTTTTGGGAATTTTGGCAGCACACGAGCGGCGCAGCACAGAAATACTGCTGCCAGTACAGATGCCTATATATACATACACTGTATGTATAGTGTATGTATCTATCACTGTGTGTGTGTGTTTTTTTTCTGCCAATATGCTATGCTATATGAGAGCTCTCACTTTTTACTCCTCAAAATGGCACCATCTCTCAACAGCACCACAATCCAAAGTCAATTTTCTCACACAAAGTCCAATGCTCCCCCCACTCGGGCAACAAAGCTGTTAAAACCACATTGAAAATGGAGTTAAATGAAGAAAATATAATTTAATGAAATGAATTAACAAAAACCCACTTTAGGTAATCCCCAAAAATTCAAGATTTTGCAGCAAATGAGGAGGCTTGAGGCAAATCAAGAAATGGCAGAGCTCAAATTGGGAAAATTTAAATAATGGGGTTTGACTTTAGACGTTTAATAATAAAGGGTATCTATATTTTTATGCATGCAAGATCATAATGGGGTTAAAGATTGGATTTTTATTTTCTTGAAAAAGTTCATTAATAGGGTTAAAGATTGGGTTTTTATTCTCTTGAGAGAGATCATTATAATGGGGTTAAAGATTGGATTTTTATTTTCTTGAAAATGATCAATAATAGGGTTAAAGATTGTATTTTTATATTCTTGAAAAGATCATTAATGGGGTTAAAGATTGTATTTTTATTTTCTTGAAAATGTCATTAATGGGTTAAAGATTAGATTTTTATTTATTTTCTTGAAAGATCATTAATGGGTGGGGGGATTTTAATAGAATTATTTTGCAGTAAATTATTAGTAGTTACATGGAATTATTTAATGGGGTTAAAGATTAGATTTTTATTTATTTTCTTGAAAGATCATTAATGAATGCAAAAAAAGTAGAGATGTTGGGACAGATGCAGTACAGGCTGTGTGCATTTGTTGTGTGTTTGGTTTTATAGAAACAACCCTATGGGAATAAAAGTTTTTCTGGCTAATTGGCTTACCCTAGGTTGGGTCTTTTGGGTGGTGTAGCTGTTGCCCAGCAGACCACTCATAAGGGAACCCAAGAAAATAAATTGAGATAGCGATTACTCATAAATTCCCACTTTTTTTCACCATTTATTACACTAATATAATATATTAATTACCACAATAACAATGTATATATATATATATATATACACTATTTATAATGTCTCGATCTGAAGCAACTACTTCAATCTGATATTCAATACTCTAAACTAAAAAAATTACGTAATAAGTGACTGCATAGTTATTTTAATCTAAAGTATTTTGGTAGATTCAAAGGTAGGTAGGTAGCTGCTTTGGATTGGGGTATTACGGTATGTTGATATCCGACTCGAATCCAAGCTTAGGAAGGGTGTGAGGAATTCTTGTTGTTTTTCTTGTTATGTGTATACTTTTTATGTTTATTTGAAAAAGGGGATAAAAACTTAATGGGGATGTCAAGATTGTGGATATGTTATTAAATTCAATTTAAAAAATAGTGTGATAATTGATGAGTGATTAGTATGGAAAAGTTTAAATGCCGAATATTGGGAGTAAATTATTGGCGTGTCATACAAAGTTAAGAGGGCATGAATGAGAATCCTATTCTCATAATTAATTGTAAAATTCCTCAAGTCTTTTCATTAATTATTGGATTTGTTTTGGGGGAACATAAACCTAATTGTGGCGATAATATAAATGAAAATGAAACTTTGTAGTTTCAGCCATGGAATATTCTTATTGTCCTTGTTTATTTTTATTTTATTGTATTTTATTTTATTACGTACAGTACTTAGTCTCTTAGAGGTAATTATTAAATAGAAATTTAAGAGGTGATTATTAGCATTAAGTCAAAACAATGTTAATAATAAAATTAAGAATATCATAAGATCTACGCAAGTCGAGACAATATTCTTAATCAAAATATAAACTACATAATTGGTTTCACGGTAAACAAAATTAAAAGAATACGAGTTAAACAGATGAATCATGGAGCAAATGTCTAAAACTCTAAATAAATTAAATCTATTTATTTAGAAAATGCTTAATTTATAACTTATTAACGTGGAATAAACAGTTTTGGATCGCCTGTTTTAAAATTTTTTTATATTATAATTATTTCTTTTTTTAATATTAAATTATTTATTAATATACTTAACGCGTGTATGTAAACGAAATAAGAGATGACATATAAACTCAAAACAGAACATCCGAAGCCGCCGAGAATGCAAACCATGCAATGCGCCGTAAATCATATAACCACAATACTTTCAAGTTTTTCTGTTTCATATCTTATCATGAGCTCGAATCGAATCGAATCAAATTGCTCAAATATAAATTCCTTTTTATTAATAGTAGTTTTGCATATAAACATTCGCGAAGTATTAAATTACAACTGTGGTCGGTATTGAGCCATTTGTTTACATGTAAATTGTTTGTTTTAATAAACCACCCATCAATCATGGCCTTAATTAGCTCTTTTATTCTTTTTATTATAGCCTCATGGCTTTAAAAAAAAAAAATAAATAAATAAATAATAATAATAATAATAATAATAATAATAATAATAATAATAATAATGAAAGGTCGGCAAAAAAATATGTAATAATATTCGTAATAATTTTAGGAGAAAAGTTTGGGGGTGGGTGGGCCTAGGTGGGGTGATGGATAAGATGGATCCTAGTTAAGGCAATGTTGTTAAAAGTTGACATGATTGTGATGGTTCATATATAATCCAGATTATCAAAATCCAACCTTCCTCTTTTTCTTTTGTGCATTCTTTCCCAATTATTAATAGATATTTTAGTCTACATTAGTATATTTACCGTTCATATGAAACAATCAGCTTCGTCATTAGATTTTAAGTATTTTTAAAGTTAAAATAATAGAATAAAAATTTTAAATTAGTAATTTTTTTTTAATTTTAATTAAAATAAATGAGTTCGTTTCGATTAATTTCAATTTAATTGTACAATTTCCCACTTTCACTTGCATATATTGCAGCTTCCCACCCCACAGCTTCCCACCCCACCTATCATTTCCAATTTGGCTGTTTCACTTTTAGCCTTTTCTTTTATTCTATTATTGTCTTCATTTGTTTTAATTGATAAAGAAAAAGGTTAAATATTTTTTTCACCTCAATGTTTCGGATAGTTCGCATTGCTTTAAGACCTAATCATTGAAGTCAACAGAGGTTGGTCCAAGCGGTAAATAGATTCATTCTTAAGTGCAAAACACTCCAAATATTGGAGTGCAAAAAATATTTAATCCTAAAAGTATACGAAAAGTTTAGCTCAAACTCAGTTCGATCGAACTCAATCAATTAAATGGTAAGTATATTACGCTCACTGTTTGGTTCGACATTCTCCTAAATTTTCCACCGACGACAGATATAAAACACTCTTCCTTCATTATATCGATTTGGTCCAACCAGATTCAGGATAGAATTAAAAAAAATGTAGAATAATAAATAGTTCCTAAACGAAAATGTTCATTATTATTGAGAATTATTAAGATTGGTGCCATATGTCCAGAACGTATCTAAACTAGTTGGATACATGAGATATAAAGCTCATATTTAAATGCGAGTTTGCTTGATAAACACGCTGTAAGACATGTGTTAGTTAAGTCATTAATAAATTTAATTCACTTAAATAAGAAGAGGGAATGGATTGTATTAATACACACATTCACCTAAAATCCGTGGGCATTATTTTATTTTACTGTTTGGTCGTTCGTTCCATGTATTATTATGCACCACACGAGAGCTTAGAATATATATATTAGCTGCTAAAATATATCTGTACCTTAATGTTGCATGCATGACGATTTCAAGTTTAAAAAGAAAAAGGGAAAAAAGAAGTCGGGGGCATTGGATTTCAAGTTTCGTTTATATGTTTTATTTTCTATTTTACTCAATACACACGTCAATGACACTCGAGCGTAGATGAGATAATCTTTTGTGTCTTAAACTTCTTGATTAATATTATATAGAGAGGGAGAACAATCAATAAAATAATTACATATGTGTAATTAGAATTTGAAAAAGGGCACCCAAAGGTGAAACGAGAAAGGTCAAAGGAGCTGCACTAGTTGAGGGGCATGCGATACTTTATGCAAGTGGATATATACATTACATGCACACAAACATAATCACCATTCTCATGGGAATTACCTTTTCTCTTTTCAACCCAAAACACACATAATCTTTTTTTCCCCTAAAATTTACCTGCGTGGTAAGTGTCTGCATTGAACACAAGAGTCTCACACGACATGACATGATATTTTTAAAAATGTTATTGCATCATAGCTCAAAACCTTTTGGAATTTAAAGTTTGCAAATGAAGAAACTCATGCAAGTTATAATTTATAATTGGCAAAAAAAATATCGAAGATGATTAAAACCCCATACAATATATATATATATATTGGAACAAACACAATAAAATTAAGAAAACATATTAGAAGTAAACTAACCTCAAGCTGAATTCCAAGGTTCGATACTTCGATGGGATCGGAGCACTATAATGCTTGGTCTACTTTGTGTGTTTGCTTCTCAATACTTATCCATATGTATATATAAGTACACTATTATGTACTACTACGTCTTCTATACATATACATATACATACATATATATATATATATATATATAAAATAAATATTAAATCATAAGAAGAGGAAATAGCCACCTAAGTTTGTACTCGTTACAAACAGCATATCCCTGCTGCTCAATCCAATCTTGATTTACACATTTCTAAAAAGCTAATTCTCATACTTTATATGTTCACTTCATTTTCATTAAATTAATATCAATTCGGTCGGCTAACATATATAAGTTTTGTCAAAAGGGCTTCCTTCTTAATTACTTCTTTATTTACTTGCAAAATGTTGAGTTTTATATTTGGCAGGGTTGATAATCTTTCAATTTTTTTCACTAGAGTCTTAAAATGTTGTGTATGTGTGTGTGTATGTATATCCATAACAAATCTATCATTTTTTCTTGTTGTCTTTTAAGGTATATATAAATTAAGGAGCTCAAAGTATATATAACGAATATATTTTTCGAGAGTGATTTAGATCCAATTTTATGTTACATTATGAATTCAAAATTTTTACTAGTGTCTCAGGAGCCGGCGAGTCCAAAACTTAACATTTATCAAGTGATAAAGGTTTGGTTAATTTCGAATAAATTTAAAGGGATGGCATTCGCGTTGAAAAATAATTGCAATTTATTTAGTATTTTTACTACATACATAAACAAGTTAATTTATGCTGTATCAGAATCGTTGAAAAGGATATCTTGACAAATCTTCCTTGATTTCCTTGATATTCAAACCAAAAAGGTGTGTCAACTATGTGTAATTAATTAATATTGAAGAAATTAAGTACTTATATGTGTAAGGCTCATAGTTGGTTTGAGGAGGATATCATGATCAAGTCCAAACAAGATCATACTTTTCAGGTTGGATTAGGTACAAAAACACCATACTTTTTGGCTTTCAAACAACTTTTTAAGCCTAATTACATCTGACTACCCTATATTTAAGCCTAATTACAATCTAGTCCACAATTTTTAAAAAAATTACATTTTAGTCCCTATAATTTTGTTTGATTTGAGGTCCCTTA
>JBBMKE010000001.1:20131306-20152211 GCA_037834125.1 Lippia alba | reverse complement strand
TACATTTATGCCCCTGACGGTTTATGAGTGTTATATTGAATATATGATCAAAATTACAAAATCATCCCTAAAGTTTTCAAAAATAACAAAATGACCCCTACAAAATATGATTTTAACAACAAATCAGGGACATTTTGGGAATGATATAACGGAACCCTAGGGATCACAAACAGCTCTCAAAAGTGAGGGACTAATTTGTAATTTTTTGAAAATCGTGGACTAAGTTGTAATTAGGCCTAAATACAGAGTAGTTAGATGTAATTTTCCATATATATATATATATATATATATATATAATCAATCATAATATTTATCGTTTACTATTCAAAACCATGCTATCATAATCATTTGAGGGCCATCAAGTCATAATATTTCTTGTAGACAGATTCAGAACCATGCTATCATAGCCATTTGAGGATCATTTTTTCTCATTATAATCCGCTACGGAACATTTTTAGGTTATATATACATATATAGTCATGGTGTTTAATAGTTACAATTCAAGGAATGTACTAATTCAATGATCTTGAGTGGATGTCAAAAATACATTTATTAAGCTAATATTTCCTTTTCTAAATAAATTCTTAATTATTTCATAAAATATTTTAAATAAGTTACAATATGTCAAACAAAACCCTCTTAATAAAATATGAAAATGGTATTGAAAAATAGGACCATGTAACAACGTTCCATACACCATAATTTGAATCTATCACCAACCAGTTTTAAGAAATATATATTGATACTCAAAAGTGTTGTGTGAATATTCTAGTGGCTCAGCATTAGCAAATCTAGGTCGAAAATAGTTTGATTAATAAATTTAGACCCAACTCACATGCTTTTCTTTCCTCCCATTCTAATTTGAATGCTCTCAGTCACCTGAATTCTCTCCCTTTTGCAATTTTGACTTGTATTGCACATTCCCCCACCATATGCCGACCACTCTTAGATATATGTTTATCTAGCTAGCTCATTGACCACTTCTTTCATTGTGCCTCATTCCAAACCCCATTTTTCCATGTTTCCAATCAATTTTATACATATATGTATACATATATATACTCCCCATAATACGCGTGGTCAGATAAAAACAGGATAAGGATCGCTAAGAGCGAATTCAAGGATATAGTTTGCAGTTCCCTCGCAAAAGGAAATAAAGGATAGAAGTAAGGGAAAATAAGAGAGTAAAATATTACGAAGGATTAACATTGAAAAGACTTAAACCCTAGATGGATTCATCTAATATATAAGCAACATTACGTGATAAGTCAACAGTAACAAAAGAGAGAGGGTAAAGGAATAAGATTTTGATGCGATATGTCAATGCCTATTTAGACCTATGAAACACATCTAAAATTATGGCCTTATGAATGGTAAAACTGAGTTGAAGTAGTTGCTCTCAATTCTCATCTAAAATTTTAGTATTGTGAATAAAATGACCGAATTGGAAGTGTCATTACCGTATCGAACTTTTGAACCACATGAATCTGGGGAAAAAAATAATAATAAAAAAATAAAAGTTGAAAAAATATATATACATAAGGAGGGTTGTGCACAGGTGAACTGGCATTTCAGATTTCTTGGTTAAGATCTTTACTGCATTTTTCATGCAAAATTTCAATTAGTTGGCATGATTATTAATACATAATCATCATAAAAAGATAATTAATCCTCGAGATACGTACGATCTTGAAAGATCATTAGCAAAAAGGTGGTACTTATTATAGGGATTTAGGATGAGAGGGTCCTCAGGAGGAGAGTAGCTAGGATTTAAAATGATCTTCATAGCATGTGCTCGTATATTTGTCTAACCTACTTGCTAATCTTCATTATTTATGCAAATCTTGCTTTGCAGGGTTTTCTTGAATTAATAATCCCTAACCTTTTTAGTCGATCAAGATCATTTTGGACCCTACATGGAAGACCAAATATGTCATTAGAATTTAGAATTGACTTTAGTGGCCACTAATTAATCGGTGTCAAGCAATGACAAGAGCTCCACTAATTAATAACTTCACTAGGTTTGGGAAGAAATAAGATGAGGCACGTTCGTTGACAATGTTTAAACCAAGTGGCATCTCGTCGACCAGTAAATTATAGCTCAAATTCGACTATTTTGAAGTCCAACCAATCAAAATGACAAGTATATTATCCTTATTATTTAGTTTATTATTTTCCACATAATAAATATAATTTATTTGCTCTTTCATTACACTGATTTAATCGAGTCAGACTCGAACTAAAATTTTCCTGATCAATATTACAAATGATTGTGTTTTCTTGACAAAAAATTAATTTAGGGAATTAGATATTATTGAATGAATGAAAATTAATTAATAAAATGAAAAGTCGTCACTTGGTGGGAATGATTGTTACTATTTCACCATAATCAACGCATCATCTAGTGTGTGATAGAATTTTTAAATACTTTTTAAGTCTTTAATTCTCATAATTTATAGTGATATTATTATGAGAATTTTCGTATTTTCAGAAACAATTGACATAAAACCATAAGCACCATGACAGGATAAATTCATCTTAAGGAGAAACAACGAAACTTTTGTATATCTAACTATATTTTTTCATCAAATCATGACCCTTTAGAATCACACCTTCCAAAATCTCCAACTGCAAGCATAATATGGCTACCAATCTTTAGAAGAAGGAAAAAACGCATACAACATATAAAGCGCGATTTTCAATACGTATGTTAGTGTGATTATTACGAGAAATGTTGTCGTATTTTCAGAAATATTTATACAGGCAGCTACAATCACACAAACGAGACACAATTAAGTTGCTTATATTAATTTGCACAAACCAGGAAGCTACGAATTCACAACCCTCATCAATGGGTGCCAAAAACACATTGTTAGGTACAATTCTTGTGTCCCTACATCAAGATATACTAATATACGTATGCTCCACTTTCATGGATGTATAATTCCCCAATTCTCACACAAACACACAATAGTTTGGATGAAGGTGAAAAGAGCATCGTGGCATTACTCCCTACTACATATTTTCAAGTAATAATTAAATTATGATTGCAAAAGAATTGTAAGACAAGTCACTTTCCAACCCTTTTTTTAATCTTTATTTTCAGCACAATTACTTAATTTTTCAATTATAGATTGTAGGCTCCTGGTTTGACTTATGAAGACATTTACGTTGGCCTAACAATTAATTTTTCTTCTTTTCAAAATTCAAAATACGTCTTAGTCACTAAAAGTTCCGACTGGAAACGCACTGCAAATAAGGGCATAGCACCAAGGTCCATAGGAGTGATCCAAGTAATATAATTGGGGAAATCGTGATCGGATACTGACCCCTAGTTCACTTTTTGAATAATAATTCAGTATATTGTATTGCGATTATACCGACTATTAATTTGTACCGACTTTCTGAACATTGATGAATAATGTATTTGACCTAACTTACCCTCAAAACTAGTTGTTTAAGGGAAGGTTGTCAAGTCGTTAATTATATATTGAACTCCACATATTTGATTATCGATGTATAACAGATGACATGAATAATAATTTAATGAAATCTCAAATTTTTTTGACCGAATCTTGTGCGTATTAGTGAATAATATCCACTTTCATGTATTGATTCAACATTTGTAAGTGAAATAGGTTTTTCTTTTTTCGTAGTTTGTGTGACTTAAACGAGCGTATTCGAGCTGAAAATAAGGGTTGTGTGGAAGTCGGTTTACGACAAAATAGGAGTTAGCATATTTATAATACAACTTATCATATTATCGTCCGAAAAGCCGATTAACCAACTAACATTATCTCAAATTTGATTTTTTTCCCCAAAAGATATTAGCTAGTGGTTTATTTGTATTGTCCCAGTGATATAATTAGGCATTTAATTTCTTGATACCAACCAAAAATCCAAGTCCAAGTGTGGCTTACATTGAGTGGCCGGGTTCAGAAAGTTGGTAAGCAACCTCAATTCAAACAACTTACCTTGTTGAAACTACATTCATAAAATGTAAAAAACATGCTTCATATATATCCTTTCATAAAGTTTCAAATTTTTTTATTAACAATAGTGTTACGTCAAGAAACTCAAATACAAAATCTTTATTCAAAATTAATATAGCTCTGTAAAATTTCGACCCACCACATTAAGAAACTCAAATACAAAATCATCAATTGAACTAATACAACACCTTAAAACTTCGGTACATCAGTAGTCGGTTTTCTTTTCTTTTTATGTTTTTTTCCTAATTGTTTACGTATCTTTTCTATTCAAGTAATATACTAATAGTGCGATGGCCGGCGCAGGCCAAAAGTTTGCCGGCACTCACCTAAAATTGGTAATGTGTGCTCACAAAAATTGACAAAAACATGCAAAGATCCAAATGGGGTTTTATATGTGATCTATTTGATGGGACGTTCATATGTCTGCTCCGTCCTTGCTAATCCCTATTTACCGTACTTTCGTCTCTCTTTCATGCACATAACTACAAACATAATTATAAGCACCAACAAACCCTAAATAGAAAATATCGAGAGAGATTTCTAAGTTATGAACCTCTCTTTCTCTATTAATTCTATCCGTTAAAGAATCGAGTTAAGTGATAATGTTTGATCATATCAATTGATCGATCGTGGGTATGAGTAAGTTTTGTAATCAGATATGATTAGTAGAAAAAATTTATATTTTGATGGTCCGACTAACTTGAGCTTACAACGGTGAAACTTGCGTGTAAGAAAGCAAATATTGACCTAGCCCATGGTGAACGCTAGATCAGATAGTACTATGGATGCGGGAGCGAGTGCGGCTATAGGAAAAATACGTCAGTGTGCAATTTTTTTTAAAAAAAATTGAGTGTATAAGCGCTTTAAAGCGTCTAATAAAAAGATATTTTTAAATTATATATATTATAATTTTATTTTATAAAAAAATTTAAATAAATTTTAAAAAATAATATAAGACAATTCATTTTACTTTTAAATTATTTTAATAATAGTTTTACAATCATTTTCTAGAATATAAATTCTGCTAATTTTCTTTAACATTTTTTATAGAAATTGTCCAATATGTATATTGTGTAACTTATATATAAGAAAACTTGATTTTATTCCACTGTATTCTTAAAGTGAGAAATGCATAAAAATTCGCTAATATGAAGAATTAAAATTTTAAATTATCTTAAAGCGAAAAATACATACAAATTGGCGAAAAATTATTTTTGAGTGCGTCAAGTCAACCTATTAAAAATTTGATGACAATACTATCTAGGGCCTAGGCCAACACTATTCGCGAGATGGGCGTCCAACTGACCTGTTGGCCTCGGCCCAAAATATTATTATATATCAATCACTTGGATCAAATATTAATACAAACCCAACATAATATCATGACATCAAGTCATCAACATTTGGAAGGACAAATTGTAGAGAGAAGGATTGTCAAATCATTATATATTGAAAATCACATATTTAAATATTCGACGTGATACATTTGATCGGATTTAGTCACATTATCAATTGTCATCAGACAATTATGTACACATGCTGTATTTATTGCCTTTTAACATGAAAAATATGCTTTATAATATTTTCTACACAAAATCATAGTTTAAATTCTATTTGTTGCATCTTTATTGGGTTTTATGTGTTGCTGATGGGCCGATGCAGATCCAAATTTTATAAGGCCCATTGCGAGATGGATCTTACCAATTTCCTCTTCTCTTGGGTTCCAAAAGATTTTAAATGGCAGAGATTATCTTTTCTTTTCCTTTTTATTTATATATCTTTAGTTAATGTTCGAAATTAGGTCGAACCATATAGGTGTAAAGTTCTACTGACTTATGGTTACTGCATCTTAAGGACTCAAATACGAGACCATTAGAAACTACCGATTTATAAAAGAATTCACGCTTAAAAGTTTCTTAAAATATATGTCAAATCCTTTAATACCACGAGTTTAAATGTTATTAATCTAGTATAACTCTCAAAAAGTTATTTCTAAAAGTTAATGAAGACGTATACCTCCATCGTATCTCTATTAAATTAAATTTTAAGAAAGTTTTACTTTTGATTCCATGATGGGGTAACATTATTTCTTTTTTGGATCATAGGAAATTAATATCTTTAGCTAATTTAAAATATGGAAAAATTCAATCTCATAATAATTAAAAAAAAAAATCTGCCAGGAGATCATAAGACTATTAATGGGGATTCCCCTCATATATAAATCAACAAAAACTATTTAAGATTTCAACTTTTATTTTCCAAGTGTTACAAGAGATGCATCATGACCCAAAATCGATTAAAATGTACAAACCAACATGCATACCCATAACAGAAGTATAGAAATAGGGCATGTTAGAGAAATGGGGAATGAAATCAAACATACACGGGTAGCCCTACACTTAAAGTGTTAATCGCCTCTAACGTTTTGAGTTTTGTTAAATGTTGCAAACAATTTATTTTTAGGATATTTATTAAGCTAGAGGAGTTGATTTCGTGTGATAGCAAACTATGGCCCAAAAAGAAAGACTTTGAGGTCGACTCCATGCTTCTAGCTACACGATGCACACGTGCGAAGTAATATTATCGTAACACTCAAATGTGAATTCTTTATATAAATGACAATAATATTTACATAGGTACTTAAATAGGATATTTTTAATTAAATAAGTATAATGTCGAACTGTAAATTATATCATTAGATAATTTCATGACAAATAGTTGAAACTAAAAAAATAATCATACAATCTAGGCAAGTGTTTGTGTTCATTACTAGTTATTTAACGGTCAAGTAAGAAAGTGTTGAGAAAATGATAGGAATGAGATCAAAATGACACGGGAAGTCCCTGTCCTTAAACTCCACAATTATCCAAACTCGACCTTCAGTCCTGGCCATGCCCCTACGCGGGCGGTGCATGATTTTGTTGTTTTTAAAATGTGGAATATTCAATAGTCAGTTTTTCAAGCACCCTTTATATGCCTTTATACATTTGATATTCTCAATAATTCTCTAACAATTAATAAAAGATACCAATCTAGAAGACATATATATATCCAACTGGTCAATATTTCAAACCACATTCCAAATACATGTCGACACTAACGAATCAATAGAAGCCCTAAAATTTCATTGTAAATTAAAAAAAAGAACTTGTCTTTCGGATTAATATGTTGTCAACGAGAACAATCACAAATAAAAGTAATCACAAATTGATCTAGAAGACTCTATTAACTTTTTAGGCCTCGTTTACTTTTTTATTAATAGATGTTAGTCCCTTTTGTCTGTTGTTTTCCTTTATTTACTCTATATAACTTAAAACTTAGGTTGGTCGTATGAGCCCGTGGGAAAGGGGAGATAATTTGTGTAGGGCTACCATACATGAAATTTTGGCATGTCTCACTACACATGCTTTCTAACACGTGTTGGGTAATGACCACACATCCTAATAGTTGATCAATATTGCATTACATTGCCACTGAAAACTTTTCCCGTTCCTTTTCGTTTACTGCTTGCGACGAAAAAATGGAGTTCTAATTCAATCAATTTTCATACTTCATGTTTCGTAGCACCTAATGCTGCCTAGTAATTTTCGGGCTTATTAAGGCCAATTAGACGTTATTATGTTGCGTATAATATTTTGTTTGGTAGCATATTTAATGTGATGCACAATGGTGGAAGTCTTTCTTAATTTCTTGTTTAGTTGGACCAATTACCTCATTACGAATTAGAAAACAAATTTGTTCTTCACTTAGCAAGAAAGAGGGTGAATTTAGGGCTGTCAATTTGGGTGGGTCGGGTGGGTTGGGGTTGGGGTTGGGGTAGGGATATTACACAAAAAGGCCTTACCCGAACTCAAAATGAACCATCAATCATCAACCCTCAACCCTAACCTGAACCTATCCAATTCGGGTTGACCTTATTATTATTTTTTTCAGGTCACCCATTAACTCGATCCACTTGATCGACCCGGCCCAACCCGACCCACATTTTTTATTTTTTTTACGTTTTTTCTCCTCTTTTTTTTTTGAAACTTTTTGCTAAGCTTAAACCTCAGTACAAAAGTACATTCAAATAACAGTTTCATAAGCTAATTCAAATTACAATTTCATAAGCTAAATCTAACTTATAGGGTTGAACATTCGGTAAAAATTTGAAATTTCAATTTTTCAGTCCGTTTAACCGAAATTTCGGTTTTGATTTTACCTAACCGAAATTTCGGTTTTGATTTTATCTAATCGTTTATCAAACCGATCAAGAATGATTTCGGTTTAATTGATTTTTTTGGAACAATTCAGATAATTAAATAAAAAGCCCGGAGCTGGAAACATGTATAAAAATATAAAGTATCGTCCAACATTAAAAGTTAAAACAACAATATAAACTCTATATTCAACAACAAGTGATTTTCCATGTCTTCACTCTTCACCACGTTCCAACAACATTCAATATTCAGCCCAACTCCATAGTCCAAATTATGTTGCAGCAATAAAATTATTCAAAGTAAAAACAATCTAGATTCTAGATTACACGGCTGCAACACTAAAAACTTTCCAAGTCCAACATTATAAAACATAAGAAATCCATATTCAATCTCCATATTACAACATGTTTTGCATAACAATTAACCTAGTCTAAAAATATTCAGGTTCGATATTCTAAAAAGCAACATCATTTCTTCAACATCATTGATTCACTTCTTTAAATTCTTGTTCATCCTTCAATTCATTTCAACCTACAAAATAAAATCAATTACTCATAATCTTGAAAATAGAATTAGTTAAATAGCAAATGAAACATACCAATTGCTTACTGCACAAACCTCAAATTTTTCACAAGCTAAAGACTATGTTTGCATATTCACACTTGAGATTTCCTCTACAATTACAGAACGCAAAAAAAAAAAAAACAATTGTTAAAGTGTTATAACATATGTCAATGAATTTGAATTTTATTAAATTTACATAATGTAAAAATATCTTCTTCAATACAGACAATTTCACCAAGCTATTCTTCCTAAGGGTGTTCATGGTTTGGTTTTTCAACCGAATCGAAGTTTCGGTTCAGTTAATTGAAATTTTAGTTTTCAAAAATCCCAAATCGAAACCGAACCAAACCATGTTCGGTTTGGTTTGGTTCGGTTTTAACCGAACATTTTCGGTTCGATTTCGGTTTTGGGTAAAAAAACCGAAACTCAAACAATATTAAAAAAAAAAAAAATTAAGAAGTAAAGTCCTTAAAACCAAAACATTCCTTAATTAATGAAGCAAAGTCCAAATACCAAATACATTACAGAAACTAGAAAGTCCATGAGACCAAATAACCAAACATTACAAACAACAAAGCCAAATAGCTTCAAGTCTGATTGTCTATACCTCAACCTTCAACCCTAAGTGGCGTCAGAGAAGAAGGCCAATGGCGATGATTGTTGCATGGCGTCGGAGATCTCTCCTTGGTTGACTGGATGACTGTTGAGTGGCGTCGGATGAGAAGGTCGACGGGTTGAGTGGCTTCGCTGTCGCCAGGCCCAGCGTTGCGTCACTCCCGTAGCTTCGAGAGTCGAAAATGGACTTTGGGGTGGAGTTGCGATTTGGGATTCTGGGAACACTAGGGTTTGAGATTTGGAATTTTGGGGAATTATGATATTTGAGTACTTTTGCTAATTCCTAAAATCGTGGGTAGCTTATCCCATTTTTATTACATATAAAAAAACACTATATGTTCGGTTTTCGGTTCAGTTCGGTTCGGTTTAACCGTCCCACCGAACCGAAAAAATTGAAAAATTAAAATTATGAAAAAGACAAACCGAACGGAACATCCCTCGGTCGAATTGATTCGATTTGGTTTTTGGTCGGTTCGATTCGATTTTCGATTTTGGTGAACACCTTCAAGTCTTCCTCAACCGGTGGTGGAGGCTCATTATTTCGAAGCCAATGTTGAGTACAAATGAGTGCTTGTGCCATTCTTGGAGTCACAGAAGCTTTAAAATCATCTATCACACGACCCGATGTACTGAAAGTAGATTTCGACGCAATAGTAGAAATGGGTATAGCCAACAAATCACGAACCATTCTTGTTAAAATTGGAGATCGAGAGAAGTTCACTTTACAATACTCTAGAATATCAAAGTTCGAATCAAGAGGTTCTCTATCCTCCCTCAAATATTTTTCTAACTCCGATTTGTTTGCATTATCGCTCACACTACTAAGATATCTTAACATTTTATGAGATTTTGCAGCCTCTTTCTCAGCATTGGAATCAAAATCAGTTACACAACTTTAGCCTGAAATTGTTGAAGAAGTGTCTAATGTACTTCTTCCACAAGAAGAAACATACATATTATGATATTTTTCTAACAACTGATAAAAGTGCTTTTGTGGCAAATTCAGAGATTTCAGTTCCCAATTGTTCATCGTACATGTCCTCTAAAGTGAATATAACATATGTGAGCTTATAACGAGGGTCAAGTACAACAACAAACAACAAACAACATCATGTTCATCCTCTTCGGATCACCCAAATACTTATCAAATTTAAACTTCATCCTTTTTGCCATTTCGACAACATCCTTATCATTACACTCTATCCACTGTCTTATAAGTGCATCAATATCACTAATTTCATCCAAAAACACGTTTGAAGTGACAAACTTGGTAACAAACACTCTCAAAGTAAACCGATAAAAATGCTTCATCACTTTCAATAACCACTCAATCATTCGTGCAAGGCAACCCAATATGACCATAAGTCCCCCCCCTCCCCCCTAAAATTATTATGAAAATCTTTATCACAAATATAATATCTATCAAACACACCTCGAGGGTCAAGTACAACAACAACAGCAAACAACATTATGTTCATCCTCTTCTGATCACCCAAATACTTATAAAATTTCAACTTCATCATTTTTGCCACTTGACAACATCCTTATCATTATACTCCGTCCACTGTCTTATAAGTGTATCAATATCACTAATTTCATCCAAAACACTAATTTCATCCAAAAACACGTTTGAAGTGACAAGCTTGGTAACAGACACTCTCAAAGTAAACCGATAAAAATGCTTCAACACTTTCAATAACCTTTCAATAATCACTCAATCATCCGTGCAAGGCAACCCAATATGACCATAAGTCCTCCCCTCCCTCCCTAAAATTATTCTGAAAATATTTATCACAAATATAATATCTATCAAACACAGCTCGAGGGTCAAGTACAACAACAACAACAACAAACAAAAACATGTTCATCCTCTTCGAATCACCCAAATACTTATCAAATTTCAACTTCATCCTTTTTGCCACTTCGACAACATCCTTATCATTACACTCCGTCCACTGTCTTATAAGTGAATTAATATCACTAATTTCATCCAAAAACACGTTTGAAGTGACAAACTTGGTAACATACACTCTCAAAGTAAACCGATAAAAATGATTCAACATTTTCAATAACCTTTCAATAACCACTCAATCATCCGTGCAAGACAACCCAATATGACCACAAGTCCCCCCTCCCCCCTAAAATTATTATGAAAATCTTTATCACAAATATAATATCTATCAAACACACCTCGAAAGATAAATACGGTTTCAAGCATAAAATAACAAGAATTCCACCTTGTTTGACAATCAAGAGACAACTTTTTCTTCAGCCACATATTCTTTGAATTTTTTTCATCTAGATGGTGATTGTCTCAAATATCTAACCACTGTCCGAACACGCTCAACCGAATCACAAATCCCAGACAACCCATCTTTCACAACAAGTTGTTAATATGAGCAACACACCTCATTTGCAAAAATTTACCATCACAAATTGCTTTTTTCCAATTTACTAATCTTCTTCTCAAGTAACCAACCATAGTATCATTGTTACAGGCATTATCAACCGTGATAGGTAATACATTATCTACCCCCCATTCAAGCAAACATTCCTCAATTAACATCCCAATATCCTCATTATGGCTAGTACATTGCACGAAGTTCAAAATCATCTTATGCTATTTCCATTGTTCATCCAAAAAATTAGCAATCAAACAAACATAATTCTCCTTTTGATTTGAAGTCCATGTATCCTTGGTAAGGCATTCCCTAACTTTGGATTTTTTAAAGTATTCCTTGATTTTTGACTTCTTATAAAAATATACATTTCAATTAGGGCTTCTCTAGCTGTTGCTTGATGAAATTTACTAGAAGCATTCACATGAGATGACATATCTCTGAAATTCACACTTCGAGTATAATTATCAATTGTGTAGCAGTCATCCCTATTCTCGGGATTTTTTTGCAACTTTTTCTATGATTGTTCATATCACTAGTTCCATTCTTTTTTAGGGTCTGTAGCAATGTCCTTTGAATAATGTTTGCATCTAGCTCTTCGTTTACCATTTTTATCATAAAACTCATCAAAATATTTTCATACCTCAAGCTGTTTCTTTGAATCTTTAGAGGCCTTCGCGGATTGTCTTTTCTTTTTCTTTCCTTGAGGATTTTGTTCCCCAAACAACCAATCCTCGCAACATATCAATGTGTCAACAACATCAGGCTTCATTGCACTACGATATTGATCAAGTATTTTTCCACATGTGCTAAAAGCCGACTCATGGGCTACAATAGAGATGTGAACACTTAAAATATCTTTTGTTGTTTGAGCAAGTCCTGGATATCTACATTGATATGCTTTCCAATAAGCAAGAATGTCAAATTTTACACTTCTGTCAATCTTTGGCTCATCTAAATAAAGTTCCAACTGACTCTTTTGAGAGAGAGAGATTCACTACTAGTAATTGAATCAAATTCCTACAAAAAAATGTTAAATCATATCAATAATAATTAAACATTAAATTATAAAATTAATGAAGAAACTGTAATTTATACTTACTTCGTAAAAAATATCAAATATGCCACTAGAAGTAGTATGTGAAGACAAATCATCAAGCCATCACGAGAGCTTGAAGAAACAGAAATAAATGTGTTAGATGATGACTTTGTGGCATTAAGCATGTATTCATCAAATAAAGAAAACACCTTATCTTTGACCTTCTTTATCTCATCACAATCAGGTCTATAAAGTTTTTTTATAGGCAAATTCTACAAACAGCAACTTGAATCTCGGATCAAAACCAAAACAACGCAAATAATACATTATAAATCTCATAAAAACATCATCACATTTCATATGACGTTGCAATGTTATCTCAACTTGAAAAACCTTAGGGAAATAAAGGTTGGTGGTAGGATATTTGTCCCATAAAATAAGTTTGTAATTTCATAAAAGACCTCTAGAAACTTACAAAGTTTTTCAACCTTCTCCTATTTAACAATCGATGGACAATGCATAAAATTTGAATTAACCAACTTCAAATGGTTGAAGGCACGACGATAGTGCAAGGAAATATGAAGCATCAAATATGTAGAATTTCATCGATTGAGTACATCTTGTCTTAACCCCTTTCTTGAATCAAGTACACATTGTTTAACTGAAGCAAGAAAGGCCCCCTTCCTCACTTGACTACCTTTCCATACTTCACACATTCACATATGTTATCAACATAAGAATCAATTTTCTTTAAACCTTCTTGCTTAATTAAATTCAAGATATGTTAACAACAACGGACCTACAAATAATTACCACCACTTAAGAGTTGCCATTGTTTCGTGAGAAGTTACTCCTTAAAATACTCAGCAAACATGTCATTTGCCGAAGCATTATCAAGTGTTATGGTCAAAACCGTCCTATCAAGACCCATTCAACCAACAAATTACTAATCTTTTCATATAATGCAATGCCACAATGAGGTGAGGGCATATATGAAAAACTAATAATTATCTTTTGCAACTCATGATCATCATAATGTGCAGTCAAACAAATATATTCATCAGTGGCTAAAGAAGACCATAAATCCGAAGTAAAATACAAATTCCCCTTACATGGACATAATTCCTGCACAAGTTTGTTCTTTTCCACTTTATAACGTTTCATAACATCATCCCTCACCGTATTCCTACTAATGTGACACACTTGTGGTGGTTCCAAATAAGTAAGCAAATCCCTAATTCCTTCATATTTTACAAACTTAAAAGACAACTCATGCTTTATAACGGCTGCAGTTAATAACTCCAGAAATTTTTCTTGAGAAAATTTTCTAAATCTCACACCAACCCCCTTTTCACCTTGTTCAATCAAAGCTTGAGCAAAATATCACATGTATCTATTCCAAGGCACTTTTTTATATGTGCTATTAGATTACTTGTACCCATGCTACTTTTGGCACAATATTGTTGGCTACAAGCTTTGTACTCACAACGTAAAGGCCGACCTTCTACTTTGGGTATGTAATGCAGAAAATTTGTTTTCGTTTCTTTAATATGTTGTGGTTCTAAAGAAATTATTGATAAAAAACAGTTATGGAGAAAATATTGGTAAAAATCAATCAGGTCAGTTCGTGTTATTGGGTTGGGTCGGAGTAGTCAGGTGACCTAAAAATATATCAGGTTTACCGAACCCATCTGAACCTCAGGTTAGGGTTGAGGGTATCGGATTCAACGTCAGGTGGGGGTTGGGTTCGGGGTAGTAATTTTTCATATTATACTCCTACTTCAACCCGACCCGAACCCACCTAAATTGACACCCCTATCATCACCCAGTCAATCTCATAATTGATAGACAAGAGCAAAATAATGCATCATACCACAAAAAAATGCCCATAGTTTTGGCTGACGTAGAGGTAAATCAGGTTAACTCTATTGGTTCTCAATCCGAACTTTCTACGATCGGTTTTTAGGGAAAAAGGAAGACAACAGAAAAAGGAAACGAGGTATTGTCAAGGCCATAACAACATTTTGAAATGATCAACAACATCTCTCCAAGATGTTGCAACGAGACTTGGGGTTGCGAAAAATACTATTAAGCGACAAGAAGAAAATTTTTAGGTCATTGGATCTTTGTCTATTTTCATTGACATACAAGATCCTATCAACATTTCCAATATGTTAGCGAACAACCAGAGTGAGATGAACATGCTCTTCAGGATGATTGTTGCACGCGAATAGTGTGAAAATGTCGATTAAAGGTAAACTTGGTTGACGATATTTACTAACTACTGTGAAGGATTGGTGGTAGCTACAATCTGGCTGTGAAAATATTTTTTTTCTGAAGTACATGTATTAATAATCAATGGGCCCAACATTTCTTTCCCTTTTCATTAAGCCCAAATCACATCTTTCGTCATCTTATACAGCCACAACTGTACACTTTTATATCGTTTATAAAACCCTAAACCCTAACTTTCTCAGAAACCCCTCTTTCTCTCACTCGCCTCCTCGCGCTCATTTGTACTCGGTAGAATCACCGGCGACGTATTTCTTCCGGTAATAATTCTGTCCCTAATGCATTGTGTGGTGTGGAATTCGTGTTCATTTTAGTGATTTTGTGTGGTGTGGTTTTATTGTTGCTGCATCGGTTTCTGTTTGTTTTCCCATGTTTGATTGGTTGTCGTTGTTGTTTTTGATGTTTATCGTGTGTTTTTTTCCTTTGGAAATGGCAGTTGAGGAGAAGAGAAGTAAGAATGCTGCTCTTGTTTGAAACCCCCGCGGGGTTTGCCCTTTTCAAAGTGTTGGATGAAGGAAAGCTTTCCAAAGTTGAGGTATTGTGTTTTTGGAGCTTCTTGGTTTTGTTTCGTTTTAGTGGTGGTCTGTTTTTGTGTTTTTTTTTAAATAGTTTTGAGCTCGGATGGTGATTCTGCATGGTTTTGGTTTTGCAGGATTTGGGGAAGGAGTTCACGACCCCTGAGTCAGCTAGACAGGTTCGTGTTGTCCTTTTATTTTGAAATGAATCTTATTTGGGAGAATCTCTCTGATTTCCTCTGTTTGAAGATAGTTGCATGAAGTGCGCAGTGGGGAATGTTCCAGAAATGGGATAGCTTAACAAAATAACTTTTAGTTAAGAGCTCTAGCAGCATCATATCCAAGTTTTGTTTATTAATTTAAACCTCTTTAAGACATCTCTGAAGTCATGCAGCTCATTTTTACTGGTGCTGGTAGTATTTTTTGTCAAATTTCTGACTTGTATAATGAAAAAAATGACTATTTGTGTGATTTACGTGAGCTTAAAACATGAAACATGGGAGGGATAAGAATTGGAGGAAACATATATTTTAGAGGTTTAGATCAGAGTAGTTAAAAAAGATTTAAGAGATCTGTTTAGTCTTTCTTCTGGGTACTGTTTAAAGATTCATATGCGCATTCTTGCACGCATTGGCTTCTCTTGTAGTTCTGTTTTCACATGATGAATTATATAACAAATTTTCTTTGACGTGAACACTAGGTTGTCAAGCTTAAAGCTTTCTCCAAGTTTGAGAACACATCTGAGGCTCTATCAGCTGCTACTTTGTTGATTGATAGTAAACCAAGCAAAGGTCTACGCAAATTCTTGCGCACCCATTGTGAGAATGACATTTTAGCTGTAGCTGATTCAAAACTTGGGAACACAATTAAAGAGAAACTGGTGAGTTTTGTAATATGTGTTCAAATGGTTTGTATCTTTTTCTCTTTAAGCTAATTATTTTTTTTCCTTGCAGCAAATTGAATGTGTCCATAACAATGCTGTAATGGAACTGATGAGAGGGGTTAGAAGTCAGTTGACGGAACTGATATCTGGTCTGGCAACGCAAGATTTGGCACCAATGAGCCTGGGTTTATCTCACAGCTTGTCAAGATACAAATTGAAATTCAGTCCTGATAAGGTAAATTTCTTTGCTATTTACGCATTATGAAATGTGTTTGTTTCCATATATGGAGTATGCCCGACCTTTACCCTTGCAATTATAAGATGAACTATGAAATGTACACTCTTGAAATACAAGATAAACCTCTAACTGGATGATGGTGCTGATAATGAAAGACTATTCCAAAAGATTTGCATCAAATTTTGCGGGATGCATTAATAGATATGACCTTGCAAAATGAGCCTTAGGGTACTGTGTTTTTTTGTCCAGTACTATTTGACTAGGTGAATGTACATTATTTTGTGATGTTTTAAGATTCTTTCTTGAAGTTCAAAATTAACAAAATATGATGATCAGTATCTTAAATTATGCAAGCTGATCTTCTCGTAATGCACAGATGTAATGAAAATTCTATGGCAACTGCTCGTATTGTATTCAGAAATGAAATATGTAGAAATTAGCAATATTGGAATAGAGAGCTCAAAATTGTCTTCTGCAATTTTTTGTATGTCAGTTCTCTTCCTATGTTAGTGCTCCCATAAAGTCCAATTTTTCAAATAATTCAAATTGATGGTTTGGTGCTTGTTACTGCAGGTTGATACTATGATAATACAAGCCATTAGCTTGTTGGATGACCTTGACAAAGAGCTAAATACGTATGCCATGAGGGTTAGGGAATGGTATGGTTGGCATTTTCCAGAACTTGCAAAGATCATAACAGACAATATCCTCTATGCAAAGACTGTCAAGTTAATGGGATACCGATCAAATGCTGCCAAGCTTGATTTCTCTGAGGTAGAGACTTGTTTTGTTTTTCTTTTAATCACCCCTGCCGATTATATTGCTTTTAAAGGAAATATATATTACAGAATAGTTTATATTGCCGTCCGCCTCCATCATGACTCTTTCCATTGTTGCGCTTCCCAGCACTTTACATCTCACTGCTGTAACATTAGCCACTGGCGTCCCACTTCCGCCGTTACCCCCACCACCACTGCACAAAGCCTTCTTGGCTTTCCAGTTTATTGATTTTAATTTGTGCAAAGAAAAAAAAAATGAAATTCGAACTCAGCCAAATTGAGCTGAGCTGGGCTCGAGCTTCCTTTGAGTCAAGCCCGACCCCAAAATGATGAAATCAATCTTGAGACTAAAATGTTTGGCCAAGCTCGGCTCGAAACGAAACCCCTACTCACCCATTGATAAGTTTCAGAATTTCATATTCATCCCCAGCTGCTCAATGGTTGTAAGTCCATGTTCATAATCAGAGGGGCAAAACTACTAATTTAGCATTTCCCAGGGATGGTTTGCATGTAATTAACCCTTGTAAATCTATATGTTTTCAATACATTTGCTTTTTGTATTTACATTAGAATTTTCACTGTAATTTTATACCATAGGTACTTCCAGAGGAGGTCGAGGCTGAACTTAAAGAAGCAGCTGTGATATCCATGGGAACTGAAGTTAGTGACTTGGATTTGGAGAACATCAAGGATTTGTGCAACCAAGTTATCTCGCTTTCAGAGTACAGAGCTCAATTGTATGACTACCTAAAGAGCAGGATGAACACCATTGCCCCAAATCTGACTGCTCTCGTTGGAGAACTCGTGGGTGCTCGCCTAATAGCTCATGGAGGCAGCTTATTGAATTTGGCTAAGCAGCCTGGAAGCACCGTTCAGATACTCGGTGCAGAAAAGGCTCTGTTTAGAGCACTCAAGACAAAGCATGCAACTCCTAAGTATGGACTTATATATCATGCTTCTTTGATCGGTCAAGCTGCACCGAAGCACAAGGGTAAAATCTCACGGTCCCTGGCTGCAAAAGCGGCTTTGGCGATTCGATGTGATGCTCTTGGAGATGGCGAGGATAATACAATGGGTTTGGAGAATAGAGCTAAGGTATGTGTGAAGAGTATCTATTATTTGAACTTAATGTTTTCTTATAATCTTTGTCACCAGTATATTCTTTATGTAACATTTTACCCATTGTTCCATTATATAGCTTGAAGCCCGACTGAGGAGCTTAGAAGGCAAAGAACTGAGTCGATCAGCTGGTTCTGTTAAAGGCAAACCCAAGATTGAATTTTATGACAAGGACCGCAAGAATGGAGGATTGATTACTCCAGCCAAGGTCTGCAAATTTCAATACTTCAATCCTATAATATATATAATCATGATTTCCTGATTCCTTGGCTAAATAAATTTGATCTCTTTGGATGCAGACGTATAACCCAGCAGCTGATTCAATTCTAGCACTCACAGAATCATTGAAAGACGATGATGAAGGTGATGAAGCACCTGTTGTAGATGAAGAGCAAAAGAGTAAGAAAAAGAGGAAGAAGAAGAATGACGCTGAAGATGTTGTCATGGGAGATGAAACTGAAGCAGCAGCAGCAGCAGCAGTCAGTAAGAAGGAAAAGAAGAAAAAGAAGAAGGATTCCGAGGCTGCGAATGAAGAAGAGAATGCCGATGATGGAGAGAAGAAGAAGAAGAAAAAGAGAAAACACGAAGAGTTGCAAAACGAAGAGGTGACTGCTGATGGAGGCGAGAAGAAGAAAAAGAAGAAGAAACATGCTGAAGAGGATGATGGTGAAGCTGATGAAAACGCCTCTAGTAAAAAGAAAGAGAAAAAGAAGAAGAAGAAAAGCCAGGAATGAAGATTACAATGAGCGGAACTGGTAAAGAACAGTTTTGTTTGTCGATCTTACCAGATTTTTTATGTTGTGAATGTTAATTAGGCCTTTCGTGAACTTAGTTGTATTAATTACGATGGATTGAACAGCTAGTTTGAATGGGAACATTGTCGAATCTGTTCGTAATCTATTTTGATTAGTGAATTAATCATCTTTATTAGCTCTTTTTGGTCATTTTACATCCTTTGTTTCGTAGCTGAAGTTGATTCGTTGAAAGCCTTTGTTATGTGTTTATCATCTCATCTTGGTGCCTTGGAATTATTGGTTTAGGTGGATATTCTTGGTCTTATTTGCATGCTGTAATGAGAGTCATAGTTCCTCTGCTGCTGCATATCTTTCAATGGAAGTATTGCCATAGCCTCATAGGTCCTCTGTTGTAATGCATTGACACTTTTAAATATATCATTCAAAATGTCTTGTCAGACACTTCTTACCAAAAAAAAAATATGTGTTATGTGTATCATTTAGAAAATTTCAAAAAAATGTGTTATTCACGTAGAAAATTTAAAAAAAAAATGTGTTATTTGTCTATCGTATTCATATCCATGCATAATAAATCTCTGCATAAAAGATTGATCAATTTATAAGTTGTTTATATTTTTTTTCATTTATAAACAATAATTTAACTTTTATTATATATATATATATATCTTTTTTTTTTGTGGGGGTACATAGGTAGAAGTTGAACTATTAAAGTGCTTTGGATCAACATCCTTTTAGAAATGCCAATAGGGATTGGTCCGGTGGTAAATGGATTCATTTCTAAGAGTGAGGTCTCAAGTTCGAATCCCCGCTTGGGTGTGCGTGTGCGTAAATAATAAAATAAAAAAGAAAAAAAAACCAACCATTTGGAAATTATTGCGGACTGCAGGAGAGTTTCTTGGCTCGTCCGTGGGAGGCGAAAGTTACTCATATTTAGTGCGAAGGAAACAAGTACGCTGATTTTTTTTTACTAAGAGAGGTCATTCTTGTCGTGAATTGACGATTTGGGAGATCCACGACGAGGAAATAAAAAACTTATTGGAGGAGGATCATCCTCACCTTTGAGGCTATTTAAGTTTCCTTCTTGTATCAAAAAAAAAAAGAAAAAAAAGTATTAAAGTTCTGACAAAAATTAAAGAAAAAACTATAAAAGTAAACAGAGAGGGGATTTTCTAAAAATATAATACTTTTTTTTTCAAGTATTGCAATATTGTGATACTTTTTGGGTGTATTGCAAAAATATGGTAATCCGGTTCTTGTGGAACCAGTTTCATCATGTATTTTTTATTTCGTACTTTTATTGAAATTGATATATGAGAAACCGGGTTCATTATTTATTAGAATTTATTTTTAAATTAATTTAAGTCTTATTATCATAAAGGGTAGTAGCATAAATTAAAATATCAATAATAAAACCGTTTTTTGTCCAACCGATTTTTACGTATAATTTCTTATGATTAGTTGAACCCGGTTCAAAAGAAACAGGGTTTTATTTTATTTTCTCTTTCATTATCTCTTA
>JBBMKE010000001.1:20116074-20126828 GCA_037834125.1 Lippia alba | reverse complement strand
TTATACAATATGTATATTTTTTCTAAATAATATATATTTTAGCGTGTATAAATATATACTATATTATATTATATATATGCCTTATAATATTATATATACACATTTTATTAATGTCTTTATTATAAATATATGAGGGTAATTTTGGCATTTCAAATTTATTTTTTTGCTGATGTCATCGAAAAAATAATGAAATCCTATCGATTGGGTGCTTATTGTAATTATTTTGAACTTGAATGGTTGTAATTGTAATATTTTGACAAAGAATGATACAAGTTGTAGTTTTTAATACTCTCATGGGATCTATATGTAATTAATCCTTTCTCTTAACTATACCACTTAACTTACTCATCTAACATTCTAAGAGAGCGCCTCCACGGCTCCACCTAATTCTCTTTATTTCACTCAATTTTTAAATTTTGGATACTAAAATGTAGATTTCTAATACATTGGATATCCAAGTGCAACAAAAGTAAAAGTTGGGATGCAAATCACAATTGATACCTTCTCTTAAAATGTATTATCCCCCTATAATCTTTCAAGGCCATTAAAATGAAAATTTTCTCGACGATGATAACTGCAAGTCTCGAATCCAGTATTCTAAATCAAATTAATATAAGAGAAATTATTGAAGTACGTCTGTGGATCGTATTTCCATCGAATTAAGAATTTTTACATGATTTGTTGATTGTTCTTCTCAATTAATTAAATTGTTGAATAATATTAATAGTGATTATTGTTTTATCACTTCGGTCAATAATAAAGCATATATTTGACAGTTTTACATGAAAGAAATAAACCAACCACAGGACAAATGCTCATTGTATTAAAAGTCTGGTTTTAGACTCATTCTGATCTTATTTCTTTCTTCTTCTTCTTTTTTACTCTATTTTTCTAATAACAAATACCAAATTATAATACCCTTAATCTAATAATAAGTATAAATTACAAAATTGATAAATAAAAACGATTAAAAAAATATAAAGTGGTTGAATATACAACTCATCCAATAATTTTCTGTCAAACATTAAATTGCTTAAACTATCATAAATCAGTTAGAAACCACAAAATCAAGAAACGCAAAAGAAGTGTACGAACCCCAAAACCAGCCCCCCCCCCACCCTCACCCTCTCACCCACGTCCAAAATCTTGATTCAAGTCCCAGGCCATTCCCCTCAATTAGGGGAGACTTCGTGCAATAAATACGATAAATGATTTATGATGTACCTATATTTTTGAAATAATATTATTTAATTATATCATTATCATATCAAACATCCATCATGTTATAAATTAAAAATAAAATCGTATCATATTTGCACCGTTGTGACTAGCTATATGGTGTGTATCGTGCAAGAAATTTGTATTGAATATCGTATCAAACATCTATCACATAATAAATTAAAAATAATTTATATTATTGCACTCTAAAGATGAAATCATCCACTCTAGGTTTCCACATACCCTAACCCGCTGGAATTGTAAAGGGATTAAATTGCAGTAAATCTCAATCTGTTTCTTAAAGAAGTAATAATTTGTATCGTAACTACACAATTGTACATGTATTTATGTACAGTATAAGATATTTGTACTAAATATCATATCCAACTCCAATCATTTGATAAATCACAAAAAAATTATATCATATATATACTTCCCTATTTGTGTATGTAGCACCTACATATCATATATAACTTTATTATATTGCATTAAGTCTAAGTATTAAATATCACGTGGAGCCTTGATCTTGTCAATATGTTAACTAATAATAATAAAAAAAATTGAAAATTTTAGATGTAACTATTCTATATTTAGGTTTAATTATGTTTTAATTATAACTTTTTGAGACCCATTTATGGTTCTTAACATCCGTTAGCGGTTCCGTTATATCATTTCACAAATATTTCTAATTTTTTAAGTTGATTTGTGAATTCATGGACTATATATTAAATTCATAATTTATGATGATAATTTTATAATTTTTATTATATATTCAATGTAATACTCATATTACTATTAGGAACATAAATGCACATTTATAAATTTGGTTAGAGAACACAAATCAAACAAGACTTATTAAAATATAAATTTTTAATTTAAATAAATTGTGTTATAACTAGACATAAATATGGGTAGTCATAAGTCAATTTTTCAAAAGATCTTTCAAAAATTTATGGAGAAAAAACATCCTTTTTATTTTTTCACTCAGATCGTACGCATATTTGTTTGTTCCTAAACTTTTGACCATCATTTCCCATCAATCTATCTATCCATCCATCACAATCCCATTCTATTTACTGTTCCACTTTTTTCATAAACTATCCATCTACTATACAAAAATAAAAATATATTTCATGAAAAAAAAAGAAATAAATTAATTATACGCACCAATTCATATATATAATTATAATTTATAATGTATAAATATTTTTAAAAATATTATTTTATTATATCGTGTTGTATTGAAAGCTCAAATCTAGAACAGTATGTTATATTAATTTATGCATACATGCATGATACATCCTTCGTGATTTGTTGATGATTTTTATGGCAAAATCCTAATATATAGGTCAACAACATAATAATGTAAAAGAGAAAGAAAGAGACTAAACTATAGAGTTGTATAATTACTTGAATAAAAAATCAGTTGAATAAAAAAGTTGAGTAAGGATAAGCACGAAAAATGAAAATTTTCCCACTTCCTGGGTTGCATAATCAAAGTTTAGTAAGTTTTGTGGTATATATAAAAGGTAGTACACAAATTTCTTGTCACTTTAAAGAAAATCAATTTCGTATTAGAATTATTTAATTTTTATAGGTCACGATTTATACTTTGACGATAATAACTCAATAAGATAATAATCTAATCTAAAATCGATATTAATTCAATCTATTAGAAAAGAGGATGGAGTACTTCAATCCTTATGCTTCTTGTAATTTTCAAAGTATCCAAAATAAATTACCTAAAATTGTCAAAAGAAAAAGAAAGTATTAAACCTGGAATAAATAATGTAGGAAGAAAACTACAAGAATGAACATCAAATCAAAGAAAAACAAAAGAAAGAGTTGAAGAATTTGCAAGTGTGCAAAAGTGAAGGAGACAAGTTATCCTGTTCTAGGGGTCTCAAACAACAGTGACCAATACCTTAATTGGCCATTAATATCATATGGGCCCTTTCTATACCAAAACACACACACATACACAAACCTAACCATATAATATAGGGGGAATTACATTCAAGTCCCTTAAGGTTTGTCCTAATTACAAATCAATCCCTCTTGTTTCGAAAATTATATATAAACTCCTAAAAATACTATTTCAATTACATATTAACCCCCTCTTCTGGACTGATTTGTAATTGAAACAGTATTTTTAAGACTTCATATGTAATTTTTGAAACAAGAAAAATTGATTTATAATTAGAGCAACATAAGTTGATCCAAATCTAATTGCCCCTCTAATATAACATCACCCCCTAGTCCCCGATCCCCCGACCCCCTCTTCCTTTCTCTCTCCTCATTTTTCCCCCTTCTTTTTCTCTCTCATGAACTTCAATAAATAAAATAAAATGAATTTAATTTAATTTAATATTTATTTTTAATAGGGAAAATTTTAAATATTTAGAACAATAATATACCTCATTTTAAACTTTTGGACTTTAATATCTCATTTTTTATTTTAAAAACACTTATTAAAATAAAATGAATTTAATTTAATTTAATATTTATTTTTAATAGGGAAAACTTTAAATATTTAGAACAATAATATACCTCATTTTAAACTTTTGGACTTTAATATCTCATTTTTAATTTTAAAAACACTTATTCACAAAATTTTATAATTTTGATCAAATTTCAGTTTGATCCCTAATTTATTCACAGAATACTGCCCTTATGCTTATGTGACCGCCCAAAATTCTGCCTTTGCGTCTACGTGGTTGTTTGGAATACAGCTCTTATACAGTCGGAATGTTTTTTGAAAATTAGAAATTCAACTGAATTTGATCAAAATTACAAAATTTTGAAAGTAAGTATTTAATTTCTATCAGAAATACCAAATTAAAATTTAAAAATGCAAAATAAAATATTTTATTGTCCCAAATTTATAGTTTCCTCTATATATCACCTTTTCTTTATTTTGCTTTTTTAATCATTTCATTCATGCTATAGAGGCTCTACTCTCTCTACCCAATTAGACTCGTTCAAAAAGCCCTTTCTAGCTTTTCTCCAAAACTCTGCAATCTCTGCATTCCATCTCACCAGAATCAACATTCAAGAACCCTTTTTTCCTCCTCTCTCGCTCTCTCACTCTCTCTTCCTCAAGTACAAATTTTGAAGCCACCAAACTACTCAAAATCCAAAACCCACAAGACTTCATCAACCAAAAACCCATAATTCTTCCCACACTCTTCTCTCCACAAACCCCACTGTGTGTAGTGCGTGTTTTTCTCTTCTTCTTCTTCCTCCGCCGCGAAAACAACCAAAAGAAATGAATATCTGCAGACTGCTACAGCTCGTGACGGCGGCGGCGGTGGTGTCGCTCCTGGTGTTTTCCGGCCACTGCAGCGGCTCCAGAACAGTAAACGCATTCAAAGTGAGGCATCAAGATCACAATAACAACGATAACAATCATATCCAAGGCCATTTCCTCAATTTCATGCCCAAGAGATGGGTGCCCGCATCAGGGCCGTCGAGAAAACACAACGATCTTGGCCTCCAAAGCTGGGGATTCCCTTAAAAACCATCGAAAATGGGTGATCTTTTTTTATCTTTTCTTTAATCTTTACCCCATTTTTTTTTGGAGGAATTAAGGTTAATTAAGAGTAGTTCTTTTTTGTGAATGTACATGATGATGATCCACAACGTAAGATGATCCCTTCATTTCTTTCTCATTTTGGCTTTGGATTACGAGGTTTGGCTGTTTATGAAGGATAGTTATTAATTATCAGATAATTATGGGTTAATGAACTAGCTTTCTTGCTGGTATTTTGGGTGAAAGATGTTTGGTTTCTTCTCTTTTGGAGTGATTGTTGTACATATTATGTAATTATATACTCGGTTGTATAATGTATGTAAACAAGGATTATACATGCAGAAATATATAGTTCTTGAATTTCTTTTTTTTTCTTTTTTTGGAAATTTGGATTTGAATAGTTAATTAAGGTGGGAAACATGATGGGTTTTACTGTATGATGGCATGATTAATTATAATTTTGTATAATAATGTTTGATATGTGACAGCTTCGAATCATTTGTAAGCTGTCAAAGAAAAAGGTAATTGTTAGTGCAGGGAAGGTGAAACAAATATATTTTTTGCAGTATGTGCACGTAATGCTTTTTACCATGTCTCTCGCTCCTCGTATTTTGCTTTTTTGCGGTGCACGTAATCTTCTGAATTTTTGTACAATGATAATCATTCTTAATTCATAAGGAAATTATATATACGAATTGAGCTTTTTTTTTTAAAGAAAAAAATATAGTGCTCAAATTTTTATATTTTTTTGTTTTTCATTAATTATAATATACCAATATTCCTAAATATATTCTTTTTTCGTGTTGAATATTCATATCTGCATCCGTATCCTTGCGCCATAGTACATAATGTGAAGAGTATTGATTAATTGTGTTTTCTTTTCTTTTTTACTCAAAACTAGAGTACGGAATATTTTTTGAATTTTGTACGTTCAGTTTTTAAAATGTTACATAATTATAATTCTTATTTCTTTATAAAGTATCTTATTTCATCATTATTTAAATGATTATGTAAGGGAACCGATGAGTTTATTCCTAACTCACTAATTAAAAATTTTAAGAAGATTTCTTTTTGGAATTTTAATTTAGCTCTCAAATTAAATTTGATTTAAATACTTACAAAATGGTAGTTTGAGGTAATTTGCAATCTTAGAACTTATAGGGTAAATATTGTAAAAAAGAAAATCTAAAGGTACAAATTATAATTATGCATTATCTCGAGTTCAGACGTAGATTTAGAAAACCTAATATTTTTAAGATTTTTTAAATTTGTATTTATCCTTACGAGCATTAATTAAATTCAGTATTGTTAATCTTTGAAAGTGTTAGTGAGTGATATCCATGTAACGCTGATGTAATACGTTAGCAACATAAAAACATTTTAGGGCTCTTCAATGTTAGCTCCTTCTCTTAATAATAACAAATTTAAAAAAAAAAAGAAATTGCGGATGTTTCCTCAATTTTTAACTTCGTGAAGAAAATAATGAATTATTATTAACAAAAAAAATAGATAAACGCGATTTCTGTTTCACTTTGTGATGCTATATTGAATTATTATTTAAATCCAAATATCTAAAACAAAAATCATTAACCTAAGCAAAATATAATTATTAACAAGCAATTAATAAATCCTGCTGTTATAATTATACTTCATTTGTTTGACAATTAATGCTTCTCTTGTTAATTAATAATTATCATCCACTCAAATCGTAATTATATATATAGATATCCTATATTAATTTGATGATCAGAGCCCCTCACGTGGCTACTCAAAGAAAGCCAAAAATATATATAGCAAAATACCTCTTAAATTGATTCAGTATTTGTAATAATTTTTATTTATTTACAATGATTTCTGAGAAAATGGGAATCTCATTTATGGCTCATGATTTATCCTACACAATCATATTATCACAATCATAAACAAATAGGGAAAAGCAAATTGAGTTGGTGATTGTCAATAGGACGCCAATTATTACCAACAAGTAGTGGTCTCTCATCAACTCTTTTTCTTTTTAAATCTTATTATCCCATTCGAATCGATCAGATCATTTGGTGTTGAACAACTAAATTAAATTTGAGTCCATCATTAAAATGTAAAATATCTTTATTAACAATAAATATATTTTTAAGAATTTGAGTATGAAAATTTTTAATTAGCTAAGTTGTTATATGATTTGATATTGAACTATTAAATTACACTCAAATATGAATATATCGTTTAGTGATTAAATTACATTGATACGACGGCTTTCATCACTATTAAGATCATGTGATAATTTCTCAAGGATTTATAATTTATTTACTGAACTTATAATCTAGTCCTCAAGATTGTTCCTATATATCTATATATTTAATTAAATGTGTTTAAATTTATATATAATTTTAAGTAAGATGCAACTAATTGGGTTGATAGTGCTATCAATTATTATCGTTCTTTTTGTTAAAGAGAAAAAAGATCATTTTTGTTTCTTTTATCAATTGTTGTATAAAATTATTCAGATATAAAATTGAATGTCTAATAAATTGTTTTAGATTGTAAAAGTAGAAAACAAAAAGAATCCCATATTAGAAAATTTGGGTTGAAATTTAAAATTATATTTAAATGTGATAATGGTAATTTATGACCCTTATGTAGCTCGTTTTATATTGCCAATCAAACATTGAATATGTATTGATGCAATTATTAATTTGTTGTAGACTTGTAGGTAGGTCCTCTTTGTAGAAAAGAAATAAAGTTTCTATTTGATACAAAATGAAACGAACAACCGCATGACTATGGAAGTTGTCAGAAAATGGATAACCAAAGTCCAAAGATACATACAGCTTCCAAAGTCATAATGCTAGACTTTTTTATTCTTCCAATTTTATCTTTTATTTATTTCGAATAGGGAATGAATTAATTATTAAGATTTAAAATTTTCTATTAATAATAATAATAATAATAATAATAATTTATTATGTATTTAAAAATTCAGACAGGAAATTTAACTAAATTAATATAATATTACACACTTCAGTACTGAACTGCACATTTCTAAAAATAAACTTATGAATATGACACAATATGCATATAAAAATATTGCATTCTCATATATTTGATATATATCTAACAAAACAACGATTTCATTCGACATAATACGATTCGTAGAGTGATATTTTGAAAAATGTACATACATAAATCAAATGATAAACATTCGGAATTGCCAACACTGATAATAAACTCAGAATCTCATGAAAAACACTTGGAGGAATTACTAATAATTATTTATAAAAAATTATGAGCCAAACAAAAAATTGAAGTTCTCTTGTCACTTCCAAATAAAAAGTGATAATGAAATTTCGGAAAAAACATAGAGAAAAAAAAAGGAGAAGAGATATGCAATATACCTTTGTGGCTGTAAGACTATATTGAAAAGATTGACATGCCCGACACGACCCAAGTTAAGAATTATTAAGAAGTTTAAAAATCAACTTTTCGATTCAAAAAATTAACATAGAAGAAATGTTTAGGGACGTAACTGAAAAGTGTGACAAGTATAGGGGCCAAATCAATAATTTTTATAGAAAGTGTTTATACTTTATAGGGACTAAAGTGGAAGACATTACAAAATGATGACCGACACTTTTAACCTCCAAATGCCAAACATTGTCACCGGAAGTGAATTAAATGATAACAGCGGGGCTAATTCTTAAATTCCAGAAACTGTAAAGTTTCTTTAATAGTTTTATTACAATTTCAAGAAAAAAGGATACTATTGCCAAATACTAGGCCAAAAATAGAAATTTCCCATTATTAGATTAAACTTCATAGTTAGGGAGGATGGGAAGGAAAATTACAACCCAAATCTGAGTAGATCTAACATAACCAATTATAATGATAAGTGTATTATTGATTAATCAATTTTTTAAAACTTTTTAATAACAATACGACTTATGATGCACGAATATTTTTAAAATTATTATTTTATCATGTCGAACAAAGTGTTTGATACTTTTCACATTAAAATTTTTAAAAAAAATTTGTATGATCATATTTATGTTGTGTCGTGTTGTTTTATATCCTCATTCTCATATTCCTAAATTGTAGAACAAGACAATAGAAAACACTTTCTTTTTTATTAAATTGATTTGAACGAATTAAATTGGACTTAATATAACGTGGACATATGATAAGACGATGACACCTTAGTTTGTTGAGTGGGAGTCGTTAGGTTGTAAGAGTCAGAATTAGTAGTTTGAATAAAAGTCCTTCAACGGAAGGGGACCCTTTTGACTATGATTTCATTTAAAATATTTGGGGGTATTATTTAAACATAAAAATCTTATAAATCTTTTTTATTGACATTTGAAATGATTTCCCTCAAATCTTGTTCCTTGTTTCAAGGCTAAATTTAGTATTTAATATTTATACTATTATAAATTGCATCATGGTTTCTCCGTCATATGTACGTGTGTATTTATGTGGCAATTTAATATTTGGTCCTAGGAAGAGACCTTATATGGAGGGTATACAGATGGGCCAAATGTGTCACTAAATCAATATATTTATTACTTCATAAATGTTTTGAATGGACTAAGCGCTTAATTTTGATTTATTTTGATTATAATACAGGAAGACGAATATGATATCAGGAATACGATGTGATATGAACATAGCAGTATGAGCTTATTCTTGAATTTTTTGTTTAAATTATATTTTAAGGTTTGAATTATACTATGATGTACAAATACTCTAAATATATCATATTTTCATACCATCATATTGTACTTATTTCGTTTTAGTATTTCTCATATTGATTAATCTTGATGTTCTTATCTTTAAAATATAAAGGAGAGCAAATATCATATTCAATTCTTATAATTTCGAGTTCGTATACTTTAGTATCTGAAGTTTCAAAAATAATAAATAAATTCCTAACATTACTAATTTGTCTCAAAATAGTTCCTTAATAACCTATTTGGTAAGAATGTCGTTGGGAAAATTTTCATCTGCACCAGATACAATTCGTAAGGATATTCTTGTCTTGTTGTCTTGCACACTTAAGGTTAACCCTTCGAGATCAATTACATAATTTTTTTCCGGCGATATTTTTATTGGAAAAAGTTATCGCCAGAGACTTATCTGATACTTTTAAAATTTTAAAAATTAAAATAATACAAACTCAAAACTTTATAAATTAAACATAATATTTATTTTTATAAAGAAAAAGAAGAGAAGAAAAAAGATTAATAATATTTTTCCCTAAACAAAGATTAATAATATTTTGTGGGATATGGTAAATGGGCCCCATGGAGCTTCTATGGGTCATTTATGAGTTAATAGGAGAGAGATTTTTTAAAATACCTCCTTTTTCATTTTGGTTGAATAGAGTACCCCTAGTTTTTAGGGAATTAAGATTTTACCCTTAATTGCGGGAAAGATCCGCAATTCTTAATTTTTTAATATTATTTAGGTTGGAATCGCAGATCTCTACCACAACTTCCACTTTTTTAATTATTTTATTTGGAGACGTGGGAAGTTGTCACGACTCCTTTTTTTTTTTCCAATTATACCTTTTCATAATTTTTTCTTTTTTTATATATTATTTTTGAATTATAATTAACTATTTTATCTATACTAATTATATTAAGCAAGAGAAGTACTGTCTTTTGGACTCTTTTCTTTTTTTTATTTATTTTTTTCATCCGTTTTGTTTTCTTATGTTTTTTCTTTTTTTTTTCCGTTTTTTATCACTTCAACAATATCTTAATAATATCTCTTTTAATATGAATATTAATATATTTAAATAATAATTATTTTAATAATATATCTTTTAATATGAAAATTAATATATTTAAGTAATAATTCTAGTGGATTATATTAAGTAAAAGAGGCAGATATTAATTTCTACAAAAAAAATGAGGCAGATATTAACAGTTTTGTGGTTTTTAACTCTTGGAATCTTTTCTTTTTATTTGTTCTTTTCATTTGTTTTGTTTCTTACGTTCTTTTCTTTTTGTTT
>JBBMKE010000001.1:20089488-20110130 GCA_037834125.1 Lippia alba | reverse complement strand
AAAAATATTTACACACTTATATTAAAAGATATATATTGCCTAATATGTAATTACTTAAGAAAAATACGGAATGTCTAATTTAAAGAATAAGGCTGATGGTAGTATAGAGAGATACAAAGCACGTTTAGTAGCAAAAAGTTACACACAAACGGAAGGGTTAGATTATTTTGACACTTTCTCACTCATTGCCAAAATCACCACGATAAGACTTTTCCTTGCTTTAGCGTCTCTTAACCATTGACATCTTCAACCATTAGATGCGAATAATGGTTTTTTTCACGGGGATCTAGATAAAGAAGTGTATATGATACTTCCTCAAGGTCTCACTAGTTCAAAACCAAATCAATTTTGTAAATTAACCAAATCCCTTTACGGGTTCAAATAATCAAGTCGACATTATTATGTTTTTCAAAACTTTCCTCTTCTCTTATTTCACGAAGTTATGTTCAATCTATGGCTTATTATAGTCATTTTGTTAAGTCTCATGAAGGCTATTTCATAGCATTATTAATTTATGTTGATGATGTTATCTTAACAGGTAATGATGCAGTTGAAATCGACAATATTAAATTGTATCTTGATAATACTTTTAAAATAAAGGATCTTGGTTCATTGAAGTTCTTCTTAGGGTTAGAGATAGCAAGAAACAAAGATAGAATTTCCATAAATCAAAGAAAATATGCATTAGAGTTGCTCTCGGATACCGGATTGCTTGCTGCGAAGCCAGCCCCAACTCCAATGGAGCCTTCTATAAAGCTCACATCCACAGGAACACCATATGATGACATAGTCGGTTATAGGAGACTCATTGGTCGTTTGCTTTACTTATGCACCACAAGGCCTGATATTTCTTTTAGTGTTCATCAGCTTAGCCAATTTTTATCTTCACCAACCATTGAGCACTACAATTGCAATACGGGTTCTCAGGTACATCAAGCACTCACCAGGACATGGCCTTTTCTATCCATCAAACTCTTATTTGGAACTCAAATGTTTCAGCGACTAGGACTAGGCTGGTTGTGTCGACACTAGACAATCCATGATAGGTTTTTGTATTTTTCTTGGATCCAGTTTGATCAATTGAAAGTCAAAAAAGCAACATACAGTTTCAAGATCCTCATCCGAAGCCGAATATCGTGCACTAGCTGCTACAACTTGTGAAGTGCAATGGATAAAATATTTACTAGAAGATTTGTACGTTTAAATTCCAACTCCAACAGTCATTTATTTTGATAGCAAGTCCGCCATGCAAATTGTCGCCAATCCTACCTTTCACGAGCGCACAAAACATATAGAGATTGATTGTCATATTGTGCATGACGAACTCCACAATGGTGTCATCCACCTCATGCCACTTCGAAGTCAAGATCAGGTAGCAGACATTCTCACAAAACCGTTACCATCCAACTCCTTCTCAACATATGTATCCAAACTGGGTCTCAACAATATCCATTCCCCAATTTGCGGGGGGTATTGTTGTCTATGCCAGCTGTAACCTAATTAGATATTTTACTCTTTTCCTTTTTAACCCTTTGTTATGTAAATAGTATATATATTATTTTCCCTTGTACAACCATTGTATTACATAAGAAAACCTAATGACTTTTCTTCAAAATTTCTCAATGAACTATTTTCTCAAGCAGCCACACTTTTTGGTGTGTGATGAGTGAGGATTTGTGGTTTGCCCTTTGTTTGTTTTTGCTTGCCTTGTTAGTTTTTGGTGGACATTGTACTTTCGCTTTGCTTGATTTGTGGATTATATCGCATTGTATGTTCACTTGGACTCTTGGGTGTATATATATTGTAGCGCCCTCTAACACTAAAATCCCCGCACTACACTACCCTCGAGTGGATGTGAGACCTAGCACTCGAGAAATACTATGTCGAATGGTATAGATGATACTTAAGTAGAGCGTAAGGTAAAATGCAGCGGAAGGTAGAGAAATTTAAAACTTGCAATTAAACAACATATGAACGCATGGCAGTAATATCATAAAAAGGGGTAATATATATTAAGGTAGCATATTCAATTACTGTATATCAGGGCCTCTTATTGAGAATATGTACATAATCAGAAATTATGTGCCCTAAATCTAATCCTGACCTAATATGAGTATGACACCTATAGCTTTAAGATACCTCTAGGTGTCATTGTCTTCGCTTCCTGAAATCATGCAGTTAAAACAGGCGAAGAGTTAGCCAAAGTGACTAAGTGAAGAGTAGTGGTTTAAATGTATTTATATGTAAGGAAAATATCATTTTTAGTCCTCTACAAATGGTGTTTTTCGCTTTTCGTCCTGAACTTTTCATTTGTCTCAAAATTAGTCCTAAACTTTTGCCAAAAATCTCACTTTTAGTCCTTCCATTAATTATTGGACACTTCCGTTAGAAAATTAACGAAAGTTAGGTAAGGACTAAAAGTTAGATTTTTTGGAAACATCGAGGATGCATTTTGAGACAAGTGAAAAGTTCAGAACTAAAAGCGAAAAACCTCATTTATAGAGGACGAAAAATAATATTTTCCCTATTTAAATAATTTGTTCAGATATTTTATCCTGGGCATGTTTTAATCATTTAGAGAGAAAAATATTATTGCTGAATGAATGAAGTTAGGGTTACACCCATACAAACCCAAAATATATACGATACGTGGCCAACGGCTACAAAGAATGCGTGGTAAAATCGCTAAAGAAGAAGAAAAAGGCAACAATATGCCTTTGTACAAACAAATACAAAAGAAATAGGAAAAACCAAAAAGTCAGCAGCCTCCCTCAAGTTGGAGCTTTGTTGAAAAGGAAGTCTAATTTGCACAATATACATCGAAAAATAGGCCCTCCCATGGCCTAGGTAAAAACATCAGCTAACTGCTGCAAAGTGGGCACATGTTGAAGCTGAATGAATCCTCGTTTGAATTGATTCCGGACTATATGGCTATCAATCTCAAGGTGTTTAGTCCGCTCATGAAACACTGGGTTTGCTGTGATATGAATGGCGGCATTATTGTCACACCACAACTTTATGGGTAAGGAAACTGGAATGTGAAGATCCTGAAGCAAATAGCTCAGCCACTGCAACTCTGCGACTGTAGCCCCTAAGCTGCGATATTCCGCTTCACAAGACGACTTGCTCGTTGTAGTTTGCTTCGTGGTCTTCCATGAGATCACGAAATCACCTAACAAGATGCAAAAGCCAGTTAGTGACCGTCTAGTAAGTTGACAGGCACTACAAAGGGTATGCCATTGGTTAGTGTTGATAGGCTCCTCTTTTTTTGGATGTTTTCACATAGGGATTTAGTAATTAACTCAATTTAGTCGTGTCTTAGTAATATATATTAGTGGAATTACTCCTACTAATCATTCACATTAATTAATTAAGCAATGGGCTGTATTTTTTAACTATGTCAAAAGACACTTTTTAATGGTTTCTCAAAGTAGAGCAGAAGGAATGGGGAAATTGGTATTGTTGGTGAGCTTATTGTTGGAGGAGAGATTTGTGTATCATTTTTGTAGAAGTTGTATGTGTATATGCTCATGCATGGTGCCTTTTGTACAACAGCATATTTTTGGAAAATATCTTTCTCAACTTAACCTCACAAGAATCGTTAAAGTAGAAGGATTGGTTTGCCTTCTTGATATGTTCTTCCGCAACAACCAAAATTGCTCATACTTGGAGATAGGTTTTTGTGACGACTTAAAGCATCTGCGCCCGTTCCTTGGCCGCCCTTCCCTTATAGAGATTGTGATATTCGAATGCCAGAATTTGGAAGAAATACCAAATAACCTACACTGTCTAACTTCTCTTGAGATATTGGAGATAAGGCGTTGCCCAATTCTCAAGTCAATACCATATAATCCAAATGGTGAAGGACATGAACCATTACGAGTCTTCACTTTGCTTCGCGAGCTGAATATCTCATGGTGTAACAATCTTATCAAATTGCCAAGTGGATATGATCAAGCTACGTACATCGCTTGAGACTGTGGTGTTGCGTGAATTACCAAGCTTAACAAATTTGGCCGAGGTAGTTGGTTGCCTGCAGAAAATGCCTCACCTCACGACTTTGGACATTGATCTTAGGTATATTCCAGAATTGGACTATAACAATTTTCCTATAGAGCTTGGCTCTTTCTATAGCTTGTGTAGTTTAGCAATTAGCTACGAAATGGAGAATTGGGAGAGTGTGCTAGATCAGCTCCAACATCACACTAATCTAAGGAAATTAGAGTTGAGTGATTTGGAAATGGAAGCAGTGCCTGAATGGTTGGGGAATTTGTCATCTCTCGAGGAATTACATCTCAGCAGATGCCCGAAATTAAGGTGTCTGCCCTCTACAGAAGCCATGAAACGCCTCAATCGATTATGGATTTATCGTTGCCAGCTATTAGACTTGCGAAGTGATGGTGATAATTCTAAGTGGCACAAGGCTTCTCACATTGCTTCTGTTATTGTTCTTGATTCAGTTAGCTTATGAGGTGAGTTAGGCCAAGCATAAACTTTCACAGGTTGATTTACTATTGCATATTATCCTGCTTAAAGAAATTCTTTTATTTTGTGCATGATACATGCGTCTTAATATTATGTTGATTTTTTCTTTAATCAAACAAGAGTTAAATTCTCAACATTCAGTACGGAGTTTAATTTATGGGGATTTTGAAATTTTTTGTAGCCATTTATTTCATTTTGAATGGCCCCATTATTCCAAACCATAATGTGTGATCAAACGATATCAATTTTTTGTAGTTTCTCAATGTGCATATACCTGAAACAAGATAGGAAAACTCAGTTGGTTTAGAATTATTGACATACAAATAGAGTATACTGTATTCATGGCTTAATTTCATTTTCTTCGTATCCCAACGGCGCCCGTTTAACTGGTATCGTTCTTTACTATTTGATAAGGTAGCTCACTACCCGGAGTGTAAACAAAGATGTTTGGGGTTTGGGATATAAGATTGATGGTGTCCACAGTTATCATGTTATGATTATAATATACTGTTTTCGAAGAAGTATATATATACTTTGAAAGTCACTCGTACACCACATTACAAGCACTGTTCTATTACTGGCTGGTCAATGTCATTGCCTTTCTTTTTCATTTTTCCAGTAGTAGAGGGTGATCATGTTGCCTTTCTCGTGACGAGATGTGTTGAGCTTGATTTTGCTTTATTTCATTTGTTTTTTGAAAAAAATAATCCAGTTGTGATTACCATAGTTGTTTTTTCCGATTTGGTTTGGATTCTGTTGGTTTAGCTGTAAAGAGATATGAGTTCGGCCTAATTCAAGTACTCAACTCAAAAGTTCATTAATGAGGTGAGAATTGTCTAGTTGTAAGATTTATTGTGATGTTGATTGGGCAGCACACGGTGACACTTGACACTTTATCACTAGATTTCCTATTTTTCGGGACTATCTCTTATCTCTTGAAAATCGAAAAAGCAGGTCACCATTTCTCGTTCATCTGCATGAGCCCGATATCCCTGCATCGTGACCAACCGTAAGTGTTTTTAGACAGAAAAAGAAATAAATAAAATGGTACAAGTTTGAATTAGATTAAGGGCAGTAGAGCAGACAAACTAATATAGGATCTCGATTTCTCGATATAATTTAATTTAATTGGCTCACCTAATCGAAAAACTGAACTCCTAAGAATGTGTCCAGAAAACGAACCGAGTAAACTCAATCCAATTAGTTCGATTCGACCAAGTTGTGTTTACTCAGTGAATAATAACTTGTCCATTTTATGTCAGAGTAATGACAATTGCCACCAAATTAAGTAATCAGGGTGATAGCCGTTACATCACACTTCAAAGTTCATACGGACAACTTTAATCTTTTCCTTTTTCAAAGAAAAAACACAATTAATAATACACACAAGATAACATTACTTTCAAATAACATAAGACCGCGAATAATATTAAAATCTCTAGTTTGCGTTCTTCACAATACCAATATTTTTTGCCTTCATTAGAAAACGAAGGAAATAAATATGTCATACATATCTTTTTATTAGAAAAAAGAAACTAAAAACTAATCCATAAAAACGTAAATTTGCAAATGTGCGTACCGATGTTATTTTCCAAATTAGCATGACTTTAAATCAAGGAAACAAAATTAATTACCAATGGCAGAGTAAAACTGCACACCAGTCTCAATCTTCTGTTACATTGCCGTGTTACATCTTATTAGTTATTACACTAAACACCCATCTATATTAGGCATAATTACAAAACTTCATGACTAGTTTCAAAAACTTCATCCCGAAAAAAAAGAAAAAAAAAAGATAATTCTCACATTTACCTTCCAAATTTTCATTTGCATTTTTTTTACCATAAACAACAAAGAACTCAAATCTTTCTGCAACAAGGCCTAATCCCACAGCATCGCTTTCCCTGCACGGAGAAATGCACAGTTCCTTCATCGACATGTCTCTGATCCACACCATCTCTACCACCCAAAGACCATGCAGAATACAACATTTCCACAGCTTCTGCAGGAAAACAGTTACCACTAACATCCAACAGTTTTAAATTTTCGGCCATTTTAACTGCTGCAGTTAGTTCTTGCATGGATCGGCATTCAGAAAGAGCTCTCTTCTGAGGAATGCATGCGTCACCATCTTCCACACCGGATAATGACGGTTCTACCCTTGTTTGTTTGTCGTCTTCATTGTCAGCAACTTCAAATTGGTTCTCGTTTGTGTGTAGGCCTTCAATTTCATTTTGGTTGACATTTTCAGCGACGTTGAGTTCTTCAAGAGAGTGATTGTTGGATAGTGCTTGAAGAATGTTAATGAGACCAATGAGGCTGAGTTCACACTTGTTGAGAACAAGAACTTTTAGACTACATTGAGGATTGCTGAGTAGAGATGCCAACTCATTGCTACCCTGTATTTTGTAATTCAATTTAAGATCATATAAACGCAAATGCAAATGCTTATTATATTATCTGTATATATACATGCTCGTACATGTCCACAAACGGGTATGGGGATAGAGTTAAGAATTTAACTCGGGATGGTCGAGCAAAACTTTGTAGTATAGTATAAGACACATCCAATTTGGGCGGTGGGAGCAAAATATATAAATATAATTTTCTCTTCCAGATATTGGAGGGGGGCGGCCAACCACAACCCCTGGTGTGGCTCTGCCTATGAATGAATAGGCAAATGGTAGCTTTAAAAGATAGTATGAAAAACCATGCAGAATGGAAGCTTCAGAAAAAAAAAAAATTCATCATAATGAATGTCTTATAATTATTAAGCCATGATGCAAAACGGGGATCATATGTAAGCGAATGCAAGCATCAAAAAGAGTAAAAATAAGGCAAGAACTAATGTGACATCTAGAGCATGATAAAATGCTTCTTTTATCTCGTGCAATTAGAATGAGAATAGTGATGACTTCACTAGTATTTTAGCACAACTGAAGGTCATAAGTAGGTATACTATGGGTAGCCATCAAAATCAAAGGGCATGGAGATGGCCAAGATTTCTGTTGCTTGGTAAAAGAAAACCAGAATGAAAAAAATGCAACATTTTATATATCTTTCGATGTTTATTTGTAGCTAAGAAACAGCAAATGAGCACTTAAAGCTTAACAAAGGCATTAAAAATAAAGCAAACCTCTTTCATGATTGGATTTCCACCAAGGTTCAGCTCAAGAATACTACTAATGAGGGATGCTTCATCTCTAAACCTGACAATGTAGTCACGAGCCAGCCCACAGCATGATAGATCAAGCCTGACCAGTTCTTGAGTGTCCTTGGATAATGGCTTAAGCAACTGTATTGCACCTTCCTGAAAAACATTTCTCACATGAAGCGATAATTAGATTCGTTTTTACTAATATAAATAAAGACATTAAATTTACATTTATTAGAGGAGAACATACTGTTCCAATTTTAGTATTTCCCAAATGCAAGCCAGACAAGCAACAGGCGTTTGCAAGTTCGCAAAGGCTATCAACCACAGGTTTGCTTAGCTTTATCCCGTTTAGATTGAGCTCTTCAAAACTATAAGAAACAAAATAAAGAGTTTGATGTCCAAATTATACATTGTATTGCCAGTTGCTACAAAATGATGTCTAAAATTAGGAGTATAAAGTTATAAATAATATACCGGTTTAAAGTTGCAAGCTTGAGCAAAAGATTAATTACTGCATTTCCAGATAGAGGATGATTTTGTCCTGCTCAACCACAAAAGGGACACTGAATTGTTATTCACTATAGAGGAAAGAGCATAAAATTGCAGTGAAGACAATTTTGTTTAAGGTAGAAGCTACCTATACAAAGATGTGTAAGTACAGATCCAGAATCCAGAGAATCAGCAACTTTCTGAATAGTTCTTGATGTAATTGAGCAATCCCCTATGTCCAAACTATAGAGAGCTGCAAAACAGAAAACTTCTCAATGAGGAAACAAATGTCTATGAAGTATTTATGAGTCCTTAGTTCAGAACAAGTTCATTAGACACATAACAGGAGATGTTCAGACTTCACCGGTTTAACTAGAAAGAAACCTTACACTAAGAGACAATGTGATTCAATAAGCTTAAAGAATTGAGATTTGAGCAACAAGGTAAAGGACACACCTTTGCAGGTCTGAAGGATGGTCGAAAGGTAAGATGCACAAGCATCAGTCAAACAATTTCCGGAGATGTTGAGAACTTCCAATCGAGCATATAGTGCTGGGCATTCACAAATCTGTCAAAAATAGCTTACTGTTAGGAAAACATGGAAAAAAATGTTCTCATTCTGTGACATGTCTAGCTTGGTGAAACAATGGAATGAATTATCCAGAATTAACCAAAATATCATTTCCATAAAGTTTTATTTGAGATTTGTGAGGCAATTACATCAATTCAAGCTCTTCTAATAGGAACTAACAAAGGCTTCAACTTTCAGTCATTTAGACATTAAAGCAAACAAACAAGCAAAAGTATCCAGAAATGATTTTCCTTTTTGTGAGTTACAGGTTATACTATAGACTCTATCCATATATAATCAAATACTATTCACCATAATGGAGAACAACCAATAGATTCTGGTGTGTAGTCGAGAAATCAACTATGAATATTCATGAATGGGATGTGTGTAACTGGCAGTTATCCCTCTTATAATATATTCAGCACTTTACAAATTAATAACTTCTTATAAGGAATAAAAGGAGAAACCAAACTCATTCTGCATCTCAAATGAATCATTCCGTTTTAAACAATAACTAATTCCATTTTTCAGAAAATATCCAATTTACTAAATGAAATATGAAGCTTATTAATGCATTAGGGCATTAATCTATTTCACAACTGGTTTTATCAATAAGTCATTAGCTATATAAACCACATTTTAGTATCAGTGATTGAAACGAGGGCATTAGAATATGTTTGTGAGATGGCACTTCATTCTTTGTAAAGAGACAAAGTTCCTATATTTCCTTTTCATTCTCAACAGAATACTACAAGTTTTAGATGGAAAATTCAAGCAAACAGACACTTAAGTCGAAAAATTCATTAAGAATATCCGTGTCTTTGTTTTCCTTTTATGTTTTTTTTGGGATAGTTTTTTACTTTGCATATTGTAGTCTGTTGTTTGGCATCACTTTCAGTTCATGCCAGGCAATAAATTTAGTCTTGGGAAAGATTTTTCAATAACTACATAGACACACATTTGACACGAAGACTTTGACAACCTGAAACAAAGCAGTTGGACCAAGTCGGTTACTATGCAAATTTAGAACCAGACCACCATACGTTTGTCCTGATGATATGAATACTTGTTTAAGTTTCTCGATGGTTCCATTTCCTGCAAAATTAAAATTAACTTGAGGAAGAGAATTATGAAAATAGCTATCTGAAAAATATTAAATGGAAAGGATGGTGCAATTTGAGAAATATAACAAAACAACTTTAACGTGCAAATACAATCAAGTCAAGATCAGATCCTTTTTACCTAAAAGATTATGAGAAAGGTCCAAGACAGCTAGGGTCTTGTGCAGTTGCAGAGCATTCATTAATGGTACTGCTGATACATCTCGCAATTGACAATCCGACACTACAATTTCATCCTCTGACACCTGTTAAGTTCATCAGGAAAACAGCCATTACAACTTGATTCTTTAGTTTTGTTTAGTTCACCAAAATTATCTCATTCATCCGGCAGCAAGCAAACCACAATGAAATAAAGCTTACCCCTAAGTTATACAAGTTGCGGACCACCTCCATATTTGGTTGTTCACATAGTTCTTCACAGCAATCAACATACAGTTTCATTGCATCTTTTGGCACCATAACTGCTAAAAAAGGTAACAACATCTGTAAGTGTGCAGTATCACATAATTATCTATAAAATTTAAGTAATCATATGGTTTCTCTTAAATTTCTGATTTTGAAATCATAAAGTAACCACGAAGCCAGAAAACTTGTTGACCTCATGACCGTAACTCATCAACATGGAGAAGTGTATGACAATGCAAAATCATCTTTAGATGTGTGCCAGTACTTGGATGAGTACACCAGTGGTTCTCAGTAAAATAGATCAGGGTACACACTCAACAGTCAAGACATGGTTTCAGGACAAGCACCTTAGCTTCAGTATGCCATGATTTTAACTTTTGCATTTAACTTACCATACAGGTATACTACCGAATTTAAAAAGAACCAATTGATAATATGCATGCTGTTGCAAAACTAAATCAAGCAAATGGTTAAGCTCAAAATAGAGAATTTGGAAATTGGAAGTTATGATTTTCTATGATGACAGAATGGTCATGCATGTGCATGTAATTGTTAAAGTGGCTTATTACATAAAACATCCTTATCCCAATACCTTTGGCTCAAAACTTTCCGCATGGTGTTTACCCATTAATCTCATGCCATGTATTATTTTCACAGGTTACCCCTATAGCACAATTGGCTAAGGGAGTTATCCAACTAGACCGAACCATGCCCCAAATACACCTCCACCAGTTGCATAACATTCTGTTATTTACATGGTTAAATTCTGACTACAATTAAAAGTAATTTAGCCTAGATTTTGTTTTAATATAATGAACTGATAGAGCGAACACTAGACATAATTTTACAGAGATTTTGCTAATAATTGGATGTCTGCACTTTATCTGATAATCTTGGTGTCCTGGTGTTGAATAATCCACATTTGAACTTAAGCAATAAAAGAAGACCCAAGTAAACTCATTTGGAAGTTCTCACGGTGAGAAGAAATGGTTTTCATTTAATGCAACTTTTTTCTGCCCTAACAAGATGACTAGAATGATAGTGCGATCAGAAGTACTTCAGATATTTCGTCAAGAAGTCTACGATAAGAAATCTTTAACCTGTCTCACTAATATAACTTAATAGTTTTGAGGTCCTCTCTAGGATATGTAAAGTGAATACCACTATCAAGCAAGAGGCATAAGGACAGATGCCAAACTTATTCATAACAGAGATACAGAAGAGCACAAATTGCAATGGATAATGTCAACACTGCCTAAAACATATCAGCAGTACACATTTTAAAGCATGCTCAATGTGTCCAAGTGATTTAGTGAGGAATTGGCCGAAAAATTTAAAGATGAACTATGGGATTCCTCATTTTTCCAACTAAGAATATATTCTTCAGAAGGCAAGCATTCACTCTAGCTCCACTGAAATCTTAAGGCATCAAAAGAGAATCTTATACTGAGGCAATTGATGGCAGCATGCCATAGAAGAAGCATGTCTTCAGGCATATGATTTCTTACTGACCTTTGTGGAAAAAACCACAAGTAGATATGTCATAGGATCAATAAAGATGAAAATCAAAATTAGAAAAAGATATTGGCAACAGACAGTCACGCAGTGTTCGATGTGCGCTTTCAAATTTAACATAGGAAAAGAATATGTAAAGAATGTCGTATTGAAAGGGCAAATATAATGTAGCACAAAAAAGTAGTTAGTATTGGTTCCTCAACAATCCACTTGCCAAAAGTTTTTGTAGTGTTTAGCATGTTAAGTGTTCACCATGAAGACAAAAATATCTGTCGAATGCTTAATCCAGGTGCAGGCATATCCATGTCATGAATCATTGTCTAAGTTGGCACAATCCATATCCATGTCATGAATCATTGTCTAAGTTGACACAATTCATCCTATTCCTGTCTATGACTTGGGTTATATCTTTCACTCAAATTAGTATGTGGTCTGTGATTCTTCAGTTTCATTTGCATTAGACAGTAATATTCAATTCAGTCTAGCAAGTCTGCGGATGATGGAGAAGAGTGTACTGAATGCGAGGAAGTCAAATAGAAATAAGCGGAAAACTTCATTTGGGAGGAAAAAGTTACCACCAAAGGAGGCCTCAATCAAGCTCTTTCCAGGTGCATGATCTCTTATGCTATGTAGTTCACCCGAAGATTCAAGTATCCTCCCACCATACTTTAGATGTTGAATCACTGGTACCAATCCTATTAACATTAAACCATGAACATTAATTCATATTTTCAGATTATAGACAAAATTTATGACGTAGCAGTTTCATAATTCTGAGTTTTGCACTTGGAAAATTTCAGTTCAGTAATAGTGAAAAAATGGTTTTCAATATAGGCTTGTCATGTTCGTCTTCTTTCTGCCAATTCTTATAGAACCTTCAGGGCTTCTTTTGGTGCAAGTGACATGAAGTTGCGAAACATAAATTATTCTCTGGAAAGACCAAACTTATTCTGCGAGCTGTGCCAATAACTGGGGTACATATAAATTATCTAGAGGCAGGATGACGAATAATAAATGATTGATCATGGACCAATTGAGAATCTTTGTGACAAATGAATTCGAGAATTACCTCTTGATCTCTTTTGTCTGGAGAGTTGTAAATAGTACAAGCATGCCAACTCCACTTTCATCTGTTCCATGTTGATCTTAGCACCAATACTACACAAATCTAGGTTGATATGAACCTCTTCTTGATCGATTTTGAAAATGATGTGCCTCTGCAACACACAATGCAAAAGAAGATCAGTAAAAGGAACATGTTCATGAATAACATTAAAAACCAGCTACCGAGCTAAAATAATCAGCATTACTATTGAATAACCGTCCATGGATAAAAAACATACATGCAGGGGATTTTGAGTTTTTATATCACAGTTTTGATGTGAAATACATAAACTATATGATGATTTCAATATCTGGATCTGTGGAACATAGTCCAGGCCGCAGGTCTATGGATTTACATCATTTGTAGCTTGGGAACAAGTAATATCATATCAATCTTCACCATCGAGACTTGGCCATGCAATATGACAAATTTACCTGTAGAACGAACAAAATAAGATAATGTGCAGAAACTTTGGTGTACAGTCATACTCACACAAGATTCACCAGAACATGCATGCACATCTGCATTGGAAGTTTCATTTTGAAATAGGCTGCAGGCGCTAATATGAAAATCATTGTCAATTGCATGTGTGCTAAAGATATCCCGAGCTTCACATGTTTCTGTAACTCTAAACTTTTCGGCATCCTGTAGGCCAAATATAGAACTCCTAGATTTGTTGGAACCAGTACTATTCTCAATATTGCCACGGGTACAAGATCTTGAAGCGACGGCTGAAACCTCCTACAGGACATAATAACAAAGTTTAAGCTTTGATTAACTAGGAATATCACATTGATTCAGTTGTAAGATTCCATCACCTGGACTTCATGAAGTGGACTAGAAGCATTTTTTCGGGTTACTGCAACGTATGAAACAAGATTCAATGTTTTTTATTCGGTAATTACTTATTGAGAAGAACAATCACAATCTGCACTTACATTCATCATAAGTTGCAGTGCCTTCCGCCAGACACTTGCGAACCATTCTCGCAGGGAAATGATCCACCTTATCTTCAACTTCATCATCAGAAATGATAACTCGCACACGCTTACGGTTAACCATATAACTATTAGAGGATCCGGAGATACTTTGTCTGGGGGACCCAGATTGTCTAGGGGAAGCACTGGGTTCAGTGCCACGCTCAGTTCTCAGCTTTCTTTTACTTTTGTTAGATCTACGTAGGGATATCAACGGAATGTTCTCATCCGATTCATCATTAACACTATCAGGTTTTACACTCAAAGGGTTTTGTTTATATTTCTTCGATGAAAAGCTATATTCAGACCTATCATCTGTTGATGAGTCCCCAGACTCGGTATTAGACTCAGAACAATGATCCCCTGGAATACCTTCAAGCTCAAGCTCCCTGTTATCGGATTGCTTCAGTTCCTCGATCAACAATTTTGTCTTCCTGGAAGATAGCAAGAGATTATTAAATCCGCACATATTAACTCAAAGAAGTAGCACTCTATAATGATCAACTTCACATGATATGTATTAAAATCTTGACAGATTCCAAATGAATTTCTCTTCATTTCTTTTTGTATCTTCATGAAAAATGTTCAAAAGTACCGAAATAGGTAAAAACTGCAATTTACTTGGCCTCTTCAGCATTATCAAAGCGAATCATATAGCTGTAGTGCATATTTTCTAGAGCTGACAGTTGCAAGGAAGACAGTTTTCCTGTAACGGCAATCCTGTCACAAAGAACAACATCTTCAGCAAAGATGAAATAGACTCTGTAAAAAGGAAGGAATGAATTCCAAGCAGGAAAGCTCTATACTCTGTCAAAGATATCAGCAAGTAAAAAACTAAAGATGAGAAAAATTCAATCAGTTTTCATTTTCCATAGATGTGAAAACACAGAAAGCATGCAAACTAAAAAAGAAAAAGAGGGAAACTGTGGAGACAAGAAAAGGAGCACGGGAGTATGAGACAGGTAGTCAGAGAGGATAAAATAACAATCTAGACAACAATAAAAAGGAAAACAAACTATAACCAAAGGCAATCAAACATAGATTAAGTGAATCAATAGGAAACAGGATCAGGACTACTTGCGATACTTAAGTGTTCAAATAACAGTGTATCTACAGCAAAGTTACTTGCCTGTGTCCCTCTCGAAAAGAATCTAAAGCACCTGTCCAATCACCAAGGCAGTCCAAAACATCTCCGATGTTAATCTTTGCCAAAACTTGCCCCTGAAATCACCAATATTCAGAAAATATCTCAAGAAAAATCTTAACACTTACGACATTGTAATAAGTATGTGTAAACCTGTCCGGCATTGATTAAAACACTAAACCATGTACCACCTAATAATGCTTGACCAGCCTTACCTCATTAGCTAACTTTTGGAGTGAGTTATGCCAAACACATACTATCTTACAATATGATGCAAATATTTTCTGCTTCTTAACGATGAGTTTATTTCAATGATACTTTTACAAACTATAGTCATCATAAAATTATTGAACAGGGTCGACAAATTTTGTCTTTTTTCCCCCCTAACAAAATAGCATACAGTTAAGTAGGCATTATAAGATTAATCACCTCCAAATTTCCAATTAACCGGTAGTTTTCCAAGCCCTTTTGGTACCATTTAAGAGCTTTCTCATATTTGCGGAGCTTCTTGTATGCCTCTCCAATAACTAAAAAGGTGTCACTGAGCTTCTCTTTGTCACAAAGTTCACTTGCTATCTTCTTCTTCTTTTTCCCGTATTCACGAAGCTAAGCCCAAATCAACCATGAAATACTATGTCAACATCTCAATGAAGAGAGACAATATCAAATGAAATTGTTCCTCATAAAAACTTCATAGGGCAGAGAAAATATCCTTCAGAAATACAAATATGTACAAGGTGGCTTTTGCTTCAATTATATGAAAAGTTGTCATGTATTATATGAACAAATTAGATGTACATATGAGAAAAATAATTAAGGGCCCCAGTGCAGTTGACATACTTTTACCCATGCAGAGATTGTTCTTGATTTCTCAATAATACAATCAAGGGAGGCACTCTGTTTCAACAGACATTTCCTCTCACTTTCTTTCCCTCTAGCCATTTCAGTGCTCCTTTCAAGCTTCTTAAGAAGCTGCTCTTCTTTTTTCAACTCATTCATCACTTTTTCGGCTTCTATTACCGTTTTAATATTTTGCTTAATTTGTTGCACTAAATCACGCTCATCTTCCATTGATTTTGCCAGATCAAGCGCCTTTTTATAGGATGCAGTGGCTTCACCATACTTTAGAGTTCTGTAATGTAACTCACCAAGATTAACATAACCCTTTGCCTCCCCTTGACAATGCTGAATTTTCTTACAGATAAGGATATCCTTAATTATGTGCTTATTGGCTTTTTCCCACTTCCTCAGTGTCAAGTAAACATTTCCAAGGTTATGATGGAGTCTACTACGTGCATCATCATCCTCCATGACTTCTTCTTCTTCACATATTCTTAATGCTCTGAGAAGAATCTTCTCTGCTTCGGCCAAGTTATCGAGATCAGTTTCAAGCATCCCAAGGTTATTATGGGCATCAATATACTCCTTTATAAAAGAAAGCTTTTCCGAAAGTGGATTCTCCCTGATAGTTTTTGCGAGTTCCATGGCAGAATTAAAATACTTCTTAGCATTCCTGACTGAGGAATGATCTTCAGACTTTAAAAACAATTCATGATAATATCGCCCAAGCTGAGTGCTGGCTCTTTGTTGCTCAATAAGATCATTTTGATCTTTGGCGAGCTCTAAATGCTTTTTCTGCCATATACAGAGTATAAAAAATTAGCCAAAGAATCATTAGAAAAGAATAAGAAGTAGAGAAAAGGTAGTGTCTTTGGAGACAGTTGCAGTCAGTGAGATACTTGAGTGATCAGAAGAGTGACCTCATATGATGAGATGTGGGGTTTATCAGTTTTCTCTACCGCTGATGTACAACTTGCACGAGATCACCAGCATTCAAGATGCCAAGGCGAACCCTATACATCCTGGTTTAGTTTAAGAGACTTGAAAATACTACTTTCACAAATCTGATCAAATTCTCAATTAATCATTGTGGTTGAAAACTTGAAATGGCCAACATTTCACCTTCACCAGCCACCAGCGAGTTCACTTCATTTTATCACATTAGCTACCTATTAGTGTTCTTTCAATTTCAGACAGAAAAATTTAAATCACTGATGAATGAAAGTCGCTACTTCTACAACCACCACAATACAAGAGAGCAGCAGGTCCATATAAACAGAACCACCCTCCACCCCCAAACCAATACACGCATAATTAGAGCGAAAATCTCCTTTCTTTCATGAATATTAGCCCACATATTCCAATCGAGAAACCCGATTATCACCAAGCATCATTAAATAACTAAATCTCAACCAAATCAACAACAGCACCAATACAAAAAGTGGAAAAAAAAACATCTCCCAACAAATACAAATCCGCCAATTCGCTGTTTAATCCCAAATAATACCTGAAAAACCCGGGCGTTCTCGTAGTCCCCTAGTCGAAGGTAGACTTCGCCGAGTGATTGACAGGTGGCGAGCAGCTGCTTCTCCGGCAAGTGCCTAGACGAAACATCGTAATCCTTGCGCAGCCATGTGAGGGCCTTGGCATACTCGCCGCGGTTCTTGAGTATATTCCCGACGACGTTCGCCCACCGCGCCTCCTCCGGACGGTTGCCCTCCGCCAACGCTTCATTGTACGCCTTCCTCGCCTCAATCAGCTGCTGCTGCTGACGCCCCTCCTCTTTCCGACGCATCTTTCTAGGGTTTTGGATGAAGATTTCCGATTGATTGATTGATTGATTTCTTACTTTCGGATTTGAAAGAATGGGGGGGGTTTGAAATTGGGAATTGTTGAAAAGGTATAAGCAATCGAAATTCCCGCCAATAGATGAAATGTATAATGTAAACAAGGGCAGAGCAAAGGGAAGCTAAAATTGCACTTTTAGTCCCGTAATTATGCTTTTATTACGGATGTACCCATAATTAACAAATTTTCAACACATTTAGCCCCATAGTTGTTCCTCACTTGGTCACTTGTCACATTTGGTGTGACACCCCGATTTCTTGCACGTACAGGTACGCGCCACGTGTGAGTTTAATTATTGTTTTGCATTTATTTTCATACTTAATTGTCGCATTTCATTCCTTATTTTCTTTCTTACTTGAACAACTTGATCAATTTGAATACGTGATTATTTGTCTTCTATGCTTATTTGACCAATTTGAATAATTTGAATTACTTGAATTATTTGTGAATCGCGTAATGTGCAATTTTGTGATTTGATTTGCTGAGTATGCTTAATGTGATTTATTTGGGTCTTGGACTTTTCTGTATGTTCTATTTTTGGTTTTATGCCTTCGTGTGTTTAGTTTCGGACTCAAATGTTAAGTTTTACATGTTTAGGGGTCATTTGGTAATTATGACCAAATTGAGTTCTTAGGTCATTTCTTGAGCTAGGGAACTCGGGTTCGAGTTCCGACACCTTTGTTGTGTTCCATTTGGAAAATAGGATTCAACGAGACTAACCTTGTATTTTTATGACCTCATTTCAACCCCCGTATCAATTCGTATACGACCGCGTACACAAATATCTCTTTGTGGGACCCTTGGACCCATTTTTTGTGGACTTTTTCCCTCTCTTTGAATACATATCAGCCATCTCTCTCTCTCCCCACCCCCTTTACCACCGAAACACAACCTTAAGAAGGAGAAAAGAATCCCCAAGCTTCAAACCTCCATTTTTGCCTCCAAGCCCAAGCTCAAGACCTCTATTTCTTGCATTTCTCTTTGTGGTAAGCATGTTTTTATGATTCTCTTGCTCTTGTGACTTCATATTCATGCATTGATCTTGGGATTGTTGGGTTTGAACTAGGGCTTGAGATTGGGGGTTTTATGGCATATGAAGTATGATTGTATTCCATTGATTCTTGTTGCATTAGAAGGCATAATTGGAGGTTGTTGTTGCATATTCCTTAATCATATATGGATTTCCTTGCTTGGTAGTTGATTTAGCATGTTGTAGCATTTGTGAGTTTTTTGGGTTTATGGGTTGAGGCGAGGGAATGTGATTTCTTGATTAATTTGTGCCTTATATGCACCCTAGCAGTGATTTCCAAGCATGTTTGAGGTTATGAGTGAGTTTTGGGCAATATCACTTGGTCCCCTCCTCCCCAATTTGTGCATTTAGGTACTTATATGTATGATAGATGAGGTTTGATCATATGAATAAGTTGATGATTGCATCTTGATGCTTTTTGGCTTCCTAGAATGGTTATATGTGCATATGTGAATGTTGGATGCATAAATGATGAGTTTTGGATTTGGTTTTGGAGTGATCACTTGGATCCCTACCCCTAGCTTGAGCTTATGCATGATTTAAGGTGTTTTTAATGTGTATGATGTATGTTGGCATGAGGTGGTTGAGCTTTGAATGCATTTAGGTTGCTTTGTATGCATCTTTGCCGGTATGAAGCCATATGAGCGTATGTGAGTGTTTCGTTGAATATTTGCGTATGAATCCTTGAACTCTCGATGCTATATGATGTCTTAAATGTTTATTCATGAGTTTATATGCTTATGAATGAGTTTGGATTGGTTTTTGGGTGTTTAGGCACGTTTTGAATCCCCCTTGGCCGAAAATTACATATTGGACTCATTTTGGGCGCATTTGAGGCCCCAATGGCCGTTGGAAATGGCCCTTTTAGTTCCAAAGGCCATTGGAATGGTGCTGAACAGTTTATGGCTACTGCATCGTTCCAACGGTCGTTGGTTTTAAAGGCATGGTTTCCAACGACCGTTGGTCCTTGTTCTGCTTTCAGTTTGAGTTTTTTTTTTGCTTCGTTCTCCTTTGTCCGAACTCATTTTAAGCTGAAATTTTAACCACACAAACCTCTTGAAGTCTAGAAAAACCGAAAATTTTAATAATCTCATTATCTTTTCTAGTTTGTAAGTTATGATCAATTCTTTTTGGTGTCGCCAATCTGCACTCACTCAACTTTGCGCCCATGCCATTCTCACCTCGCTTTGAACCACAATTCGTGCCATACATTTTTGGAAAGCCCTATGTGTCTAGTTTCATATAAAAGAAACAAAACTCAATTATCATTTCTTAAACTCAAGTTATACCTGTTTTTGTACAGCTTGTGCATTTTGCAAACCTGACAGATTTGGGCCGTTTGTACTCGGAAGCCCTTTTTGCATTCTCCTTCCGTTTTTCTTGTGCCTCTTCACCTTTGAACTTGATCATAATATGTTATATTATGTGTTATGATGATTATGTATGAATTTGGTTTGAGTTTGAAGTGTTAAGCATGTCTTTGCGTTGTTCTTGGCCGGATTACATGGAAAACAGGGTTTTGGCCGCCTGGAGCATATCAACGGCCATTGCTTTTTGTTCTGGGGGTTCCAACGGTCATTGGAAATGGCTATATTCTCTGGAACTTCTGTATTAAACCAACGACCGTTGGAAATCATAGAAGAATGGCCAACGGCCGTTGGTTCAATCCAGTGGCTCCTCCGCGTTCTTTCATTGTTTCTTCGCTTCTTTTGCCTTCCTAGCATGTTTCCCACCCCCGATTTGATTTCTAGGTATGTTTAATATGTTCTTATGCATGTGTTCTTGAATATATATCAATTTGGTACGATTTTGATTTGAGTTTAAATGATTTGAATCAATATGCTTTTAATGGTACGTTTATGCATCTCTTGCATTCACGTGCATTGTCGAGCGTCTATTTGGTTCATATTTGAGTCTAAGTCTTCGGTCTTATGTTTCTTTGTCTCAGCTTTCTT
>JBBMKE010000001.1:20070780-20089388 GCA_037834125.1 Lippia alba | reverse complement strand
TCATTGTGAAAAAACACACGCACGTGACTTTTTATTTATTTATTTTGCTAATACAAGCCCTATGTGGATTGTGGCTGCGAAAATTTTAATCGACCTTTGTGAGCTCCAATTATTAGATGCACTTGACATGGAGGTCTTGGACACCTTCACAGCTGTGACACAAAGAAAAAAAAGAGGGAAAACGCAAAAAAACGAGCCTAAATTGGCCTTAAATTAGGGTTCCGTTCATGTTTAACGGCCAGGCTAACGACACGACCAAAAATGTAAAGAAAGTGGTAGTTCAATGACCAAAATTGTCAAATTGGTAAGTGGGTGACCAGTTTACAATAAGTTGTATAGTTGGATAACCAAAACTGTAATTATCCCTTTGGATAATATTCTACTTTTAGATTTGGATAATCTGTTTTATAACTTGGATACTCTATTTTATAATTTCAATATACTATTTTCATGCTGCATGATCTGAGATGTCACTAAAATTTCATTAAGAATTTTTATGTAATGGGAAATCCAACAAGAACAATATGCCCGAAGAGATGAGGGTGGAATCCTTGCAAGTTATGGGTTTGATCCTACTAGGTAAACACAAGGCAAACATTAAAAAGCCAAGTTGGTGAATATGGGGGAATGCCCAGAACTTGCAAGGATTTCACCTCATGTCTTCCCCCATATTGTTCTTGTTGGATTTTTCATTATATATAAATTTTGAATGATATTATAGTGACATCTCATATCACACAACATGAAAATAAAATATTAAAATGATAAAATATAATATTATAAAGAGTGAAATAGTTTGTGTGGAAGAGAATAACGATGTATCATGTCATTACATGTTTCTTCACGACTATTTTGATATTTTTGCTAAAAATAAATAGTGAAATCTAATTACAAATTTTAATGGGGAAGTTAGTAGTAATAGTTTTTCTTTATAGGCCGAAAATTTTGCCTCATTCTCTCTTTATATTATTGGTCCCAGTGCGTAATACATTAAATGATCAAAACATTTATTAAGATTTAAGAAACGGGCAGGTAATAAATTCATGGATTAATTGCCGGGATAATTCTAGCCCGAGCCTGGTTCGGTCAAATCGGTGTGACGAGGGGGGCGAGTGTTTTACACTTGCCGTGTGGTTTGTGAAAAATTTGGGGAGAGTGACCAATCAAATGACAAGTATATATAATACACTTACCTTTTTAATTGATTGGGTCCGGCCAAACGGGATCTGAGTTAGAATTTTCCTGATTGCAGTATGATGGGTGGCTGGTTGCAACTTGCAATTTGAAATCTTCTAAGTTGACCTGCTTTTGTACTTGAACTCTTGAAGCCATGGTGCAGCACACCAAGACTTGTGGAGCTCAAAATTAAAAATTTGGTTGTTCTAAGTCGAATTTCATGTAATTCAGATAATATAATATACTAAAATCTTTTTTTATACTCCTCGTGTAGTTGCTATAAATTTTTATGAAAAAAAAAATTAATTAAATAACAAGTAAAATATATTAACACATGCTTATAAGATTGATTACATATTTATTTGATCAGTTAGTTAAGCCAAATGAAATATTTTAGATCAAATTTCATCGAATCTAATTAGTTATATGAATAAATATATTACACAAATTACTTAATTGATCATATTTTTCTAATTGTCCATCAATTATATTATAGAGAAAACATCATTTTTCGTCGTATACATATGACGTTTTTCGGTTTTTGGTTCTGAACTTTTCACTTTTCTCACAATATTGCATTCTCTATATTTCAAAAAATTTCAATTTCAATCATTTATCTAACGGACGTTAATTTTTTAACAGAAAAGGCGCGTGTCACTCACATGCAACACCAAAAAATACCATATTTAGAGGACGAAAAATGATATTTTCTCTATATTATAAATGTAAAACACTATCTCCTTTATATTGATTTGGTCGAACACTCAAACTGCTTGGAAATTTCCAAATTAAGTTTATAATATGACAAACTAGTGTATTGACTTCCAACACATGAATTGACGGGAGTAAATGAAAACAAAAGACGCGTACACTTTCCTGATTGAAGTGTTTTCTCATGTTCACACACTGTAGATTTTTCCTAGCTAAGGGAGGATAAAGCCTGCACACATGATCGAACCAACCAGCCTCCAGAATCTCAGAAACCAAAGATATACTAAGTATTAACATGACTGCTTTTCTTCTCTTGTTTCTCCTCTTAATTTCTGCAGCAAATGCTCAAACAAGACACTCAAATATAAGCTTAGGCTCTTCTCTAACACCCACAACAAACAGATCATGGCCGTCACCATCCGGCCTGTACGCCTTCGGTTTCGTCCGGCAAAGTAATGGCTATGCTGTTGCCATTTTTCTTGCGGGCATACCAGAACAGACTGTTGTCTGGACAGCAAACACGGATAATAATCCCACGGTTTCCAACAATGTAGTTTTGCAGTTGACTCGTGATGGAAGGCTAATCCTGCAGCAGGGCGAAGATCAGACCACAGATGTTGTCGACTCTTCCCTGAGCGTCACGTCAGCTTCTATGCTCGACACCGGCAACTTCGTGCTGTATGATTCTGATTCCAGGATCATTTGGCAGAGCTTTGATCATCCGACGGATACCATTTTGCCAGGCCAGCGCCTTTCACCAGGACAAGAGCTTTTCTCCAGTGCTTCGAAGAGTGATTTGCGAAGAGGGATTTTCAGGCTAAAGATGCAAACTGATGGGAACCTTGTGCAGTACCCTGTGAATACTCCAGACACAGCTCCGTATGCTTACTATTCATCATTCACAGATAGATCAGGCAGCAATGTTTCACTTAATCTTAGAAACGATGGTTATCTTTATTTGTTCAATGGAAGCACTATTTTGAGGAATTTAACCGAAGGAGGCTACCCTGTTGGGAGAACTATATATCTCGTGAGAATAGATGTCGGCGGTATCTTTCGTGTCTATTCGCACACTTTAGGGGAAGGAAACTGGACCGTACGATGGGCATCCACATATGACGTATGTGCCCCAAAAGGCTTATGTGGGCTCAATGGCTTTTGTGTTCAGATGGATGATGTTGCTGAATGTAGTTGTCTTCCAGGTTTTGATTTTGTTGAGCCAGGAAACTGGACTGCTGGATGCAAAAGAAGTTCTTCGGAAGAAGTTTGCGGGAACAAGGATCGAAGGGTGAAATTTGAGATCAGAACAGCGGCCAACACGGTATGGGAAGAAAATTCTTATGATAATTTGGACACAGTTACTGAAGAGGAATGCAAGAAAGCTTGTCTTGAGGACTGCAATTGTGAGGTGGCTTTCTTTAAAGATCGAAGCTGTAGAAAGCAAAGGCTTCCATTGAGATATGGAAGGAGAGAGAGCGACTCAAACACTGCTCTAGTCAAAACGAGTATTTTGGAACCGGATAAAACAGGAGCTACTGGCAATTCAGGCGAAAAATTAGAGAAAAGGATCCGTTTAGACATCCTAATCACTGCCATTTCACTTTCTGTTGTAGCTATCTTGGTCTTGCTCTTTTCTTGGATATATGTTAGTCGAAAACAGGCTCTTTTTGGGACTTACAAGAGGATCTCCGAAGTTGCACTAGTCGAAGATGTTGGTTTGCAGGTGTTTACCTATGCGGATCTCAAGAAAGCAACAAATGATTTTCACGAAGAGGTCGGAAGAGGAGCGTCGGGCACCGTTTTCAAAGGTGTCTTAGAGACTAGCGGAAAGGTAGTGGCAGTGAAGAGACTGGAAAAGGATTTTGGACAGGGGGAAAGAGAGTTCCAAACTGAAGTGAAAATAATTGGGAAGACACATCATCGTAATCTCGTCCGGCTGCTCGGTTATTGCCTCGATGGGCCGAGTAAGCTCTTGGTGTTCGAGTATATGAGCAGCGGATCCGTCGCTGACGTGCTTTTCGGACACGATAAGCATCTCAGCTGGGTAGAACGAGTCAGGCTTGCTAGAGATATAGCAAGAGGCATCCTATATTTACATGAGGAGTGTGAGACACAGATCATCCATTGTGATATTAAGCCTCAAAACATACTCATGGACGAAAAGGGTTGCGCTAAGATTTCAGATTTCGGATTGGCAAAGCTTTTGAAACAAGACGAGACAAAAACTTACACCGGGATCAGAGGAACAAGGGGCTATGTGGCGCCGGAGTGGCACCAGAGACAGCCCATCACCGTGAAAGCAGACGTTTATAGCTTTGGAGTTGTTCTACTTGAGATCATATGCTGTCGGAGAAGTGTTGATTTGAGTCTGCCGGAAGATGAAGAGATTCTTGAGGAGTGGGTCTATAACTGCTACGAAACGGGTGAGCTGAATAAGCTTGTGAGCAATGAGATAGTCGAGCAAAGGAAGCTGGAGAGAATGGTTAGGATTGGAATGTGGTGCATCCAAGACGAGCCATCACTCCGTCCATCAATGAAGAAAGTTCTACTCATGTTAGAGGGAACTGTGGAGATTCCAGTGCCCCCAAATCCTACTTCTTTCCTGAGTTCCATATAGTTCATTACCTTGCATTTTCTATGTATTTCTATCATTTTGTTGCATTTTCATGTTCGTTTGAATTCAAGTGACAATAAATCTCTGATTACTTCTTTACCTTGCAAATTCGCAGTCTTTTCCTATTTTCCTGATCACATAAATACATTGTTGAGTTGTCTTCCCGTTAGTGAATCTGAATTTGAAGTGTTGAACTTCGGTTTAATTTTGATTTCAACCTAATTCGGTTAATTCAATGTAATGAAGGAAGAGCGTTTTAAAATTGTCATTTAATTTGTATAAAATTCAGAGAATGACCCGTTAAAAGAGTAATGAGTTCGTGTTACACCCCACTTTTGGACCGCGACTGCAGTACTACTGAGTCCCAATAAATTCTAGGACATTAAGACTCAATATATGGTGTTCTAAATCTAAAATAGAACACCTAGAATAAAATAGTGCAGCTAAATAATCCTATATGTATTAGTATTTCATACGTTGCATATTTGTTGTAATGTTGATCTTGATATGTGTTATTTTCTCTCCCATATTTTGGTTTAATTGTGCAACATTTACTGATATTATGCTTCTCTTTGGAAAAATATGGGCTTGCCACAACTTTGGGTAATTCGTGAAAAAAGAGAGCCGAAGGAAGTAGTCGTGGGGTTTACAAGGAAAAGAAGTTGGCTTGTTAATTAAGTCCAAGTCCAATCACGTGTATATGGAGGCCTTTATTAATCAAATTAAGCAATGGCTTATGCATTATTTTAAGGGGAAGCCCAAGTGCTTGGTCAGCCACGTTGGAAATAAGTTCATGAGCCCAAGCCCAATCCTAACTAAGGGTTACACACGTTGAAAACTTGGTGGGGCACGTCCAGCCATGAATTAATTCTTGATAGTGGGCATTACATTGAAATTACAATCCCAATTGATGACAAGACAATGGGGTGCAGCACGTGGAGAAGTTACATGAGAATTAAAGTCCCAATTTTATGAGGAGAACGTGGGGTCATGGCATGAAGGTGAAAAATTCAAGTCTTGCACTATTTATGCAGCAGTGGTTCTACGAGAGAGGATGTCAAGCCTTAGAACGAGTTTATCTCTTTTCACTCTTTTGGTTTTATTTTAGACTTTGTAAATTTCCTTTGTTAGTGATTTTTTAGTTTCGTTTTAGTTGGGATTATTCAACCATGCTTAGGATTGTGTGAGACAATCATTATTGGGTTTATTAATCGAGTTATCCATTTTATTTCTATTTTCACGTTATTGTGTTTGTTTTATTCTCTGATTAATTTAAGACGTCGAATCTTAGGATATGCAATTCACATATACCTAGCTAACTTGTTTGGCAGAGTCTAGCCGTACAATTAACGAAGTATCAATCAACACTAGGTTGTTAAGTTCGGCTGATTTTGTGTTGTGGAATATTACGGTTTAATTTGGCGAAGTAGGAGATTCTACCTAGTTGGTTAGGGCTAGTGTTTCTTTAGTACATAAAGCATTAACCGATTGAATCTTAAATGGAGTTTCTGTTAGGGTTATCGATTAATTAGGGGACGATTATTATGAGTTTCTTTTAGTCGTTCTAAACAGTAAGAAGAAACGAGGGAGCCAGAGAGGACTTGGCGACTATAGATAGCCTAACGCAGAATTAATTACCCTTTCAGTGATCACAATCTGAAGTATGTGTAGGAAAATCCCAGATATTTGTTATCTACTGAATTAGTCTAAGTGTCTACTGCGTTTAGTTATTTTATTGCTCAGTTTTTAATCAATTGTTTACTTAGTTAATTTCCTTTTTTTATTTAGTTCATTTCGTGTTTAGTTTAGGCATATTTCTCAAACCCCTCTTTTTAATTGTTTGTGTTTAATTCCTTTGCGTAAAGAAAGTTAACAATTTTACCCAATTCTCGTGGATCGACCCCTCTTACAACTATCTACAATTTATTTGTATTCGGTTTTATTATTGGTGGCCTCGACACCCATCAATTTTTGGCGCCGTTGCCCGATATTGATTGTTAATTGATTTTTTTTCTTTTTCTTATGCCTAGGAACCTTCGTACGGGACAACGTGCCTCGTGCAAGCTCGAGATTAAAAAAATCGCAAGGATGCCTAGAAAGTGGGCTAGACGAAGAAAGGAGCAAGTTGAAGTTGATGAAAATTCAAAATTGTTTGAGCTGGATTCTGATGTAGATTTTGAATAAGAGTTTGCAGTTGCGCAGCAGACTGAGAGGAAACCTGATCACTTTCCTACCAAAGATCACAGTCAGGATATGACTCAAAATAGAACACTTCGGTAATGTGCCCGACTCACATAAGCACAACACAATCTAGACTCATGTTTAATAGAGACACTGAAAAAGAAGATCCTTAAGTCCCCTGATCGATTGATTGCAAATTCGGATAGTGAAGTGATGGGGCATGGCTTGAAACCCTTTTATGAAAGGTTTACACCACACATGGTTGAAGAGATTAATCTAGAGGATCCTCCTCTAGACACACTTGAGTGTGAAATCGAGACACGTCAAGTCCATGACGACCAAAGTTTAATTTTCTTGCTTTAGTTTTCGTGTTTTCATTTTCTTTTTCGTCTTCTCATTTTCTCTTATCCCGTGGTGATATTTCTTTTCCCTCTCGTGCTTGCAGGTACATTTAGCTGTCATATTTCTGGATAAGTGTGGGGGAAGAGGATAAAACATAGGTGCAAACGGAGTTGGTGAAACTGATCTAGATTTTACTGTGAAGCAGGGTGACTAAGGTCATGATCAGGATCCCAAAACCCATTTTTGAATATCTTGCTATACCCTGACCCACGACTCGTTCCATAATCTGTTTACACCAACCCAAACCACCCCCTCTATTAACCCAACCCTAAAACCCACATCAACTTCTATTATACGTAAAACATCCCCACTTACACAAAATAAGTTCCCATTGCATCCCTTCCCAAATAAATACACACAAAATCCCTAATTCACTCCCTCCATTCTCAAATTCCAAATTGAAAACCCTAAACCTATGCTATGGAAGGAGATGTCTCCAAGATGCTGTTTGTATGAAAATGGTACGCCACCCCCGCCGCCTTCTCTGCGCCCTCACACAGTCGCCACCATGTTGCAAAAATCAGGGCCAACAAATTGTCAGGGAAAAAAGGAGAAAATGGCAGAATGCTACTGACAGAGGCTGATCATGGTCATAGACAGGATTCTCCGAGTCTGACTCTAGAGTATCACACCCCCCTTATTCAGGAAAGTCCTCAGTTTACCTCTGATCTTTATTTTTATGTTGAGGACAACATATGTTTTAAGTGTGGGAGAGATATTGGATTGTATCATTGGATTATCTCAGGGTTGTATGAGAAAATTTTTGCATTTTTGCATGATTTTGGGGAATATTTGAGCTGGTCATGGTATGAAATTTTGAGAATTGTGACTGTAATAGTAAATTTAGGACTGTGCCCTATTTGTGCATGATTAGGAGATAAGATATGGCCTAATTTGATTCCTATTTGATGAATTTTCACGATTTAGACAATGATGGATTGAAATTTTGAAAAGGATATGGAAGTACGGTTGAGTCTTGCATGCTTAGTATTGGCTACTTGTTGGTGTTATTCTCACATTTTTTAAAATTGCATGCCCAGTTTTTAATGGCTAGAAGGTTAAAATTGTGTGATTAAAATGACACCATTTCTTGCATAGAAACATATGACGCTTAGAAAGTTGAGTTTGTTATGCACTTTGAATTTTCACTAATTTTTGGGACATTGTGGTGGAGCTAGGGATATAATTTAAGTTGGAAGCTAAGTGGTATGATCTATTATGTGCAGTCCAAAAATCCTTTGAAAAGATTAAATGGGGCTTAGTAACTGGGTGATATTCATCACAAATGTTTGTGCTCGAGTAAAACAGTCCCAAATGATCTCGACGAGTGAGGCAAATTTCGAATACTCCGCTGATTACCCAACTAAATAAGTGATTTAACACAATAAAAATGGGTAATTATGAGTAAGGCAAAACCACTTGAGGTTGTGATTGGTTGAGTAACCGGATGACATTCATCACAAATGTTTATGTTTGCGTCAAAAGGCCGAATGACAATTCAAGCAATTCCTAGCTAAAGTGTTTTATCATATTAATTGTGTATAACCCCGAATTCCCCACAACTACCATTTCACTTGAAACTTCCTTGTGCATACCGATCATCTCATGAGTTGAATATGGTTTCTAGGAATAAATGGTTTATAATTCAACTTTGGTAAATCATACATGTACTTAAGATGGTGACCGGGCATTGTGCTTTCTTATGTAAGACTCTCATTGTAATTGGTTCGATACTTGGTAATGTAGGGCAAAACTTATGCTTCGTTCCTAGTTTACATTGCCCGTTTCGTATTTTCATTGAATAGAGTCGAATTTCTCTCTTATCTTTGATCCTAGTTTATGAGAGCAAGCACTGCCTAAGTGTGAAGTAATTTGATACGTTGCATATTTGTTGTAATATTGATCTTGATATGTGTTATTTTCTCTCCTATATTTTGATTTAATTGTGCAATATTTACTGATATTATGCTTCTCTTTAGGAAAATATGGGCTTGCCATAACTTTGGGTAATTCTTGAAAAAAGAGAGCCGAATGAAGCAGTCGTGGGCTTTACAAAGAAAAGAAATTGGCTTGTTAATTAAGTCCAAGTACAGTCACGTGTATATAGAGGCCTTTATTAATCAAATTAAGTAATGGCTTATAGATTATTTGAAGGGGAAGCCCAAGTGCTTGGTCAGCCACATTGGGAATAAGTTCATGAGCCCAAGCCCAATCCTAACTAAGGGTTACACACATTGAAAACTTGGTGGGGTACGTTCCAGCCATGAATTAATTCTTGATAGTGGGCATTACACTAAAATTACAATCCCAATTGATGACAAGAGAGTGAGGTGCAGCCGTGGGGAAGTTACATGAGAATTAATGTCCCAATTTTATGAGGAGAACGTGCGGTCGTGACATGAAGGTAAAGAATCCAAGTCTTGCACTATTTATGCAGCAGCGGTTCTACGAGAGAGGATGCCAAGCCTTAGAACGAGTTTATCTCTTTTCACTCTTTTGGTTTTATTTTAGATTTTGTAAATTTTCTTTGTTACTGATTTTTTAGTTTCGTTTTAATTGGGATTTTCCAACCATGCTTAGGATTGTGTGAGACAATTTTTATTGAGTTTATTAATCGAGTTGTCCATTTTATTTCTGTTTTCACATTATTGTGTTTGTTTTATTCTCTGATTAATTTAAGACATCGAATCTTAGGATAGGCAATTCACATATAGCTAGTTAACTTGTTTGGCGAAGTCTAGCCGGATAATTAACGAAGTTGCAATCAACACTAGGTCGTTAAGTTCGGTTGATTTTGTGTTGTGGAATATTACGGTCTAATTAGGCGAAGTAGGAGTTTCTACCTAGTCGGTTAGGGCTAGTGTTTCTTTAGTACGTAAAGCAATTATCCGATTGAATCTAAAAGGAGTTTCTGCTAGGGTTATCGCTTAATTAGGGGGATGATTATTAGGAGTTTCTTTTAGTCGTTCTAAACAATAAGAAGAAACGTGGGAGCCAGAGAGGAGTTGGCGACTATAGCTAGCCTAATGCAGAATTAATTACCCTTTCAGTGATCACAATCTGAAGTATGTGTAGAAAAACCCTGCTACTTGTTGTCTACTGAATTAGTCTAAGTGTCTACTACGTTTAGTTATTTTATTGTTTACTTAGTTAATTTCCTTTTATTTATGTAGTTAATTTCGTGTTTAGTTTAGGCATATTTCTCAAACCCCCATTTTTAGTTGTTTCCTTTGAATAAAGAAAGTTAACAATTTCATCCAATTCTCATGGATCGACCCCTCTTACCACTATCTACAATTTATTTATATTCGGTACTTGGAATTTTATTATTGGTGGCCTCGACACCAATCAGTATTACAATCCTTTAATCAAATATCTCAATCACAAGTACTCAATCTAATAAATTCTCAAAATACCTAATGGAATAAATAAAAATCCCTAATCAACTGGTATACTTGGCGTTCACCAGCCTCGTCTTCGATCCTCTTCCTTGTCCTCTATATTATCCTTTGCAAAATATTGTGTGAGTGTGACATGTCGCTTAATAAATGCTCTTTTGATCTTCTATCAAAATATTTGAGCAAACATATATATAAGCAGAAACAATTTTAGGTAACCTATCTATACTATTATAAATTTGACAGGGATATTTGATTTTAGTTGTGCAATTTTTACATAATAGAGTTTTATAAATTATTTTGAGATTTTTAATTAAAACTAAAATTTGTTACTGGTGGATAATTATTAAATTAATTAATTAATTTACTAAATTTATATATTCTTTAATTTTTGAAAGTTGTCCTCAATTAAAGTATGAAACTGCCCAAGTGCATAGGGGCTCGAGTTCATTTAAGCAAGGTCTCGGGTTCGAAATTGCCCAAGTGGATAGGGACTTGAGTTCACTCAAGCAAGGTCTCGGGTTCAAACTTTGAGAAGATGAAAATTAGGGAAAGAAATAACCACATAGAGGCGTTAAGGGATGGTTATGGAAATCTGTGTAGTTCGAAAGAGGGAATCAAGCAAATTGTAAAGGAGTATTTTGGTACATTGTTCTCGTCCCAAGGGGGAGATACCTCCGAGATCGATAATGTATTAGAAGGGGTACGTTCCAGAGTCAGGGAGGATATGAAAAATTAGCTCTTGCTTCCGTATTCTTAGGAGGAGGTAATTTGTGCTCTCAAACACATGTATCCTCTCAAGTCCCCTGGCTCCGATGGCCTCCCCTATTATTTTTTCAACATTATTGGAAAATTGTGGGCCGTAATGTCATTAAATGTGTCTTCGCCTTTCTGAATTTTAGTAACTTTAACAAAAAATTAAACTACACCCACATTGTCCTCCTCCCCAACTGTAAAAATCCTGAATTGATCACCCAATTCTGCCCAATAAGTTTATGCAATGTCGTGTACAAAATTGCCTCTAAGGTGTTAGCCAATCGTATTAAACCTTTTCTACATAATCTCATTTCTCCAGGTCAATCGTCTTTTGTTTCTAATAGATTTATCACTGACAATATTTTAGTTGCCTTTGAGACTAACCACTTTATTAAGAGAAAAAGTACAGGTAAAGAAGAGATTTTTAATTTGAAGCTCGATATGAGCAAGGCATATGATCGCGTGGAATGGAGGTTCCTCAAACGAATGTTGTCCAGAATTAGTTTTTCCACCCTTTTTATTAATCGTATTATGACTTGCATCAATACTGTTTCCTTTTCCTTTTTGTTGGATGGTTCCGAGTTTGGGTATTTGGCCCCGGAGAGGGGTATTCGTCAAGGCGATCCCCTTTCCCCTTATTTGTTTCTGTTTTGTGCAGAGCTTCTATCAGCTATGTTCCAAGAATAGGATAGATTGGGAAGGTTGAACGTGGTGACGATTTGCAGAGGCGCGCCGAGGGTGTCGCATTTCTTGTTTGATGATGATATAATGATTTGTGGGATAGCAAACAAAGATGCAATGTTGTGTATCAAAGATGTGTTGGATACGTATAGGAGAGTTTCGGGATAAATTATGAATGGCCAAAAATTGTCCATTGTTTTATTGTTATCTCTTGTGATCGTTCATGCGATCTATTAGTCATTAGTCGAATTGACTGCTCTTTTGTTTTCTTTTTTTTAAATTAATTAGTAAATTCATGTCACCTTAGATTATTGATAGAAGCTAATAGCTTTAAGAATTTTGGTCTTTAAAAATTTGTTACATGAAGACCAAGGGACTTAATTGTCTTCATGTGGTTTTAACTTAACTGAAGTATTAGCAGTGTGGTCTACTGCTGGAGGGTTGTCACTTTCCAATTTTGGCATTTTGTCTCCTTCAAATTCATTGGCCTTCCGTACTCATCACCATTGACATTTTTCCTACCCCCATTTATCGTAGTCGTCTCAAATCTACATTTGTCTAAAGTATTTCTTTTGCTACACCACTTATGTTGTTAGCTTAAGTTCAAAAGGGGCTTGAGTTCACTCAAACAAGATCTGGGGTTCGACCTTCTGAATATAAAATACTATGTTGAGAGACGTCCCCATAAAAATTGCCTTCAGTACCTAGAGAGATTAATCTCTCACTCAATTGGGTAGGGGGGACTCTTTGGGGAAATCAAAAAAAATATTTATGTATCACCATTTTATATTTTATCATTTGGTTGAATTATTTCAACTCATATAAATTTAATGTAGCTCCTACTTGTGCTATGAAAATGTTTGTCGATACTTGCCACTTATTTTTAATTTTTAGTATTCGGGAAGTGAATTTTGTGTTCAACCCTTTCTTTTAAATAGTTAATCTTAACAAACAGATACGTTGGTTCTAGTTACTTCAATTTTTTTCTTGAAAATATCTACGACTTTTGATAATAGATTCAATATTTTCATTCGGACACTACTTTCTTTGATTTTAAGGCACTCTATCTACTTTTTCCATTTAGATCGACTCATAATGATAGTGTATTTCAACCATTAATAAGTAAGTTCAACTCACTTTTAGCTGGCGAAATACTCTAATAACTATTGTTAAAACTTAAGATCATGCTAAAACCTGAGGACGCGAGTGCTTCTGTTCGCATGAGGGGCGTCGCTGCCATCTATGATGAAGAGCATAGGATGAATAGGGGCTTTCACATTATTGTATTGGAATTTAAGTGGTGCTGATTTGTCACGTGTTATGTATTTTCGTGGTCACCACAACATGATTAGTGTAGATGATCCTTGGATCATGCACATTTGTAACTTTTTTTACTCTGGTTGTTTATATATGAGGTGGAGCCCTCGGTAATTGCTCCACGGCTTCTTGTCAGTTTCTTTAAAAAAAAAGAAAAAAGAAAAAGTTGTTGTTAATACTTCTTAACAAGTCGTGTCAACTAATGCATTTTCAATATGTATTGGTGTATGTAGCTTCATATAAAATACATGATGGCACATAATCACATAATACATTTTATGTATGCAATAAATCAAAGAAACTTGAGATGAAATACATTTGATTAACATGTTCCCTTTGTCGAATATTTCTAATATAAATAACTTCTAATTTTGTAAGATTTGATCTGTAGTTGATTTGTATTATTGGCCATCAACTGAAGCAATTTTGTTACTCATTTTTTGTTGTTTCGTTCTACCTTGTTACTCACCGACTTAAAATTTATTGTTCCTTGGGAATGCATCTTTCATGCTCTTCTTACATATAATTTGTTATTTGAATTGTAATGTCCCAATTATCCTACCGTACATGTATGATGTCACGAGTGAGTTTAATTATCCAATTATGTAATTTAATTGTATATTTATGTGACACCCCGATCCTCCGGACGAGTAGGTATGACGTATGTGCGCATTTTAATTATTAATTACATGACTTATTTATTGTTTAACCTCTTTCTTATTACTTTCTTATTTTTATTATTTGAATTATTTGAATTACGTGAATTATTTGAACTTATGCGATAAGTGATTTTCTTGTTGCTCGTGTGATACGTGTTTTGTGATTTTTGATTCTTAAGCATGTTTTACGTGTTTATTGTGACCCAAGAACTTATATGCATAATTTGAAGTATGTTTGGAGCCGTTCGTATTTAATTTGGACCGAAATACCTACCCATATACTTGTATGTACACAAAACACACCTAAATGCCTACGTGGGACCTGGAGCCATACTTGTTGACTTTTCTTTTTCTCCCTAATACCCCAAATCAGCCCCTTTCTCTCTTTCACTCTCACCCCCACTGATTTTCAGCCCAAGGAAAGGAGAAAAAGAAGTCCCAAACATCTAAGCCCCACTTTGAGCATTTGGGTGCCTTATTATGTAATAGATGAGTTTTGATTGCGTTGGTGGTTTTATGTTGTCATTTGGGTGCATATTTAACTTCTTGAATGAAAACCTTGCCGGTTTCGCTCTTTGGTGCACTTGTGTGCATTTCTTTGAGAATGTACTTATGACCTCATGCTTTCTTGTTGCATTTTGGATCCTATTATGTTCTTATATGAGTTTGCATGTATATGAATAAGTTTGTGTTGGTTTTGGTGTGCCTAGCCTTGCCTTGTTTGAGTTTTGGCCGAATTATGTGCAAAATGTGATTTTTGGACGCTGGGAAGAACCAACGACCGTTGGAAAATTGTGCTTTGGTTCCAACGGTTGTTGAAAATGGCTGAAATTTAAGGAGCTTCTATATTGTTTCAATGACCATTGGAAATTGGGCATGGTAAACCAACGGCTGTTGGTTTTGCTCAGGTTCACCGGCCACTTTTTTTCGTCGTTTCTTTACTTTTCGTGACTTCTATACGCTTTTCCCAACCCCAATATGATTCCTACGTTTGTTTAATACGTTCTTATGCATGTGATCTTGAATGTGAATGAATTTGGATTGATTTTGAATACGAATTAAGGTGATTTGGTTTAATATGCCCTATATGATATGTTTGTGCTTTACTTATGTATCCATCAAATTCATGAGCATTGCCGAGCGTCATTTTAGTTCATGATTGAGTCTTAGCCGTGGGCATTGTGTTTGTTTGTCTCATACCCCTTTCGGGCATTGTTGAGCCCGAGGCTTAGGTGTTGGTTGCTCGTTTTGGACCCTTTATCTCTGCCCGTTTTGTTTAAGGTAAGGTTTAGGATCTTTTGTACTAGTTATCGACCTATGGCCTAACTGTGCTGATTTTTATCCCGCATGCGAGTATATATCTTATATATTCCTCCAAATATGAGTGCTTAAGATATGATTATGGTCTTATGAGAACCTTTACGGGCTTTATGGAAAAGATATACGTATAAGCGTAAGTAAGCTTAAGTTTTGTACGTTTTTGTTAAGTTTGGAGCGAGGTAAGCCCTGAAATATGGGAATTGGTTCTTGGTAAGTATGTTGGGCCCCGGAATTGCGGGTAAGGAGACCCGGTACAACAAGGGCTATCGGGATATACCTGTACATGATTCCCATTTGTAGTGTCACGCGCAAATCCAGGAGGTTGATGAGGCGTGGTTCTTCAAGTACGTGTCGGTTCGCTACCCCCGTGCATATGTAAGTAGGCAAATTGGGTTTGAGTCTCGATTGCCATTGATGGGGGAGGATTGAATTATGAATTATGTTATGTTTATTTATTTCGAGTAGTTTGGGATGATCCGTACTCACCGGATCTTTGTTTATGTTTAAGTTAGATGGATTATGGAACGGGAAAGGTTTTCTTTGTATATGTACGTATTCTTTTAAAAGATTTTGGTTTGCAAAACCCTTGCCCGGTTCATAGACATCACCTTGATACGTGCTTTGTTATATTATATACGTGTGTGGGTGTGAGTTAGCCTCCTCACTCAGTCAAGTGTTTGGACTGACCCTCTCATTTTCTCTCTTTTAGTGCAGGTTGCTCGAGCTAGGCGGGGAAGTGCGTTTAGAGTCATACTAGCTGGCTTAGGTCGAGTCTGTATTTCATACGTTATGATTTGAGACTTTTGCACTCTTGTTATGCTACTTTTGTACTTGGAGAATTATGTATATTATTCTTTTGGCCCGGTGTGGCAATATATGTATATATATATATATATATACATATATGTTGATCTTAGTTGTTTCGCTCTTTGTTTTGTTTTCTTTTGCGCGCTCTATCTCCGGTTTAGCCCCGCTTAGCCTAATGGGTGTGTTTAGGTCCTCGTTCGCTTAGACTTGGGCTTATGTATGGACTTTCATTTCATGCGTGGGTTTGGGTCTAGGTGCAGAGGATGTGGATGACCCCCGTTCGGGCGTCACATCCTTAAGTGGTATCAGAGCTCGCGGTTGCAATGCTAGAGCTCTAGTGTCGTGTCGGGTGAGTCTAGGTCGGTCGTCTTAGGACAATGTGGTTATGTGTGCATTTATGTAAATTATTTGTCTTCATTTCTTTATTGTGCACATGAGCATGTATTGACCCGCACGCATATGTATTGGAAATTCTTATTTTACAGAAATCATGCCTCCGAGAAGACACCATCATAGAGATAGAACTCCAGATCCTTGACATCATCGGGATCGCTCCCCACGACAAGAGGATAACCATCCACCACCACCACCACCACCACCACCTCCCCAACGTGATCCAGGAGATTTCATGAAATGGTTAGCCACCTACCTCGATCAAAGGGCACAGGAACGTGCCAATCCTAATCCGGGAGGTAACAATGGAGAAGGTGCTATCTTAGCCGTACATAGAGAGTCCAAGAACCAAAACCCACCGATCTTTGTAGGTGGGAATGACGTACAAGCCGAGCAGTGGATGGTACAAATCAACCGAATATGGGCCCTTATTCCTTGTGGAGAGTTAGAGAAGCTACAAAGTACCCTTACAATGATTCAGGGACAAGCCTAGTAGTGGTGGTCGAGTTGTCAAGTGAAATTAGAGGCCACCGGTGAGGAGATTACTTGTGACGTCTTCGTCCGGGAATTCAAGAATAAGTACATCCCGCAATCTATTAAAAGCCGAAGAATAAGAGAGTTCATGGAATTAAAGTCGGGGAATATGACCGTCATAGAGTACATAAACAAATTCCAGAGGCTCTCCAGCTATTGCCCAAATATCGCTAACGATGATGAGAGCAAGGCCTCACAATTCTTTCAAGGCCTTCGTGAAGATATGAAGGATGCGTTGGAAGCCTCGAACGTTAGCACTTGGGCCAAGGTGACAGAAAAAACATTAAGAGTTGAGAAAAGGGTGGTCATGAAGAGAAAGAGCTTATACTCCGATCACGGGTCTAGTTCGAGTGGCTCCAACTAATTTGGGAAGAGACCTACCTATCAAGTCTTCCTACAAGCTAAGCCCCAAAACAAGCAATTCAAACCGGCAGGGCAAAAGAATCAACCTCTAGCACTTCCGGCCTTAGTGCGATGCTCACATTGTCAAGAAAATCATCCGGTAGAAAAATTCTACAAACTTCACAACAAATGCTATGGGTGTGGGGCATTGGATCACATGTTGGACGCTTGTCCGAAGAAGAGGCTGATGAATGCTCAGGGTGGAAATCAAAGGCCGACTATCTAAGCTCGGGCCTATGCTCTTGGAGGAGATGAGGAAGAAGCCACCGAAATTGATCCGAATGCCCTGGTATAAGGTACAATAAGCATTCATGGCATCACGTTGCATGCATTGTTTGATCTCGGGGCCACTCATTCCTTTTTTTCCCAGGATGCTGCCTCTTCTATGTGTTTGCCTGTTTCCTTGTGTGCGAATGACTACGTTATTACTTCTCCCTTGGGTGGTAGTTTAAAAACTTACAGGATTTATCGGGGGTTGTCCGGTTAGCTTTGAAGACCGAGTTTTTGAGGCTAATTTGATTGAGATGGAAATGAAGAGGTGTGGAGTAATTTTGGGTATGGACTGGCTCTATGAACATAGAACGATGATGGATTGTAGGGAAAAGAAGGTACTTCTGGGTTCAGCGGTATTTACGGGCGAGAAGTTGAAGTCAAGCCCGTTCGTTTCTTTATTAGAGGCTAGAGAGATGGTCCGGGACGGTGCAGTGGGTTTTGTGGCCTATCTCCTGAATAAACCTAAGGATCAGGCCAAATTTGAAGAGATGGAGGTCGTATAAGAGTATCCCAATGTGTTCCCTAAAAGTTTAGGCTCTTTGCCTCCAGATAGGGACATCGAATTTATAATTAACCTTCATCCCGGATCAGAGCCTTACTCGAAGAATCCCTACAGAATGGCTCCAGCCAAACTTAAGGAGCTTAAGACGCAGCTAGATGAGCTTCTCTCGTGTGGGTACATCCGTCCGAGCACTTCTCTGTGGGGTGTTCCCGTCTTGTTTGTAAAGAAGAAAAATGGGATGTTACGGATGTGCATATATTACCGTGAGCTGAAAAAGATGACCACAAAGAACAAATACCCTTTGCCTCATATCAAGGAGTTGTTCGATCTTCTGCAGGGTTCATGTGTATACTCCAAGTTAGATTTGAGGCAGGGATACGTTAAGAATAGTGCCTTAGAAAGCTAATTGAAATATCCGCTTTGGACTTTTCCTTATGTAATCACAGACAATCTTTGAATAAAATAACGAATTAAGGCAACAC
>JBBMKE010000001.1:20038966-20050051 GCA_037834125.1 Lippia alba | reverse complement strand
ATAGTGCAAATTTGCTCGTTTGAGTAGAAAAGTGTGAAAATGTGTAAAAACCTTCAGTGTTTGAACATCGTGCTTGCGGGTTCGTTTGTGTCTTTCCAATCTAGCAAGTTGGTATTCCATTCAATTCTGCTGTTTTCAGTTGCACTCTTTTCTTTTTGTTTGTTTGTTTTTTTTCCCCCCATTTTTACCTTTATGCTAATCTAACTAGTAGAATTTCTAACATTTTGCAATGTGGTTTCTATTGTCGTGCGCTGAAACACATGGTGCGTGGAGATGGACACAAGGATAGAAATAAGAATTATATGGACACAGAGGTATTAATTTTCTCTTTTTAGTTAAGATTTGCAGGTGTCCAACACGATACAATATAATGAAAAGATCAATTTTTTTTTTTTCTCTTTTTGGTGGCGAGCAATATGCTACTAAAATGGAATGTTAGGTATCAAAGTTGAAAGTACCATGAATTTAAATATTATGGGACGACATGTACCAAAAGAATTCGAACCAGATCACATAGTTTTAACACTTCGAATTCTTATATATATATATATATATATATATATATATATGTCGTTAGAACTACATATGATATTGCTGTTGAGTCATTTGATTATACATGTTTAGGTTCTTTATACTAACTAACAAGTTCATATTAATGAGTTCCTATTTTTTTCAAAGTTACTATAAGTTTCAAACTTCTTAATTATTTTTTTTAAATGAGAAGTTAACAAATTCTCTAAAAACATTAAAGTTTGGAAAGCTTATAAATTCAACTAATCCCTCTAAATACTACTAAGGAATAAGTCAATGAGAAAATCCACAAAAAGATCACTTTATATAAGTATATGAAAAAGGAAAAGAAATTTGGGCCTCAAATCTTTCCTATTAGTTTTAAACTGCGTGACTGATTCAGCAATCTGACTACATCATAATTGATTGGTTTTTTTCTAATTTTCGTACATTTTTTTTTAGTATATTGTATTTTTGGTGTATTTTTTTGGTGTATTGCAACTTTGGGGTTTTCTGATTTTGAAAAAAGCGAAATCACTGTAGCAAATAGTGAAAATCGTACATTGCAATCATGATAAGTCAGGAGCGGGATGTACGATTTTCACTATTTGCTACAGTGATTCCGCTTTTGGTAAAAGCGGAATCACTATTTGTACAGTGATTCCGCTTTTCTCAAAACCAGAAAACCCCAAAGTTGCAATACACCAAAAAAATATACCAAAAATACAATATACTAAAAAAAAGGTACCAAAATTAGAAATTCACCTAATTGATTGAATTAAATTATTACATTGAATTTTCAATTTGGTTCTCCTAATCTTTAATTGAAACTCTGCTTAATTTATCTGTATAAAACGAAATTCACAAACTTATATATTTCTTTATCGTGTCGAATATTGTATCCTCACCTGAATTTTTAAAAAAAAAAAACTGTAATAGTCATATCCATATTGTGTGATGCCGTATCCGTGCATCATACTTTACAATAAACTAATAGAATTAATTTCAATAGTATGTAATACAAATTTTCTTTTTATTTACCTAATATCAAACATAATTGAAGTAATTTTTGTGATAATAAAACAATTATAAATTCTTAAATTTGTATAATTGCCTAATTGGGCCGAAAAATAAAAAGGAAAAAAGAAAACGTAGAAGAGAAACTTACCCTATACGCCATAGTCTGGGAAATACCTCGCCGATTATATAAACACTTCATTCGTATCTCCTTCACTCTCTTCGTAGTCTCATCATCTCCGCGTTCTCTCTCTAATAGCCATCCGCGTTCCTCTTCCCTAAGGTGTGTAAATGTTTTACCGTAACTCGGACGACAGTTTTTGTGTCGATTTGTTTATGTTTTGGTTGAATTGTGTTGGTGATTTTAGTTGACTCTGTTTTTTTTCCTTGGTCATTGTGTTCTAGGGTTTTGTTTGATTTTTGCTGTTCGTTTGTTGTTTATAGTGTCAAATGGGTCTGGGTTGTTTGGGTTTTATTGATTGATCGGAAATTTTGCTTCTTTTTTTTGGGTATTTGTTCAAAATCCGCTGTGTCTGTTCTTGAGTACCTTTAATCGTGGTACCATAGGCTGAGTGATGAGATTTCATCTGGGTTATTAGGGTTTTGGTATGTTTCGTTTTGGATTTTGTTGGGACTTTTTGAATTTTGGGTTACGTTTGTTTTGGTTTTGTGGGTAAGGTCTTGTAATGATTTGAACTTTCTGCTTAGTCTTGGTCTTAGAAGATTTTCAGTGTAAATTTTTACGTTGGGTAGGCGGATACAGTCACGTTTCTGTTCTTGTTATCATTTTCATTGGTTCGTTTGTCTTCTTTTTTGATAATTTTGGCTTACCTAGTTAATCTGGTGATTTTTCTTGGCGTAAAGTTTTCCACTCGTGTGACTTGGTTTATTTGAAATGAGCTTTGGTAATGTTGTGTAAAGGCTTCTGATATTATAGTTAAAATGCTAGGACTTGTATTGCACACCAGATGTCTTTTGGTTCCAGCAAGAAGCATCAGTGGTTTGTTTGGTGTGCTTTCTGTTTCATGAGCCGGGGAAGGCTTTGGTGCTCCAAAAAGATATTTTTTCGGCACTGGACTTGAGAGGGAGTAGTGAGTAGCTTTAGGTTGGAGTTCTGAAGTCGTGGTGTATATACCGTGTTCATCTTCAAAATTTTCTCTTTGTTTTTGGTCACTTTTGGTTTGTTTTCTCGGCGGGAGGGATTCTTTTGGTTTGACGGACTTACAAAGTTGTTGGAAGTTTTCTGAAGAAGTTTGAAGGTGTTGTGTTCTGTTAAGATGACAAGGATTTCCCTCCCTCCGGGATTTAGGTTTCATCCAACAGATGTTGAGCTGGTTATGTATTATCTGAAGAGGAAGATAATGGGAAAGAAGCTTCACTTTGAAGCTATTGCTGAGGTCAACATCTATAAATTTTCCCCATGGGATCTTCCAGGTACCCTTTTTCCCTGTTTGTAATGCTTTATTCATTGGCTGTAAAATGTATTGGTTCTTTCGAGCATGTTTATGTAAACTGTGCAAGTGTTGGGTATGATTCTTGTGGTTCAAAAGTTCAATGTTACTTCTGGTGCATTGCAAGTATGTGTCTGTTATACATTCTTTTCTGGTGTTTGCTTCAATTATTCCGTGATCCTTCAAGTGTGGGGCTTCATATGTTAAAATTTTTTACCGCAGACAAATCTTGCTTGAAAAGTAAGGATCGAGAGTGGTTCTTTTTCTGTCCAAGAGAAAAGAAGTATGCTAGTGGAATTCGGGTCAAGCGTGCCACTGAAAATGGCTTTTGGAAAACTACTGGGAAGGACAGACCTATCTCTTACAAAGATAAGAAAGTTGGAACAGTGAAGACCTTGGTTTTCCACATAGGTCATGCACCCAAAGGGGAAAGAACTGATTGGGTTATTCATGAGTACAAGATGCAGGATGATCTGTTGGCTGAAGCTGGAGTTCAGGTAATTCTTAGTGTTATCAGGTTGGAAACCTGATTATATGTAATAGTGATTGTTTAAATCAACAACAACAACAACAACAAAAAAAAAAAAAGCTTGCTCAAGTCTGAAAAATTCTGCTTTTGTCAGATAATTTAGGTCATTTCTAGATATTCAGTTAGTCATCATGAATTTTGCACTTGCCCTCAAACTTGCTCAATGCTCATTCGTGATATGTCTACTCTTGATGAGAATTACGTGTTATTTGTCCTTTCACATTATTGACATACTTTATTGTAGAATTTTTTTCATGGAGTTTCTAACTGTTTATGTCCCCTCAATTTGCAGGATACATATGTGCTCTGTAAAGTTTTCAAGAAGAATGGTCTAGGCCCCAAAAATGGAGCACAATATGGAGAATTCGATGAAGCAGAATGGATTGATGATGATGTTGATGATCCTCGAAACCAGGCCATCTCCCTGGGCTCTGGTGGTCCATCACCAAATATGCTACCATTGCCTGAAACTCACCGCAGTCCTCCTGTAATAGGCTCCGACTGTCCAGAGAGTATTTCTAGGTTGCCTTTGGCTGATGAAGGCCCATCTACTTCAGCTGGTCGTTCAACGAGTGAGGTGGTAGTGGATAAGACTGATGATGAGATTCTTCGTCTATTGGATTCATTTTATAATGAAGACACAATTACTCCAGTTGAGAATGGAATTAACCAGGTGCTTATTTAGGAAGTGCATTTATTTGCTAAATTATATTCATGTTTTTTATTGTCATTGTGATGGCTGTTCTGCTATGTATATATTCTGTAAAAATCTGTATAAACAAATTGCTGGATACCTACCCTTATTATTTCATAACCATCTGGGCCTTTCATTTCAGAACTTGATTAAAGTTTTCTTCTGGAATATTCTGTTTGTGTATTTGTTTCTTTTCAATTTCTGACATCTAGTAGAAGGTATGCTGCATTCTTCTGTTGTTTCCAATTGTGTGTACAACACATGCTTACTATATTGTATGGCAGTATACATAAATATGTTATACCAAGTACTCCTCTCTTAAAAATGAAATGACACTGCAAGTTTGTTTTGTCTGTTGTTTTGAGCAAATGCTGAAGCAAATCTTTTGGTTAACAGGGCCATCTTAGTGGCAATGGGAAGGACAAATGCTTACCCTGTACTGATGGAACTGAAATATACAATGGACTTGATGATTTGGATAATTGGGCTCAGTTGAATGGAGGCGAACTTGGTTTTTCTGGGATGCAGATGGATGATGATTCTGTGACCATGCTTTTGCAAGATAGTTCGGGTTATATTGAGCTTAATGATCTTCTGGCCCCGCTGAATTGTCCAGAAGGAAACTTTGTAGCTGGTCAGCCATCAGTTGCTAATGTATATGGACCCTACAGCCATCAGAATATGCAACAGTTTTACTCTGGGAGCACTTCTGCTGGCATAACTCAACCTGCTTCTTGCACAAATCAACTACCTATGCTACCTGAAGGATCTTTTAATCAATATAATTGTTCAAATATGCTTCATATGGTAAGGATTCTTTAATTTGGTTTTTATTTCGGACTCAATTATATTATTTCCCTTGTATGTATGTATAACTATGAATTATCCGTCTTTGCTGGTTTTGAAATTAGCACTTCTAATCACCACTCACCAGAGACTTAGTTAAATATAGGAAGTTCTATTTAGAAACTCAGACGATGTTTTCTAGTTGTGTGAATCGACTTGAAAACTTCAATGTGTGTAATGATCAATCAAAAGGGACAACTAATTTAAATAAGGGGATATTTTCGTAGTTGTACTTGGTTTTAGAATGACACTTATATCTCATGTGTTTCATCCTTTATCTACAGTATGACAATGGAAACGTGGTTAACAACCAACTTCTCTGGGGGACCAGTGGTGCATACGGTTTTGACTTCTCGAATGGGCAACAAGGAAATGGGGGCAATCTTACTCAAGACCTGGAAAGAGGTAGATCTGCTGATAACTGATTCATCGGACAAGCTTTCGCACTATTTAATTTTCTTCATCTTTGTGACATAACTGTCAGAGCGTGGCAGTTTCTGAAGGAATAAAATGCATTTTTGCAAAATCCCTTCCAGAATGCAGCATGCCTTGAGGAACTGGGATTCTACTCGTGACAAGGCATGGGCCATTGGTTCTATTGTGTTGTGTACTTAGTTCATTTCTGAACCACTAACTCTTAGTGGAGAAAGATTTGGACAAAAACTTGATAAAATTAGATTTCCTTTCTTGTTTTATGTGAAGTTATCAGAATTTGCCATGTAAAATGCAGCATCTCTGGTAGAGGTTGCATTTAACCTCTTATTTACCTCCGGTGGTGCTGCAGGTACTTTATGCAGTGTTGATGTTGTAGGTACTGAAGCTTTCCAGACGTTAATCTCATGTTATGTTTGTTTTTTTGGTACATTTTATTCCAGGATCACACAAAAAATTATCTATCTCAAGATCAGGTCTCCCACCTTCAGCTGCTGCTGAGCAATTTGCTCTTTTGCTTTCCTCTTGTTATTTTGGTGGCTCCTCCATACATATCAAGGCTGAGGTGACTCAAAGAGAATGCACTGAAGAAGCTTTGTCAGTTATGATGGGGGGGTCTGGCAGCTGTCGGTGTTGCCTTTTGAAGGAAATGTGGCTGTTTTATGTTCGTCTGCTTTGTTTGGTAGAGTTTGTTATCCATGTGGTTCTTGTTTATTGCTTCTGTAGTGTGAGTTTTCCGTTTTTGTGGAGTTATTATTATGGTTGTTTAAGTGAATGTTCTTTGGTTATCTTCTTGACTCACTTGTGGCATAAATTTCTTAATCTTTTTAGCTGTACTGGTGCGTGTATAATTTTTGTTATATGCATGCATGATAATAATGTGGAAAAATTGTTTGTTAGAGGGATTGTGTGTTTTTGTCTTTTTGCTTGGTTTTTTAGTCTCATTTAGCTTAAAAATGGTTAATGAATTCATATTCTTAGTCTTAGACCAGGAAACATAGAACATTTATAATGAATGTGCTTTATTCGGTCTGACTTATGCTTTCATATGGCTTTTCTGGGAAAAGAAATGGACAAATGGTTCTATTCGTTTTGCTATGCTGGGAGCCTGGCACATAAAGGTTTGGAAACATTCCTTTGATAAAAGAAGAACGCCCAGGAGAGGTAGTATTATTATTTTCCTTTATAGGTAGTATTATTATTTTCCTTTATAGTTTCTCTCTGGTAATAGAGAGAGACTATTACCACAGGTGCTCGTCATTTGGACGGTTTCTTTACCGTCTGAAATCAGGCGTATTTGGTCATGTTCCCTTTTAACCGAGTATTTACAGTTATGTAACAGTGGCATATCTGATTCTGTTCTGTTTTTCATTTTTTGATTTATGCTTGAACTTTGTGGGGGTTTTTTGAAGTAGTTCTGTTTCTCATTTTTTGATTTATGCCTGAACTTCGTGGGGATTTTTTTGAAGGGATAATGTGCGGTTAGTTATGCGTTGTGAAGGAATAATGTGAGGTTAGATATGCCTTTTTCACGGCGACTGGGCAACTGGTCTAATTGCTCATCTCTGGCCATTTCTTGAGACATATACGCTATTCCGTGATATCATTGCACGCCCATCTATATCTATACTATAATATATATAGGAAGGATGTGTTTGCTTTTAATCATTTCAATTTTGATCTAATATATTTTTTTCTTTTTTTATCTTTTAAAAATTATTTCATTAGTTAATAAACATTTCATAGTATCTAATATTTTGAATAGTTTAGTTATTTGCCCATATCAAATCAGTTAGGATATTAGTCTTCTAAACTTAAAAAAGTCCAACTAACAATATTTCATTTGCATTAAGTAAATATAAATACCTTAATTAGTTGCTTGATGTTAATTAAGTGAAAATAAACTTAATATATTTAGCATTAATTAAAGGGATTAATTTTATTTATCAAGACTTATTCCAGCGGATATTATATCATATATGTACAAGAGTATTTTGAACTATATATTATAGATTAGTTCTTTGAGAAATATTTATTTGAATTTTTTTAATATTTAACATTAAAATAAATATATTTATTTAAATTATCCTTTTGTATAATTTAAAATTATAATGTTTTAACATAATTTCTCACATTTGTAATTAATTTTAATTTATTATTTTCTATAATGTAGTTCTTATCTATATTGAATATTATAGTTGGGGAGTTTTTATGTGTTTTTCATTCCTTCTAAAATAATTAAATTAAAATTTTTATATAATAATTTGTTTAAAAATTTTAATTTTTTAAAAAGATTAATAATAATCTTAATTGAGTTTATATTAAATGCAAATTTATTTTTCTAAATATATTATAAATTATGTAAAATTGTGTTATAATGACTAATCACTTAAATGATGGATATCATTTTCATAAAAGGTCCTACAATTTTGGATTGAAAATCGAATCTTTCATTAATAAAAAGGATTAATTAGGTTACCTAAATTACTTCATCAAATAGTATTTATTTCCAATATAACTATTTATTTATTTGCTTAAAAAAATAGATCTAATCCTTTCTCCTTCCATTCATTTTCATTATTATTTTTTTTTTACTTTTTTGTTCTCATTCATTGTCTAGATATTGAATTACATTTGTTCTTCAGTTATTCATTCATATTTACACAATTTTCTCTCTTTATTAACGTCTAGATTTATTATATTTTTTGTTAGATAATGATCGAGCATTTATGTCGTTGGTATGACATCAACCATCATACACCAACTACAATAATTTTTTGAAGATAATCCTATTATGGCGAAGGTTAGATGATTTTTGTATTTGCTTTTTTTTTATATATTCGTTATTTGTAGTATCATTATGATCATATAATGTATGGATATTTTTATAGTTATTCATTATTAGTTATTTTTATTTCACTGTAATTGCAATTAAAATATAAATAAATTATTTTTCATATTAAGAAATAATTATAAAATATTTTAGAAACACTTAAAATAATGTAGAGAAGTGTACTCAAAATCTAGAATAATTAGCATTTGTGAAATATACGAGAATATTCTATAATTTCATAATATTTTTATAAATTATTTTTTACTATTCGATATTTTGGATATTCATTGTTGATTTATAGGAGTGAAATGTATAAACAATTGATTTGTTGTATTTAATTTTTCATAACTTATTTTAAAATAGTTTTATAAGTGCAACGCACATGCATATTTCTAGTAAATTTTTAAGGATGACTTCTTATAAATGTATGGAAGACACACCATTCATTTTAACAAACAATTCAATGATTTATTTTCTCCCAATCATTTTATTAGATCGGGTATGGAGAACCCTTATTTGTCTGAGGAAAGCCGACGACTAGTGGTAAATTCGTATTTTTTCATTAAATTTTATTGATTGAGGTGAAGGTTGATTTAACCTTACCCGGCTTTTTTAGGTATTCAATTCAAATCGGCACTATATCTCTTGATCATTATGCTTTCGTGGAATATAAATAGTTAGAATTATCTCTTGATCGATGCACTTCCGTGGAACATAAAAAGTTAAAATGGTAATTCTGTATTCCTAATCCAGATCAAATTTCACATTAGTAATTACTAACTTCTTATATTGTCTTCATCAGGTGGGGAATTCAGGATATAGATCTTCCCGTATGGTAGAAAAACAAGTGCCGAAAGAAGTAGCCGTTTCTGAATCATTATACATGATATATGAGCAGCAATGAGTCAGTGATAATTGCGAGCTCGCTTCTACAGTTTATAGCAAATCTGCAACTATAATTTTGGAATAACTGTCTGTCTAGATTGAGCAATGTTATAAGGCTTTGCTTATCTCCCTATTTTCATGTGACCAGACACTGTACATCTACCTAATTCTAGTACTCTACATACGAGTGATTGGTGAATAGTTTTACATAATTGGAACTACGGTGTGATTGTTTAATATTTTTACATAATTGGACCTAATACTGTGATTGGTGAATGAATTCGATCAATTAACTGTGATCTAGAGAGTTTGTTTGCTCCGTGGTGAAGTTTGAGATTTATCCATATTACACATTTTAATTAACTTTTTTTGGAGTGTTTTTATTTTAGATTCAGGATATTAATGGAACCTTATTAGATAGATACTTGGATTATTTTTTTTAGTTTGATATTTATTAATTTAAAATTTAAAATTATGAATTATGTTTAATTACTTTTAAAAATCAATTCTGTTGACGTTGGCTCTTGCTGATGAATACCAGCTCGGTATAGACCCAAAAGTCGAAACGATTAGAAGTCAGTTATTTACTTAGTTCAAATGTGGACTATTTATTTTGTATGTAACATGTACATGGGGAATAATCTTGAGAGAAGATAGGTTGAGATGTACTAGGTCATATTTAATTGTTGTATTATGGGAAAAGAATGTCTTGTATCTTAGATTCTTAGTTATTGTGCAATAGGGGCTGCCTTGCATTTGTTAAATCTGAACCAAGTCACAAGAATACACTTGATATACTTCATTTACAGCCAAAAAAAAAAAAACAATCTAATTTAATCTATTATATATTTTTAAGATACTCAATGAATGCTTTAATTGAAAAACAATTTTCATTAAGACCAATTGAGATAAAAAAAAATAGAGTAAAAACTAGTTTTTTGTTTTCATATTATTAAAGGGTAATTTAGTCTATTTGATATAATTTCATTCTATTACCATGTCTTAAATTTAATTATCAAATGTGAGGATGGAATGAAATAAGGAATGACGATTCCATTCCTTATGCATACCAATCATAAGAATAACTATCTAAAAATCATTTCATTATTATATTCATTTCATTCCTGATGTCATTTCATTCCTACGTAATTCCATTTCGGCATACCAATCATGCCGTAAAAGAAAAATTGCAGATTAATAGCTCTCGAATCATCATGGACCAAGTTGGGATCATTTTTTTTCTTGGGGGCTACAAGGAATGATCACCCAAATATTGTTTTAAGTTTTTTTGAATAAATAATTAAATATTGACGTCAACCTACCTCGCATCAAATAGGGTCCCAAAAGGGCCAAACAAGAACCAAAATCAGACTACATTAGCCGTGAAAGCATATGCTATATTGCTATAATGCTATGTCGATATGACTTTTTTTTTCCCAATTGCATTTATGAATATTACAGTAAATTCTCATTATAATTGAGTTATGGTTGTTTGTTACGGAAACTCGGGCTTACTTCATTAAATTTCCGAATAAGTGTGCATTCAATTAATAGTGCCTGCTTTCATTTGTGGTCTTTGTTTATGTATTTCTTTTTCCTTTTTTTCTTTTTTTTCTAAAAATTTTATCATTAACGTGGGAATGGTTATTTGTGAGGAAAGGAGCGTGTAAGCTTGATGCAATTATGACTTACATAACACTATAGCCCTTACCAACAACTTTTCTAGAACTGCTTTCGATTAGGCAATTTGAATATCAAAAGTTGGACTGTAAAGTTGGTTGTATTTGTATAATAAAAATTTTATCATTAATGTGGGAATGGTTATTTGTGAGGAAAGGAGCGTGTAAGCTTGATGCAATTATGACTTACATAACACTATAGCCCTTAC
>JBBMKE010000001.1:20014710-20030063 GCA_037834125.1 Lippia alba | reverse complement strand
ATCGAAAAGCAGCAGAGGAGAGTGAGTATGAACAAGTGCGTATAGTACGCTATGGTGAGCTTCGTGTAGCTTTCTCTCCAGATCTTAAGGTCAGGGCTCGTTTATCCCTTGCATTTTCTTTTGAGTTAGTTGCTCAATCCATTCCATTTGAAATCCGTGTACTGTTTGTGACTGATGAGATGTTTCTTTCTTATTTGATCTGATAGATTCGTTCTTGGGAGTTCTGCTCGCAGCGTCATGAAGAATATATACGCCGGAATTCCTTAGTCACTCAGGTAACAGAAAGGAAATATATGCAACAGCCCTTGCAGATATACATGAATGTTGGAATTAATTCTGAACAAACTTTCTCTGAAACGACTGAAGTCATGAACTTTTCCCAGGTTTGTCAACTTGGAACTGCAGTGAGAAATTACCAACTCTCAACTCAAGACTCTTCTACTATAACTCCTGAAGAACTAAAAAACTGCACCAATATGTAAGTTTCTTCAATATTTTTCAGCCTTAGTTGACAGTTTTTATAGACCTAGTCGACCGACATGCTACAGCCTACAAGTCAGACGAAGCTAACAAAAACTGGTCTTTTTCAAGATTCATGTAGATATCTTGCTACTGTCGAATTAGAATATCCCATTCGACAGTTGAGATTATATGTCGTTAGAGTATCCTATTTATGGACATCTTGACCATGTATTTCAGTAACCATTTCCAATCTTTCAGGTTCATTTCATCAGCTTGTCAAATGGTAGACGCTCTCCGAATGCCGTTTATTAGCCAAATAGGAATCATTAAACGATACGTGCGCTGTCTTCAGGTATTTCGGTCATTAGTTTCTGCGATCATGTCATTCGTTCTATTTCTGGAGTTCCTGTACCAACATCAAGCAGTTTTGAGATTTTGGATTGATGATTAGTTGCATAATGGTTTCATATCATACCCACATACAAAGGCCAGAACCATTTTAAAGAAGGCCGTATTTTCTTAACTAATTAGGGATAATTACAAACAACCCCGTCAGATGTTTTATTTTATGAAAAAAGCCTTGTAGTTGAGAAATTATGGAGAACACCCAGAGATTTGGACAAGGTTACAAGGAAAAAACTTGATAAATTACAAAAAAAGACCCTGATCAGGGTTTTTTTTGTAATATCTCAACTATATTGGTAATTGGATTAAACCTCAGGGGGCATTCGTATTTATCCAAACTTTATGGAAATCTCTATGGTTGATAAACTTTAAAACTTAAAAGTAATCCTATGATGTCTTCCTTATCAACTTCAGTTCTTGCATGGTATTTAGAGCATAAGAGGCTTGTTACTGACTTCCATTTCCTATCATGGCTTCCTCATTGCTTTGTTGCCTCATCTTCTTCTGTCTATATTTCATGTCGTGACTCGAACAATTGTTGGCGCTTGAACTGTAAAATGCAAGTTGCTGTTGTAGTCTTGACATCGGTTTGCGCTAATCTGTATTGTCTGTCAATGAAATAACAGATATCAGAGGTGCTCAATGTCATGCATGATTTGATCGATTATAGCCAAGAAAATGGGCTCACGGCAACAGGTATGCTTGTCGTAAAACTAATTCTGTTGTATGTAATCTGTTACATTTTATAAGCTGCTAACCTCTGTCATTCCTTCTCCAGAAAGTATAGCCAAATTCCCTCGTTCCGTCTGCAATGTATTGCCAGGAAAAAATTGTAGTCGGCAACTTCAGCAGCAGCAACTACCAACAGCTTTCTCTGATGCTGTCACAAGTACGAGGGGGTCTTTTATCCATGGATTCGGCAATATAACGAACTCAACTTCCATGGGGCCTAACGATGACAAAAAGCAGTTTACTGGTTTTATCAGTCCTTACGCTGTGAGCCCAGCGCGGATCACACCAGTTTCACTAATCCTCTCACAATCGCAAAGAGCACGTGCAACACTTCTAGAAAAGTCCAAAACAGAATCAGCTGCCAGGAATGTAGACATGGAAACTGAAAATTCCCACTCAAATTCAGCTGATCGTAGCGATTCTCTAAGCACCGTAGAAAGAATCATACAAGGGGTGATGACAGCTCAACAGTACGCTGGAGCTGGTGGTATTACTGGCCAACGCCATACTGAAGACAAGATTGGGATTACGCCGACTAGCAGTAATGCTCTTGGAAACATTTCCTACGGTGGCAATTCAGTTGCATCAAATGGGATCACGTCTGTGGAAGCTGAGAATTACGAGCTAGGAAAGAATGGTACAGGATTTTCTAACCCGAGTAAAGGAATGACTTCGAGTGGCGAAATGAACATGAACATGGACATATTCCCTAAGGATGGAAAAGGCAACTATCTACCGCAGGAATATGACGAGCAGCTCCTAGACGAATTCGTAGATTTTGGAACCCTGTATGAACTCCTTAAATGAAACTGGCATTCAACTATGGCCAATTCACTTGTAGTTATATCCACGATTCAAGATTTTGACCATGATAGGAACCATTTACGACTAGAAGTTCTTAGTTTCGACAAATTCTCCAGACAACTATCCTGAAAATACATTTATTAAACCCCATATTTTGCAGGCATGATTCCTCCTTGAGGAACCTATAACAAGTGCATTAAACTGTATATAAGCAGAGAGGCTATGACCCCATACCTGAGGACAGCAATTTCAGGTAAGGTGCAACAAACTAATGTTCAGCATTTCTCATTGTAGGTGTTTTTCAATGTAATTCGAATGACACGATAGTGGAATTCAGAAACATGGGAGACGAAGACGTACATTGGTGGATGACTCGGAAGGTGGGGGTGCTCGTTCTCATGTTTCTGGAGCAACGCTGAGGATTGCTTCATTTATGGACTGCTGTGGTGGGAGAACCATTTCGTCGAACACTAAGTGGGTCATACAGTGACGTCGGAAAAACACAACGGCGGCCGCAGGCCCACCACCGCCGACATCTTTGCTGGACAGTACACTAACCATTGCAAAACAAATTTATGCATATATCGTCCAGATACCAAATTTGTGCGATAGAAACATGCATTGGCTACAGTACACTAAAGATTGCAAAACACACTAATTAAGACCGTTCAAATATTGGAGATAGAAACAGAACATAACACACCATACAAGTTGCAACACATATTTGACATATAATAGAAAAGATAAAATACATTTTAATTTCTACAAAACTAATATATACTAATTTCTAAACAAAATAATAAACAAACTTGCAATGTCACTCTATATTTTTCAAATATAAAAACTAACAATTTTTTTTTTCTTTCCACATTCCAAGGCCCTTTGTCAAGAGGAAACATATTCACAACATCTTTAGCCTATACATTACCAAGAAATAGCCCTGTAATGTACAGAGCTAGATTTCAGGTTGAAAGATATAATTAGGACCTTTGGTAAGTCAACTAAGTTGAAAGGATTGTAATTTGAGGAGGCTGTTGCATGCAGCTCACTTGTTTTTCTTTCCACCAGACAAGATACGTTGGATTTGGAGACCTCTGCTGAAGGCTTGGTTGAAAAGAAGCCTGGTTTGGAATTCCGAGACGAAGGGGAACCAGGCGAGGATTGCAACAGGAGCGAAGATGATTAAGCTCATCATGTACTCATACCCTCTTGCTAGAGCTTTGACAGAGCTCCACATTCCGATGACCCGCACTACCGGCCTGCAAGCTTGTGATATCTGTAGGGAGAATCGCGGTTATGAATAAGTAGGAATTTATAAGAACTTATGCTTTTGGAGAATTTAAAAGACGTAAAAACTGGAGCAGCAAACATCAAGAGTGTTCGGAAAATAAGTTATTAAAACACTCAAGAACACCCCAAAAGTACTTCTAGTTTAAATAAGCAGAAGATGCAAAACAGACACTTCATTTTTACCTGGATGAGAGCCCATCCAGTTGGCAAGAAACCCAGCAAACTGGCAAAGATATCTCCAATGGTGAGACCAAGGAATTGCATGAAGCAGAAAACGGTGGCTATGAAGGCAATAAACAGGAATAGCTTTAGAAGTCTGAAAAGCAGTTGGAAATCAGCACTGAACTTCTGCCTGCCCATGGAGACAATCTGCACATGTATGAAAGCAGTTTAATAAGTCGTACTCGTATGTGGTCCAAATACCTCCGTATATCCAAATCACACACAAAAACACAGACTCGCCTTCAAAATGATGACCACAGCAACAATAACCAGCCAAGACAAAGCATAGACCACAATGCTCTTGTCATTCTGGGTGACTTTCAATTGATAAACAATACCATACTGGTATACGAAGAAGCGGAGAGCAAGGACGACTTCGCATAATCTCCCAAGGAAACCAGTTGATTGCAGATGCTCTTGCTCCTCTTCCCACCATGATTCCCAGCTCTTGGCTGCAGGCACACCAATACCACCACGGTTGCTCATCCACTTGACCCAATCCTCAAAGTCCTCCACAATCTTTTGCCATTCAAATCCAGAAGGATTGAAAAGGAAGGGAGCAAACAGCCACGAGATCACAAGGAACCACATCGAGAAACTGAGGAAAAGATACATAGTTCCAGGAGCAGCTTTGGTATAAGCTAAATAAATGATGAGCAAAATCATGAGCTCCAGGGCTTTAGTGAAATGGCTTCTCGAGTACATTCTGTAATTTTCAGCAAACTTTTCGTGTCTGACAACGAATCCACGTCCAGTGGCCCTGTATTTAGCTCCTCCGTGCAGTATTGTTCTGCCAAAGTAATGAAGCTTTGTGCCAAGGTTGAAAGTGAAGAATACTGATGCGAGTTGAAGCTGCATAACTATAACTTCACCAGCTGCGGTGCGAAAACCCTTTTCTAGCCCAATTTCCATGATCATGGGTAACATAGTCAAAATACCTAATTGAATGACCGATTGTGATGCCATCACAGTTTGGAGTGCGTTATTTCCTCTCATTCTTGCATACCTCACTATGCTCGCCTCCATCCCACTCATGGAAAGATAGAGCCTACCGTATAAGTACAAGTAGACTGTCAAAACAACCATCTGCATAGATATATATACATACAAATCAACCATCAGTACTAGCAACTGAAATGAAACTCAATATTTGTACAAATGAAAAGACATATGTAACTTATTTATATGTTTTGTTCAGTAATAGTATAGATTATAAATATTGTTAAAAACATATACAAAATTTAATTTTTTAACGTCTAATAAATTGATGATGAAAAAAATGAAAACTGATTATTACATATACATACCATTGAGCTGACATAAAATCCAGTGGTTGTGTAGAAACACGATAGCATACGGAAGAAATCAAAACGATGCCCCAATCTATAGAGATCACGACTGAGACTTTGCTCTCCATTACCACATGAAACTTTGGCTTCAAAAAGTGAAATCTGATTGAGACCAACATCTCGGCCCTTCCCGACTTGAATGTATTCATGGTGAGTAACATTTCCACGTCTTAGCGTTGAATTAAAACCTTCAGATATGAAAATTTACACATTAGGAAATGCATGCATGATTTCTTTGTTGGGGAACATAAGTATGAGCTTGTATGTGATCTCACCAGCAAAAATATCCTCACTAAGATTGATTCCCTTTGAGGATTTGCTAAGGCCTCCACGGGTTATGTGGAAAATTCTGTCAAAAACGTCTGGATGCCCATAATGGAATCGCACCCTATGTAAAACCAATAAGACAAGAATTAATTTGCTTACAAACACTAGACAAAGAGAATTTAATGTTTGCAGATGCATATAAGATGCATGGAACGTACTTCAAAGGTCTAGCAAGAACTCTTTGCCCAATGGTGACAAAGCTTGTTTCTTGATTTGACATAAACCAAGCCAAGGATGAGACACTACAGTTGAAAAAGGAAAAAGATGATCAGATAGAGAGTTGATTTTAACCTGAGAGTTGTACCAAATCAACTGAAAATAAGAACTATATCCAAACCTGCCAGTGAAGATATGCTCACGAACACCCAGGATTGTAGGTGGTCGGACCCCATGGTCCTCATTGAATTCCTCGAGTAGGTTGCGCATTTTAAAAGCTTCTTCCAAATAGTTATCCTTCAAAAGGAAGTAAGAAGTTAGTAATGTTTAAGTTGCCGGACATTTTTCATCAACCTAATGACAACAGACATCACAGAAAATTTACCTGGTTCATATCAATGGTCTGAATAGCTTCCCCACGAGTAAAAATAATAGCATGGTTTTGGTTTTCAGGCTTCCCTTCTCCTAGCTTTGCTGACCCGGGCAGCTTTATACGGTAGATTTCCTTCGGAGTGAAACAAGATTTTATCAATGCTGTAACTATAACCCCTATTGTTTGGCATTTGTTTCAACATTCAAAGAGAAAATTTACCTGATCAAGATTATCAACAGCTTTTACCAATACAGAGTAATACACCTTTTGAATTTTTCCACCATCCCTTTCCTCAACTTCATCGATGTATGCCACACGAAGGGATGGATTACTGAAAAAATAAAAAATAAACAGAGATAAAGCTTAAAAATTGCAATTAAATGAACTCTTAGCTTACACATCTAAAAGTAACGTTCTACTGGAGAATATTTTGACATGGACGAAACAGTTCGACTTACTTCACCATCAGATTTAAAATGTCAGTTGCATGACGATCTCCACTCCTTTTTTGATTCCCATAGATTTGGCAGGTAGCAACATAAGTGAATTTCATGTCAGCTACAGCCTCCAACTGAGTATACATGGACCTTTGGCTCTTCTTATCTTCTGCTGATGGTTCTGTAATTGTTTTGTACCCGTCCAGTATCTCTGTTCAATTTAGCCAAAAAGCAATCAGAAACAAACCCAAGCTCCTTTTGCATTAGTTTTAGAAGTTAACTTTGTTTAAGCCCATGAAGAAATGTTCACATTCTTAAAATCTAAGCACGGCCCTCTTATTAAAGTGAAGAAAGATTTTGTCTCACCATCTTCAGTTGCCATATCAATAAAAGCCTGAAGCTTCAAGGCCCTTCGGTAGTACATCATCCCTCTGACTGCATAAGGAATTAAGAGAAATTGTCAGAAAGTATAAAGTCTAAACAAATGAGAGTACTTTGAGAGACTTAACCAACCTGTTCTGCTAAGAGTCTGTCCTCTCAAGGAGGCCCAATGGCGTAGTTGCAGTATGTTCTCTTCGGAGTCCAAAATGTCAGATCCTTTGCAGTTAACACGCTCCATGAAGTTGTTCCATTCATCTGAAAAATGATGGTACAAGGTAGTTAAATTACATGATATGAACAGTAGGGATGAAGTTGTTCCAAAGAGTTGGATATCAAGCAGACCTGGATAAATCTTTTGAAGATAATATAGGATTGACACACCATCTTCATTCTCCATTTCAAGATCACTTTTGGAGTAGACAGTCTCCTCACTGTAATATGGAGTAAATACACTGCCATGCCAAATGTTCATAAGGTTATTGACTTAAATAATGAGTTGGTAATAATGCAGGATAAATTGACTATGTAGTGCACCTGAATGAGCGCATTTTGCGCACTCGGGGGGCACGTGGCATATCCATAAAAAGTGAATTGGAGAAAAATGCTATTCTTCGGCGTGCTTCAAGGTTTGTTGGCACATCAGTTGCAGATTCTTTAACAGTTAGGAGCAGATAGAGGCGTCGTAACTGTGAAAACACATGCAAATAGAAGTTCTATATTTTTGTGTACTAATAAATATAATTGACTGATAAATAAGCATGTTATACCACAGTTTCATACCTGCTCTTCCCATTGTGCTGTATTTGGGGGAGGGAAAACAATACTGGCAAACAGTTGTTTTCCAGAGTCTTTGCTACCTTGACCAAGTTCAGTCAGTTCGCTGCATTTAACCGAGGGAACTGTATTAGTATTGCTTCTAGCTTCACACTATAACGAGAAAAAGAAAGTTCAAACATTATTATCTACCTACCGGATCTCATTCACCATCATGTCACGGGTAACTACTTCCAACATATCTTGCAGCAGTAAAACAACTCTATCTTTCATTGATGGTTCACTCTCTTTCTGTGGAAGACAGATGACAGTTTTTAGTTCCATGAAATACGAGACCAAAAACCTCAACTGGTCGCAATTACTTACCAATATCTCCATAAGTTCCACAAATTTCTTGCAAAGGTCAGGTAATGCCTTCATTCTGAAATTTAAAAGGAACGTACTCTTGGATATATGGCTTTCAACTTCTTTTATGATAATTGAAATTATCCTGGTCCAGGAAAGCACACATTAAGAATGCAACCACCACAAGTTCTGACCCCTCTTACTTAAGAGATAGCGCATTTGAAAATGTCGGGATGTTACTAAGAAAATATACCTTTTCTCGGTCTCTCCAATGATCAAGGCATTCAGAATAAGTTTAAAGGATTCATAGCATTCAACTACAGCACATTTTAAATACTCATCAGCGCATATACGCTTCCAAAGGTCAGCATCCTTGTATTGAAGTTGAGCAGCCATATTCAGTGCAATTGGAATCTGAAAAAAAATAGAGTCAGACTATAATATCAGCATAACATAGATCTAATCAAATGATCTCATGTGTACCTTGTTAGCAAGTAAAAATGGTGGCCACTGAATTATTTTCAGGCTAGGATCAGAGGAATAAGGAACAAGAAGCAGATCCATCTCCCTGTGGCAAATAATCCAAGTTTAGTTTCGGTCCAGGATAAAATTCGAAAGATATATAGGGACATGTAAGAAAGAGAAAAGAATTTTTAAGTTCTGGGGGCTTTTCCTGTCACTTATGAGATCTTCTTCGCGGAAGCTACTTATTACTTCATTCCACAACTGAGCAAATTTTGCAGCTTCACTTCTCTTATTTGGGGTGACCTACAGATGTAGATAATGTAAATGTTAAGAAACAGGACAGAAATATCAATTCACCGGGAACATGAAAGCATAAATCTATTCCTAAGGCTGACGAGAAATTGACCTTATGAAAGCTCTTGGTCAAAGAAAACCCTCTTTTCTTAGATCTGTCAGAAGGCACCAAGTAAGTGTTGAATGCACCAGGTAAGGACTGGAAACGTGATCTTAGCATTTCAAGAGTTCGGATCTGTGGAGAGACATGGGTTTTAGAAACAGAAAACAAAAATACTTATTGAGGAGATAATTCAACATTGCCAACACATTAAACACGACAGACATTATCCAATAGCTAACCGATGGATATTTTACTTATTTAGATTGATCACAGGGGAGAAGAAATTAACAACATTATATGCTTTGAGAATATGTCATTGTTTTACCGCGTATAGTTGCAAGACATTTTCAGTATTGCAAGAAACGAGTCAGGAATTGAAGTTTTTGAAGGTTTAAACATGACTAACTACCTCTCCAAGACGATCGAAGGCTCCAATAAAGCCTCCATACACAGTATAGTATACAGCATACCAGAGCTGGGCGTCCAAGAAGTAAACCTGCATAGAAAAATACAACAGCTATGAAACACTGTGGCAGAGAAAGCAGCAGACGAGAAACTTGAATATAAGAAGGTAATAACTAAAAACACTAATGATAAGAAACCACACCATTATAACCGGTGCCCATAGTGAAATAACAGCTGGAATGTTGTCCTTAGCTGCATGTAGGATAAAATTATAGATGTATGAGGTTGAAGGACACAATTCTGTGACAAAAAGGAAAAAAATGAAAAGTGAAAAGCAACACACATACCATTTGGGAAGAACTCATGCCAAGCATAGTCAATATGGCGAATTGCCATTACACTATTGGTTGGTCTTACCATAGGTTGTATCTGAGCCAAAGGAGACATTAGGATAAGGAAAAGGCTCTTGCCAGTATCTTATATTCTACTGACTAAGTTAAGGATGTGAAGCTACCATCATGAAATAGCTAAATCCAAATTTTGTAGCCAAGAGCAGCAACCAAAATATAGTATATCTGTTACCATTTAAGACCAAAAAAAGAGTCAATTTCAGATGTTAAAAGATAAGACAACCAAGAATTGAGGAACTTGGGTAACATACTTGAGAAGAGAAAATTGACTTTCGTGCATTCCTCTTCCAACATAGATTCTTGGCTGCATAATATAACCAAAATTTACTTAGATTGGACCTCAATATGAATCTCATACTTTCAGGTTAATAAAAGCTGGCAGAAGATATTCTGGCACAATAGCCCCTCGTATGACTATGTATCACTTGTCATTCAACAAACAAAATGAAAATATGCTGGCATAAGGTAGAGAAAAAAGAAGGCAATAGATATACCTGTGACCACCAGAGGAGAAACCTAACGATACGCCAATCAGAGTTCTCGATGAAACGTCGGATCAAAGGGAAAAGAAACAGGGCCACAGACAACGCGTTAGGCAGAAGGTATACAGCGACCGCCAGAAGGTACAAGGGAGGCAAGCCGTTAAATTTATTAAGGAAGTTGAGAAGAAAATCTGGGAGTTTAATTTTCTCCTTGTTTTCATAAAAAAAGAGCAGAGGAAGGATGATGGACCAGAAGAGGGCCACTATTACTTTGAGCACATTTCTCAAAACTGCAGTAAATTTCCATCTAAGATAGCCTGGGAAGTTCAGAATGAGGTCCAAGATACCTGTGGAAATTCCAAAAAGGGATTTACGACAAACAGGCTTGAGCTTGGCAGAGAGAATATGGATGACAAATTTCAAAAGCTCAAATTATTAATCATGTAATCTCTAATGTTTTACTAAGATATAAAGGTAAGAATTACATACTCTGAAGGAGGCGGAGAAAGGCAGCTGTGATAAAAATGCTAGATATATTTACTATGATATCCTTCCTGAAGATTTCGAATACTGAAACCTCACTGAATGCAATGATCAAAAGAACCTACAGTATGACATAACCAAATGTCAGCACAGGCACTTATTCTTTCCTGATTGATTGTTTGACTTTGTCATCTATTTTGAATTAGGAACCTGTAGACCAAGGAGTAGAAATGTCCAGAGACGATCAAAACTTCTAAATATGTGCCAAAATGATCGAGTCTCTGCAAAGAAGGACTTCCCCAGTTTTCCTGGACTCTTCTGAGGACTTTTTCCCTGAAAACAAAGTCACACTAAGCAAACAGGAAACCTTTTTAGATCAATTCAGGCAGCCAAGGGGAAAACATACATCCGATATATCTCGTGTTGATTTGAAAAAGTCACCATCATCACGCATTGGCCAACCCAAGTTGAAGCAATCCGATGACCTATCATAGTTTTCCAAATCATACTTGCAGGAAGGATGAAGTTGGTTTCAATAATGAACAGTTGTTAAATTCAACTATTTACCAGAAATACTCGTTTAAATCATCATAGTTGCACCACGCTGTGTGGGGCGCTTTCCCATTTTTAGATTTCTTGGACTCCTGGAGTCACATACGCACCATTTTGTTAGCTTTGAAGTAGAAATACTAGGTCTGGGTTATAACAACTAGACATGAATTGACCTAGGGAATTTTTCTTTTTACCCTGTCTATCACTTTGTAAATTGGCGTTACGACTTTGCGCAAGAAAGCTTCATCCTCGCCACCATAAGAGGGCTTGATATTTTCCCCGGTTACGATGCTGACATTTCCAGCTAAGAGTCCATGGAGTTCATATGCCATCTGAACATAATTAACTCGTGCAATTATATGTACAATACTTTTACACATATATTTCACTTCAATCATGCAAACATAATAATTCATTTACTATGTACTTCATTATTATGAAAAAGAGAAAAAGAATCACTCACATTGTGGAAAATGTAGCACAAGCACTCTGGCATGAAGCGCACATTAGCTGCTTCACCCCATATGAGAAGATAAAGGCCCATATAAAGTAGCTTCCGTTGCTGCACTTCCACTTTATCCTGCGGGAGCCTAAAAACAATAATAAATTTAAATGTTATTCCTCAGGTAATCCGTGGTCCTTGAATACTGAAACTGGGTGCATTTCGCGGCACAGTTTATCATTTCACCTCAAGCTGTGTTTCTTTCCCAAGTATTTACACCAATTCTTATAGTTCTTGAACAGGTTATCCATGAGTGAATCCACAGCTCGATCGTCAAGCTAAGGAAAACAAGCAGATCCAAAGTTATTTACTCTCTGTAAAAATTGATAAATTTGTGCACAAGTATGTGTGCGCGCGTGTCGTAGCATCTACATGCTTTTCAAGTTACAGATAAACATTACATACTGCTTCTCAACGAATACACATGTCTTATCACAATACATTCAGAGGTTAAACAGATAGGAGATAGTCATACTATGTTTAACGGCTCAGGCTTTGGCTCTAGCCTTATATGAAGATTTGCAAGCAGCAACGTCAAATGCTCCCTTTGGTTCCTGACATTGTCCTTCTGTGGATATTAAGAGAAAAAAGTGTCACCAAAAAGCATGAACGGATACTATCTCATTCTCTGATTCAAACAATTCCAAAAACCATGCCTGAAACCCAAACATGGCTCTCAACCAATCAAGGATGTCCATGTCCCCAGCTTTCCTTTGTTTGTCAGATGATGACGGCCATGATAAGCCACGAGTGTTTTTTAAAGCAGTCACAGCAGCTTTCACCTGAAATTATTAAAAACCGGAATGCGTCAATATTTCAGAATGTACATTGTATGATTAAACATCAACCTTCAGAATGCATCACCTCTTCCAGCTGCATAATGGACTGTGATGCCCCGGCAGAATCCAAGGGAAGAATGTTAAACGGAACATAAATTTCCTTCTTGGCCTGGACATCATTTGCTGCCGCCATAATCTGTACAAACAACCATAAAACTAAGTAAGCACTTCGGGGAGGGGATCATAAAAAGCATATATAATGTGTGTTTAAAAGCTAACCTCTGGAGCAACTTCCTCAACTTTTTCAGTCTTATTAACAGCACAAAGCACTTCAAACAGGACACCAGCCGTCTGATAGGCTTTACCAAGCTGAGCTCTGCAAAGAAGAACAAAAATTACGAAAATTAGTACAATTCATCAACTTCAAATAGGTTTATCTTTCCAAACACTAATATAGTGCTGCCGCAAAATTGCAGTACCTATCAGCTTGCTCCCCCTTGTTAAGTGCCACAACATAGTGCTCATAATATTGCTTGTAGAAGCTCTCGATTTCTCGAGCATCAGTTTTCTTGACCCGAGAAGCAAGAGTTGATGCATTATCCTGCACACAAGTTTACCCATAAGTTTGATCCTTGAGACGACAAGGAAAATCTCAACAAACTATGCATCAAAATCTCCTACATTTTGAACCCAAGATTATTCCTCCAACTTTCAATCAAAATACCTATTTTATCAATCAAATTAGGGTTCATGGATACACAATGCTCATTATTACCAACAATATCAGAGCATTTTCAACCTACATTCTGAAAGTAAATGCTAACCAGCACATAATCACTAACCTTTTCCCAGAAAATTGGAGATAGAGTGAAGAAAACACCAAAATTTTGACATTCATCGGATAAATTGCAGATCAACAAACAATGTAGGTATAAAAACTAAAACTAGAAACCAGTGTTTTTGTGAAACTACACTTCTGTAGCTCTGTTGATGTTCTTTCGGTTGCCAATATTTTGTTTCGTTAAAATCAGAAAAAACAATATAAAAATATCTATAATTACACCTAATGTTTAATCCTTAAACTTAATTTAACTAATTATTATCTAATAAGTCTTTCGGTTTAAAACTTTAAATTGATTTATATCAGACATTAAATTATTTAATTGCTTCCTTAATATATTAATAAAATAAGTTCAAGAATTAGTAGAGAATTTAAAAAATTTTAATCTTTTTATTTTTTACCCATTGGTCACATATTCAATCAATAAACGGTGAAACATAAAAATTTATTATTTTACTAGTTTAATTAACTATCTAATATTTTAAATGTCAATATATACCCCTATATATTATAATAGTTCAAACTGACTCGAAAACGTAATCAATGAAATATAGAATCATATGTTAAGTCAAGAATATCCACATAGTTTTTATTAATAGAATTTTTTTCAAGAACATATGATCTACAATTTCCAAAAATTTGAACAATGTTTTTCAAAAAAATGCCAATTAATATATATATATATATATATATAATATTAAATTATTACCCTTTCTAATCTTTGATGGAGACTAGTCTTAAATTGTCTCACTCCACGTCCGCTAGAATTAGGGTCCAATCTGTGTGCCTTCTCAAATGCATAAAATCGGCCTACACAAAATAAAATTGAATTACTTTAAATACTATGATAATAATAGAATTACAACGCTCTAAAGAACAAAAACTCCTTTTTCTTTAGCATGAATTATATTTATACAAATTGAATATTACATAAATATATGTATGTGAGTGTATTAAATTATGTTCAGTGCCAATAAACTATATAGATATGACTTACATTTATCTATGCTCATATTTGGTGAAATTATAAATTATTTCCTTAAGTTTGATTATCACAAACAAGTATTGCAGTATCGATAAGCAAGTAAAGTTTAAAGTTTGTAAAAACCGTGACAAATATAGAATTTGATCCACGTTACTGGAAGACTCAAGTCCGTCTATACTTTTAGATAAATATTGGAATTTCAACTATTAATATAGTTTAATGGTTGGATGCTAAACTTGATCAAAAGAAAATAAGAACATGAATAATTAATACGATGAGAGAAAGCATACACAGATAGGCAACACGTGGGCGCTCAGTCTGTATCTCCGTCGCAACGCGGAGTATCGGTGCAATAGACTGCAGGGAGGAAGGTACGACTTCGTTGTCGAATACTTCCATAGAAAACACAGTGGTGGCAGCGCTACGCGACGACCGCCTCGTGAGGGTGGGCGTCGCCTGCTGCATTTCATGAGAGTGGTGGTGGTGGCCGTGGTGGCCACTCCCCCCTGCAGACATTTCCCCTGCTTATAACCTCTCTTGAGCCCCGGCGCAAGGGGTTTATTTCCACCCTCCTCCTTCTCGATCGCTATCTCAGCACAACGCGCTTCACTAGCCTTCCCTCTCTGCCGCCGTCGTTGTCACCACGCCGCGCCAGTCCCATGCATGCATGCACGACCAAATTCAAGCGCCAGCAGTCATTAATCAATCAAGAACGGACGTAAATGTAACTACTTTACGCACAAACTCTCTCTTGGTTGAATATTTTAGATGTAAGTGTATATTGTGTACGTATATATGAACGATGGTTTGCAGAGAAAAATTATTACGTTTATTGAAAGGAGATTCCCGGAATATGTGTTGGGATTATTATAAGTGGGATTTTCTACAGAGAAAGTTGTTAAGGGAAAGAAAGGAAGAGACTAAAAATGGAAGAAATGGCTTGGGGTGGAACACATGGAGGATTGTGAGCCTTTTGCGGCCTGCCATTGAAGATG
>JBBMKE010000001.1:19894947-19906166 GCA_037834125.1 Lippia alba | reverse complement strand
TATATTGTGAAAATCTAGGCATACCTTCTCAAGTCCTGATACATAAGCTCTTTCATGCACACTAGCTATATCATCAACTCCAGCAGGTTTGTATTTTTGAAGTTCAACAATCTCTGAGCTCCTGAACTGAATCACATGATAGAATGGCAGTTAAGAGTATAAAACTATTTTCTTAAGAGAGCATGTTACAGGTAATTTAATCATTTGTTCATTAATCAACTGGTTAATCATTTGTTGACACAATAAAACAACTAATAAGTTGATCACCTAACTTAAAACTAGTGATCCTTGTTATTACCTCATTTTCTTCTTTTCCTGTTCGTCTCTACTTTATATAACCACCCAACACCCCTAATCCTCAATCCTCCCTATCCCACAAATTCATCTTCTCCACTGAGTTCCACATAATATCACACTTTCAGTCAAAGATTTTCGAAAGAGTAATTCATCTTTTCAATTTCCAACCAAATTCTTTTCTCTGATAAAGTTAAGAGGAGCTAGTTCGCATATCCAATCGACATGATTTTAGAGTTTCAACATAATAATAAACATATTTCTGCCAACTTGAAGTCTCGAAGGCCATTTGTATTTAGAGGGCCAATAGAACTATCTGGCTTACTCTAACAATCAGACCATTCCATTCTCAGTATAGCATACCTCTGAAGTCAACCCCATCTTTGTAAGAGCATCGGTGATGGCAGGAACTCTAGCATTGCATTCAGGGTGTGAGTCCTTATGACGTTCAAAAAGAAAAGATCGATTAGTGGGAAAAAGAATAGCCTTGATAAAATTTGAAATTTGTTAGGATAAAAAATCAACAGCACAATATTGCTTTCTTCTTGTGAAACAATTAGAGATACCTCAACCAAAAAAGAATCAATGCAGCTGCCTAAATTCCATGCTTGCTAGAGATAAAGTCATATGATAAACAAGGCACAATTTATTTTCCAATTGATGAGTTAAAAGGAAAGCTACTACACAAAATTCATCAATTAAGTCATGACAAAATGCCACTTCCCGCACAGACTCATGACAAAAGGAAGTACATAATCTATGCCCAAAAAGTATTTAATATATATTCAAACAACTGATAAACGAACATATATTTGCACAAAATTATACATGATGCCACTCATACCTTGTTATGGCCCATCGCAGGAGCAACTGAATATATTACTTTGCCACTGAGTAATTCCGCTTTCGAAGGTAAAGCAGGATTATCTTCTGGATTACTCAAACAACATACGGTACCTCTTTTCTTCCGTAAGGAACATGCCTTTAAAGGCCTCACATTCTTCTCCACGAATCCATTCTTGCCATCAGAACCATACACATAGTGTTGCTTCCATCTGCATATCTGATGCCTAACCCGACAGAAAACATTTCCTACGATGAACAAAACAATGTAAAACAAACATATAACAGAGCTTCAATCAACTTCAAGCCGAAACCCGCAAAATTCTTACTTACATAAGTAATTCCTACACATCTTCAGTCCTATAATCATCATTACTCCATTTTCCTCCAGTAACTTGAACAATTCCACAAATCAGGAAAAACTTAACTCAAATTCAAACAATTGATCCCCCTTCCAACAAAAACTTACTGCTATTTCATTCAACTAAATCAGGCAAAAACTTCTTAAATCAATTCAAAGATCACATGAAAAACTGATTCACCCTACATGTTTCAAGAACAACTTCTCTAATTAATTACAAGCATAATCTAAACCAAAACATCAAATTATATGCTGCTATCACGGATTCACCAAATAACAGCAAACAAAAACACACAAAACAAACATTAAAACTAAATTCAATCAGAAATGAAGTCAGATTAAAAATAAAAAAAAGGAAAAAATCAAGAATTTGATGAAAGGAGAGAATACCAGCAGAATATGGAGAGAAGGTGCGAAGCTCCATTGAGTACCACACACAGAAGCAGCCAATGCAAGATAATTTTCAAATCCCTTATATATATGTTTGGGTTGCGGACTTCATTTGGGCCTAAAAAATGGGCTTAACGGATAGTCCAATTTTATTGGGCCTGGCCCAATCAGGCCCAACAATAATTGACCATATAATAAATATTCGGTTCAAATGGATTCAAATTGATTGAATATAGATATTTTCAGGAAGAGAAAATTGCATATTTGGGTGTCAATTTGAATACTTTCAAATTGACATTTCATGGCATTAAGTGTTAGAGTTGCAATTTAAGGACTTTGAGTGTAAAAAAAGTGGCAACTTAAGGACAATTTTCCACATAATCTTGAATTGATGTCGGATCAAGTCATGTGCAAGGCATGTCATTGTAATTTAATGACTCTAAGTGGTAAAAGGTGTCAATTTAAGAAAATTTTCCCCCCTAATCTTGAATCGAGGTAGGATTAAGACATGTGCAAGGCATAAATCGTCTAAAAACGCAAATGTGACACTAAATAAAGAATCGACACGTCTGCAATTTGAGGTTTAGGAAAAAAAAAAGATTAGGGCTAATTTGGAAAATAAATTTGATGGAAAAATCGTGGGCATACCTTATTTGGGCTGGAGAGATGAAGAAATGACTAGGATTATCGGATTTTTCAAGACGTTCACCTGACCACCACCTTCCCACAGTCGTACTTGGATTCTCCATCGGCGACGTTTGACATGGTTAAAGATTTTTTTCTTTTCTCAAATTGTGTCCTTTTGTTTATGTGGTTTTTTAGTGGAATGCGGGTCAGAATACTATATAAAACTTTTGATATGGACACAAGAACAAAATATTGCAACATCAACATTTGCTAACAATTCATGTCTTGCACGTAACATGATTCGACGTCAATTTAGAATTTGAAAAACAATTATCCTTAAATTATCAATTTTCATCATTTAAAGTCCTTAAATACTTAGTGGCATGAAACATTAATTTGGGGTATTTAATATTTCAAATTTAAAATTTTTCCTTTTTAGGAAATAGTTATCAAACAGTGAGGGATGAGCTTTTGTCTGGCCAAAAAATCAACACTAACAAAAGTGTTTCTGCAGCAGAGATTAAACGAGAGCTAGGATACAGTTAAGCAAAGATACCGATCATTTATTTAGGAGCGTCGTTGTATCGAGGAAGAAAAAGGATAAGCTTATATGATGACTTGATGGGAAGGATTAGAAGTCGTATCAATGGATGGGAGAGTGTTTACTTATCTCATGGTGGCAGACTACAACTGATCAAGTCCATCTTATTGGCTCTGCCCACACATATCTTCCAGATAAGCGAACCGCCAAAATCAGTTGTCAATAAGATAGAAGTACTGATCAATAGATTCTTTGGGGTTCAAGAGATGGCAACAGAAAACTCCATTGGAATACATGGAAATGATGTTGCCTTCCAGACAGGGGCAGATCCAGAAATTCTCCAGAGCCGGGGTTGAAATTTCTTCGAACACAACGTATAAAAAAAATTAATATATTTAAAAAATTATCATATTGAAATTGTGGGGTGAATTAATTGAAATTGGAGTTGGACTTTTTTGGTGTGGGCTAAGAAGGGAAATTATATTTTAAATTTTGGATTTGGACTTGGGGAGGGTGGGCTGAGTAGGGAAACATTAAATTTTGGAATTTAATCTGGGGCTTAGGGTGGTTGGGCCGCAAGGGAGATTGGGCTGGGCTTGGTAAGAAACTAATTTTTTCTTTTGGATATAGGGTTGGGCTGATGTGGGCCTGGAGGGGGGCTTGGCCTACATTGGCTCTGCCACTGCTTCCAGTGGATGAAGGAGGGTTGGGAATTAGATCTATCGAGGATATTGTCTGTGCATACACATGCAAGTTATGGTGGCGCATGAGAACGAGTAACTCAATTTGGGCAAGGTATATGGAAAGTAGGTACTTTAAGGATATTCATCCAAGATATGCACCAGTGGCAGCATACCATTCTCCTGTTTGGCAACGCCTTTGCAAAGTACGTCAACATGTGGAGGCGAAAATGTTCTGGAGTATAGGAGAAGGTAATGTAAACTTCTGGGAGGACGCTTGGTATAACGAGAATCCACTTGCTGTTGAGAATGTAGGTGTTGTTGGAAATGTGAAGGTTAAAGATTTCCTATATAACGGTGACTGGGATAGAGCGAAATTGTTGCAAGTAATGGATCCTGATATGGCTGATAGTATTTGTAGAACACCTATCCTTACAGGCCTACAGGACAAATGTATTTGGAAAGGTAGTAAATGGTAGGTTTTCGTTGCGGGCTGCATGGGATAAGATATGTGTTCGAGCTGCGAAATCGTCCTTCCTTAGCCCAATCTGGTCCATCAATCTTACACCGACTATTATGGTATTTTTGTGGAGACTCCTCCACGACTGGATTCCGGTGGACAAAAGATTTCATCATAAAGGGATGGTTTTCCCTTCTAAGCATGTTTGTTGTAATGACCAGGAGAATATCAGCCATGTGTTTATTAATAATAACAAAGTTAAATAGGTGTGGAACTATTTTGATGGTTTGTTTAATGTGCAGGGAGTGAAGCATAATATTCAGGTAAAGCTCAATGCGTGGATACGTTCATCACCTTTCAGCACGAAACAACACATGAGAATCATAATCCCGGCTCTCATTTTTCGGTTCTCTTGGACAGAGAGAGATAGGAGAAAACACAAGGTAAGAGTTTTTCAGCCTATAATATCAAGAGATAGGTTTTAAGATACATATCTCAACTTCACGAAGTCGGTAAACTTAAACGGGGCTGGTGGAAAGGCGATGGTAATGTGGCACAGCAGTTTGGAATACATCTTTAACCACTTAAGCAACCAATCATAAAGATTGTAAAATGGCTAAAACCGTGTCATAATCAGATAAAAATCAATAGCGATGGTTCAGCCTTAGGTAATCCCGGCCCTGCGGGCATAGGTGTTGTGATTCGAATCATGGAGGCAGGGTTTTGGCAGCGTATAGTACTGGGATTGGCACAACTTCTAATGTTCACGCTGAACTTGTTGCTTTATTACAATGAGTTAAGATGGCTATCTCCTTTGGAGCTAACGAGATATGGGCGGAATTAGATGCAAATGTGATTATTGACATGGTTAAGAGAGGTACAGCCGGTAATTGGAAAGTACAAAATTTACTTACCCAATTACAGAAGCTCATCACCAGTTTCCAGATTAAACTAAGCCATATCTACCGGGAAGGAAACATGGTAGCAGACTTTCTAGCTAAAGAAGGAGCGGCAACACAGTTGGAATGGTCCTTCACTAATGGAGGTTTATCGCCGAGGCTCAAAGGCTTAATCAGAATGGATCAATGGGAGATACCTAATCCACGTGTAAGATAATCTGTAATAGTGAGAATTTTGCTGCCCTGAAGGCAGGGTCATACGAGCTTAACGTAACAGGTAATTCCTCCTTTTTACATGAATATGAGTTTCTTAGGAATAACATCAGTTTTCAGAATCTTATTTCTATTTGGTTCTGTTGCTTCTTGAATAAATCTATTAACTTGATTTGGCCGAAGAAAGGTTGTTGTTGTTTGCTTTGACAGAATAAACTTGCTGGATATTTGTTGGGTTAGTCAACAGATACGGAATTTTCCTGTAAAGGGATAGTATGCAACTACGAAATTGACGGTGGTTACGCTAATGATATCTTTATCATAAACACCAAGATCAACTATGATGGTCCCAAGGACGCCTTGACTACTGGCTTTGCAGTCACTCATTATAAGATAGGATCTTCATTGGAAACTATCGCCACCCTGGAACCTGGGAGCCTCCCGTTGAGGCCAATGCGTGACCCGATTACTGTCACTGGTAACAGGGACCGATGGAGCTTTGAAGTTGACGTCAAGAATACTAGTCAGTATGTACTAGATAGAAAAGCTCAAAATAATATTGTGGATGGCCAGACTTGTTACACTTGCTGCGCATTCTTTAAACGCGGTCATTTTGCCATCTTTAGTCTTCTAGACAAATGGTTGTACTCGCATTGTACTCTATCTTGGGTGTTCAATAAATGAAGTGAGGACCTCTTACAACCTCACGGTCACCCTGACCGGTTTTTTCCCAAAAAAAAAAGAGTGAGGGAGTGGGCGGAGATAGAGAGGGGAAAGGGGCGGTAATTGAAAATTTTTGTATTAATGTGGTTTCAATTATACACCAACCAATTTTTTTATACAATAAAAACACGCGTTCATCCACTCAACTCTAAAGTTTAAAGTCGAACAATACTTCCATTTCTATTAGTTTTTTTTAATAGTACCCATGAATTGAAAAAAAAATTATTTATTTTAATTTTAAAAAAAAAATTCGTTTGCTCCCCAGATAAGAGACAAAATGTTTGTTTACTCTTCATTTTTCGCAAACGTTGTATAAAAACTTAAGGATCACATAATTAAATCCTCAAATATTGTATATTTTTTGTAGTATCCTGTATATACATAATTTGGGGATTTAGTTATGTGATCCTTGAATTTTTATACCACGTTTGCAAAAAATGAAAAGTAAACAAATATTTTGCCTCTCATCTGGGGAATGAAGATAATTTTTTTTTTTTTAAATGAGAAGCAAATAAATATTTAACTCCCTATTTGAGGATTTTTCGAGAATTTTATGTTGTATTAAATGTTTTTCTGTTGCATTTTTATTTTTTGACAGTTCAGAGAAATGGTAGAACGACAATCTTTTTGGTCCAATCAACTATGCCACGCCTTACCCCATTTTCAGGCATTTTGAGTTCATTCCTGATTCCCCTCAAATTTTCAGTCCAAAATTGATAGTAGACCTTGTGGCCGGGCGGATTTGAACATTTCGGATTCGATCCGAGTCCGAATCTTATAGAATTCGGATTCATTAATATTGAATCCGCGTATAATCGGTTTGGATTCGATCCGATAAAATATTTATAATCGGATATAATCTATCGAACTTTTTTATCGGTCGACTATGCAAAAAAAATCGGATCGGATCGAATTCGGATTAAAATCCGACCCATCGACAATCCTAACCAGGATAAAAAATAATACAGCCCAAGCCCAGAAGCACCCATCACCCATGCATATAACAACTGGCCCAAGCTTCGACCCCCAATTAGATTCGAACCCACTCAAGAAGATGTCCAATCGGATTTGAACCAGTGTAAGAAGATTCGAACCAACACATATGTAATTATCCACGTCACACATTAATAGTAGTTTGCGGGAATGATCGACATTCCAAATGGGGAACTAAGTTCCCAGGCCGGCAACCATCAGTTCACCTCATGCCCTAACTTATTAATCCATGCAGAAAAATTAGGAAGGAGATAATGTGGTGTTTAAAAAATAATATAGGTAGGTTAGGTGCTATTTAATTTTACATAAGGGTGTAGTTTGAAATTATTGATTACTCAGGATGGTAAAATAATTTTTATCTCATTTTTTAAATGAATTTTTAAATATCAGCATTTAACATGATAATTAGGTCTAAAACAGAGGTTTCGACTCTATTTTTCTCATTTTTTTTAATAAGTAGGTGATGGTGAGAATTTGAGCACAAAATCTATTTTATCTTAGCTCATATCATATTGAGTAACCACTTCGATTTTAAAAATTCAACGTCAAGAAATTTATTATTAATTTAAACATTTTAATAATTTGGAAAACCCTCAACCACACAAATTATATAATACATATTCATTGTTATCTTCAATAATTATGATTGAACTTTAATTTCTAAAAAGCGACAATATCTATTGTTCAAGCATCATTATTTAATTAGCATATATAAAACTCGTGGTTTATTGCCCAATTGTGAGTCATTTTCTCAAATGGTCTATTATATTGTTCTTATACAATCTCTCCGAGTCATATTGTCTACTTAAAATGGGGTTCTTAGGCTCCTTAATTATGATACTTAAATATTTAGCAAACCCTACAAAAAAATGGCAGAAATTGTAATTCGGATATCCTCTATCACATTAATGTTGAGTTACTTACACCCAATCATGTGTATATAATTAATATACATAAATTTTTTTTGTAACATTGACAAGCCCTGCAAATCTCTGGTTTATTTTAAACGTGTTCAAAAAATGATGGATAAATATGAATATAAAAAAAGAGTACAAAATTGAGAGAAAAAAATTTCAATAAAAATTATATAATCATCTAATCAAAATTCTTTTCACCCAAAAAAATTTAATGAAATTCTTACTCTTCCTATGTTTAATTTTATCCCCTAAATTTCACAAAAGTATCCAAAAAAACATAATTTTTTTACAAAATTATAATGAAGTGTTGGTGTATCCAAATCATGTCTGGCACGTTCCTTAAACATTTATGACTCGATGCCCTCTTGATTTTCCTTTTTTTTATTATTATTATTTTTTTTAATTTCATGCACTTTCTTGGTATGTCGGAAGAGTGTCAATGTCTAATTTTTTTGAAATGTTAGGTGCAATAGTCATTGACCTATAAATACATGAATTTTCTATGATAAAACTATCTTTTGGACCACAAATTTTAGTCTTCTTCGATTCTCTCTTTATTTTTCGATTTTCTATCTCATTTAATTAGATTCGAATAGTTCGATAAGCATAACCCTCCCCAAATGCTTGTTTTAGAAGTAAGTTTCGATTTATAGATTTCTTAAAAAATTGAGTGAAATTTGTCTCTTATAATATAATCAATCACAGCTAGACCGAGACCTTTAGCGTTTAGTTGATTTTTATCTTTATGGAACAAGGGTAAAATTTATAAATCAAACATTTAGGGGTGACTAAAATTAAAAAAAAAATTTACAAGACTTTTATTAAATTCTCCTTATCCCAATTAAGGTTCACGGGGTGCTTCTGTTGGGGTTAAAAATATATAGATGTTGACAAATGGATATGTTGAGCTGTTTTCTATTCAACAATTCAAGAATTAGGGGGTCCCCACCCCCTTTACATAATTTGCCAATTCTCTCACAAAGAGGAAGAGGTTCACGGGTGCTCTTAACATAACAAAATGACAAAAAATATCCCCTAAACTTGTAAATAATTAGTTCTCTTGGTCCCTTTTTATAATTTTTAAATTCTGTGGTCACAAAGTCTGTGGGGGTTCATTTGCAATAAGTATTTAGTTGGAGGGCATTGTTGCAATCTCGAAACCCAGACAAACATCCGTACAAAAGATAATAGCACCTAACACTAACAGTACAATGAGAAATCTTCTCTTTTATTCTCGTCCACATAAAAGATTATATTTTGTCGTTGCCCCAAATTCTCTTTTGGTTAATTGCGATACGGACCCCAAGTTTGGCATGGGGTGGGGCCTACATTATAATAGGTTGTATTTGTTCATTTCTAATTGTATTGTCTTTGATGTTCATGTCAAATATCATATTAGAAATTTATTGAATTTATAATATATTGTTATTATATATATTTTTGTGCATCATAGTAATAAGCAATATAAGATTAACATTCATTGTAATTGATGAGGCCACCTTATTGGGACACGTGGTAACCTTGGACTTGAAAAATATACGAGAGGTGAAGAAGTTCATGGATGAACGACTTTTAGTAGAAGAATGACTCTTCTTTGAGTAGACGACTCTCAGTAAAAGAATGATTGTGTCTCGGGTAGACGAATAGTGAACCGGCATACTCTTTCTTCATTTCCTTGACGAGTAGTAAATCGTAAGTGGACTCTTTCTTTTTTTTCCTTGACAAACAATAACCTCTAGATGAACTCTCACCTATATTTCTCAATTTAAAAAATACGAACAAACTTAATATTATAAACACAAAAATATAGAAAAGAGAAAAAGGAGTCACTTTTTTTTATACTCATTTCTAATGTTATTAGTAAAATTAGTTGAGGTATCAACTTAGCTATGCATAAATATTGTCAATCCCCGAAAAAGAAAACTTTATATGTAGGCAATAATATCCTTTTTCATTTAAGTCACAAGCGTAAAGTTTTCATATTCATATGGCATATCTATTTATGCATCAAAAGATATAGGAGCAAATTTGTATTATTATTATTATTATTATTATTATTATTATGGGCCTCCAGCTTTCTGACTTTCTCTTCATAGGGTACACGAATTTTGAGATAAACGATAACAGCACATGGTATCTAGGAGACATATAAACAAGAAATATTTAAATACGAAGCTGATATGATATATAGCATGATTATCGATGTGAAATAAGGAGGTCCAATCACAAATTTCTAATTTTGGAACAATTCAATTTCTTTCGAGAAATTGTTAAATTGACTTGAATTTTCCAATTATGAAGCATTGTCTCAATTTATATAGTCTTTTATCTAAATTTTCACTGATTTTTTTTAAAAATAAAAGATTTATTATTATCTTTACTTAATGTCGGTTTCTTATCGAATTCTTGATTCCGACAGAATTTTGAAATGATAGATTTCCATGTTCCTCGTATGTCTGATGAAATTAAATTTTTTTTATGAGATTTTAACAGAAAACTGAGAAAATTTTCAGTTGAAATTCGGATAGTGTTCTTTTTAGCGTTTGCTGCATTCAATAATAGAATGAAAAGATTACCTTAGGATGGAAAATTCTTCTTAAAAAAAAAGGAGGAAAAATTCTAGCTCAGACTCGACTTGGTCGGACTCAACCAATTAAAAAGGCAAGTGTATTACACTTGCTATTTGATTGGTCACTCTCCCCAAATTTTCCACCAACCACACGGCAAGTGCAAAACACTCGCTCCCTCATTACACCGGTTTGGCCGAGTCAGACTCGAGTTAGAATTACCCACTTAAGAGAGTAGGAAACTAGTTTGAGAAGGAAGACAAACTTTGTTCCAAATAAAGTAAAAAGGGATTTTTCCTATCTCTACTCATCCAAATGTGTTTTTGTATTTTCGGTGTAAAATCTTATCATAATTCATAGCATCTCTTTATCAACCTATTTTGAGTTATTGTGTGCCTCCCCTAACAGCCCGAAACTCGCCCTTCGATATTGTCCGTTTTGGTCGGCTAAGCGACACCACCCTCACGGTTTTACATTTTCCCGATGGAAACCCCACCCAGAAAAGGCCTCTACTCAGGAGAGGGACCTCAATCTCCTTATAAGGCAGGTATCTTGGCCTCTCCAATCCGATGTAGGACAAGCTTGCCTAAAGTAGGGAGTCTTACAGTCCACCCCCCATAAGGGCCCAGCGTTCTCGCTGGCACACCGAATCCGGGCCCCGACTCTGATACCAAATTGTAAAAGCCCGAAACCCGCCCTTCGATATTGTCC
>JBBMKE010000001.1:19857453-19867777 GCA_037834125.1 Lippia alba | reverse complement strand
ATTGAATTAAAATTATGACTACAAATATATTTATTGAAAATATTTATATAAACTTTATCAAACCGCCAATCCGCCCGTTATATAACCGCACCCGTCCAACCCGAACCGTGCGGTTTGAAAAAATAATTATGAATTTACGATTTATAATTTTACAGACCCGCATACTTTGGGTCAGGTGATATTTTACTACAAAACCGTCTATACCGACCGCGTACACCCATATTTGATTGTATAATAAATTTTAGATGGGCAAGAATTTGAATACTTTAAATAATAATAAGATTCTCAACAGAGTCACAACCTTTCTTGGTTAAAATGTGAGCATAAAGCCATAAACACTTTCTTATCTATATATGTACCGAACATGAGTATACCAAAATTTTCAGAACAAATCACATCGATTTTTAACAATCTCTCTAAGATGTTAGTAGTCAATATTAGCCTATTTAATCAAATAAATAGCCAATCGAGAATCAATATTAACGACTAGTTTATCCACTCTTTTTTCTCATACAATTCGCAGACCTTCTCTCAATTTCAAAAACTATGTTGTTGTAATTGGTATTTTATCCTAAAATAAAGTTCAAGGTTTTAAATATGTACTCGTGAACAAACCTGCAAGATCGGGTGAGTCTTGTCAATAAAAGGCAACTTCAGTACACCAACTAGATTAAAAAAAATAAGGAAGCATGAACTATATAATTAGGAATTATATTTAAGAATAAATATGTAATATATTTGCTACTTACGATGATATTTAAGGAAAAATATGCAATATATTTGCTATTTACTATGTACGGATATTCCTAAAATATTATTATAGTATATCGTATCGTGTCGTATCATATCAGATATTTATATTCGATATCGTATCCGACACTTCTCACATGAAAAAAAAATTATATCATTATGTCCATATCGTGTCGTATTTATATTACTGTATTCAAAAGTCATATATTTGTATTTGTTTTTAGGTAGTTGGCCACTGGCATGTTGACAATGCACACAATTAATTGCCATCGCAATCCATGCAAGTAATATATATGCCAAAAGTGGCTGCACGAAACGACGTCGAGTGGATTGTGGATCTTTGTCTGGGCAATGTACCTACAGGAACCATTTTTTACTTCATATGTAGACATTTTTCTACCTTATTTAAAAAATAAAAATAAAAATTATATTGTTTTCAACTTTGGGATAATTCCTCAAAACTCCTCAAGTATAAACTAAAATTCATTTTCACTCCCCAGTTTTGAAAAAGTTCATGTTCACTCTCCAAGTGAAAAACAAAATTCCTTTTCAGTCCCAAAAAACAATAAATGTTGTATCAAAATTCAGGAATTTACGTACTCAGATCCCAAAATAACATACTCAAATCCCAAAATATTGTATTTCACTGTTTGTACAACATTTTGGGATCTGAGTATGTCATTTTAGAATCTGAGTATATAAATTCCTTAATTCTGATACAACATTTACTGTTTTTGGGGAGTGAATGAGAACTTTTTTAAAACTGAAAAGTGAAAATGAAAATTTTCAACTTTTTGGTACTATTCAAAGATTACTCCTTGAACTTTTGTCATCCAAGTTTACAATATAATTGGAAATGAATTTTTCGCAAATGGACTAAAGTTTATTTACTTATTTCTGAAGAAAAAGTGAGTGCAATTATACAAAAGGAATTCTTTTTTTATATACGTGATGTGATGGTAGAAACTTGTTCGTCTAATTGATTTTCCTTGTGTCAAATAATATAATAATTAGTGTACCCAAAAAATATATCAAAATAAGTAGTTAATAGGGTCGAAAAACATTCAAGGGTCAAATTCAATTATAATATTATATGGGGTTAAAAGATTAAAATTAAAATTTAAAAATAAAAGAAAAAATCATATTTTAAGCACATATATAATTAATAAATTAAATTTATAGGGTCAATTGGCTCACTACTTACTATGTAGCATCGCCCTTGCCTCTGATTATGAAAATAAAGAGAACCTAGCAAGGCTATCATATATGTCAGTCCGTTCAATATCGTCCGAAAATTAGAATTATATACGTTGCATGATTATCATACATATTAATTCGTTCAACGTCAATTAAATAAAAAATTATTTACATAATTAACAAAATTTAATGACTCTCACCTCATTAATTAATTTTTTTAAAGTGAAATAAAGCACAAACTAATTAACATATTATCCGTAAGAATATATATATATATATATATATATATATATATATATATATCTTCTATTTAAGTTTCAAAATTCATCTTGCTTGTTATGAATGTGTGTCGGGCGTGTTAACCCCTTACGGCCTTACCACATCTACTGAACATTAATACGTTACTTAGTATCTAATAATATTTTGATAATTCTCACCTTATTAACTATATAATATACTTGTAAATTTATTATCATTATTATTATTTGCATATCGAAATCACCCATTTTTCTTAGCAAGAGTGGATCACACGTTTGAATGCATGGACAAAATTAAGTGCTACTGCATGTGGAAGAGTAACGTGCCGGTCATGAAACTGCAAACAATGGATATATATATATATATACACACACACTTTAATGTCGGTAAACAACATGGGGCATATGTAACGCGTATTCATTCATAATTTCATATGCAACGCGCATTCATTCATAGTAAATTTAGTTATGACAAAGGGGCTTTAGATTTTAAATTTGTGTTTCAGTTTTTATTTTATTTTTATTTTACTCATATACATATGTGTATCATCAATAAACTATTGAGATTAAAAAAGAGATTTTTAATATACGTGGTGCATGTATGTGAGAGACAAAACACGAATTTGAGATCCCAATCCCGACACGAGTTTAAATCTTGAAAATAATTAAAAAATAATATTTATTTTTATAAAATAAATTAATATTATAATAGTAAAAGAGTGTCAATTGCCGATAATTAGATGCTAATCTGGGTTGGTTTAAGTGGTTAATATGTTCATTTTTCAGGCAATATTTCGGATTCTGGGGTAAAAATATAAAATTGCTCAATATTAGATACATACAATAATATACACGATATTTTTAAATATGCATATATAAAAAATGATAATATGTTTTATTTTCTAAAGAACTATATCATTTTTTCATACTAAGCCACTGATTTCCTTTTAACGCCACGTAAATTCTATGAAACTCTAGGGTGATGTATATATAAATAGATGTTTAAGCATTTTTTGAGAAGTTTATTTTCGATAAATATCCCGTTAGTCTTACTCGTTATTAAAAAAATTTATGAACAATTTTGTAAAAGCCGGTTTTGCTTAAAATATAGTTTTCCAACCAAAATCTTATTATAAGAATATTACTCTACACCAATAAATCAAAATATACAGGCGATTAATAGATGAAATCGTAGTTTAATATTGCCGAGCTTTTTAGGCATTGGTTCAAGTTTGGAATTAGGTTCAAATAGGAGAATTTCAAAACTCGAAGGTCATTATTGGGCTTATCGATGAAGCAGACACCAACACGTATTTTTAACTAGGACAACATTATCCTCGACATTCAAAATCTTATTCATAAATCATGAGAGGTTAAAGTTAAACATATTTTGAAACATGATTTCAATTGCCGCACAAATTGTTCGGTGAAAATAGGTCATAAATTACGTGTGTTGAATTTTTCTCCCGGAGTTAGTTGTGAAGTCTTTAAATTTCCTATGAGGCTTATAGTATTGGTTAAATGCTTTTTTGATTTTTTGTTTTACTAAATAAAAATTCTAAACTACAAAGGATGCGTTTCAACCCAAAACTCTTAAGATTAATTCCTCTTTTTTCAAGATTTTACTGAAGTAAAACAGGATTTCAGAGAGATTAATCAATAGATCAGACAAAGGGTCTCTTTTATAGAAGATCTGAATGCATTTAACGTTATCTCTTCATAATTGGAAGATCTTTTATTGAAATTGTTACGATCTTGACAGATTCTTTATATACTGCGTAGTTATTATTTTTTGCATAACACTCCTCCAAAATTCTCTTCTCTCCAACTCGCCGCGAGCTGATCGTTCTGTTTGCTCCTACTCAATCCCACAAACTTATATGTTTGCCTAAGTTTAGTGTTTTGGGCTTCCGACCTTATTCACGTGTTAGACTGAACCTTAAGTTAATTAGATATGACCCATAACAACAAATCACAATATGCAGTCGAAAAATATAGAGCCTCATGTCCCGAGTGCGCTGGACGCTTTTCATGCAAAAAATAAAATAAAATAAAACAATATATATATATATATATATGTATATTTATTTATTTATTTATTTATTTATGTCATAGTATCTATATCGTTAGAAATGGGATCTATGGGGTAAATATATAAATAGGGGGAATTACTTTTGAGTACCCGCAAGTTTGACTTAATTACAACGTAGTCCATATTCTTTCAATTATTACTATATTGTCCCTTATTGTATTATTATGTTACAAAATGATCCTTATATTAAGTTGAAATTACATAATGGTCTCTGAGAACCCTAAAGGGATCTCAGTTGAAATCATCATACCTCAGGGACTATATGGTAATAATTGAAAGAATAGGTACTTCATTATAATTAGACCAAACCCGGGGGTACTCAAGTGGAATTTGCCCTATATAAATATTTATTAGGAACATATGAGAAATATACATCTAACTACCTTACTATTATTATTAGGTTTAATTACAATATAATCCATCTTTACTAGAAAATTATAATTTAGTCCTTATAATTTATGTTCCATTAGTAGTCCTCTCATCCCGTTAGCTAGGGTTCTGTTATAATTTTGCCTTGTCATTCTGAAAACACCCTTAATCATTTTCGCAATTTTTGAAATTGAAAGGGTCTTTTTGTTGGAGTATGTAATAGATAGAAATTTTTTTTAATATTTTTCAAATATTTCATATAATGGTATTTTGGTAATTTCAAAAATTATGAAAATACTTAAAGGTATTTTTGGGATTACAGTAAAAAATAATGACACAACCCTGACAAAACAGAGTGGCTACTAACAGAACATAAATTAGAGAAAATATATTATAATTTCCTAATAATAATTACTGATTAATGAGGCAATATAACAAGAATTTTACTATTTATTTTTCTTACCCAATTAAATTATGGACTAATAAAATAAACACACTTTCTTGGTATATATAGATAAATTTCAAATAGATAGGATCATTCCACACCCTTATTTTTGACTCTATTTCTATATAATATATATCATATTTGTATTATCGCATTGGTATCATTAGGTTGTCACGACAAACATGTTAATTATGCAGGAAAATAGGAATGAAGAATTAGTTCCCCTCTCTCTATCTGAAAGTCGAAGTGGGGCGGGATTATGATGGTGATGATCGTGCGGTCCATGCTGCCGTTTGATATTTTCTCTTCTCCTTGGCTGCACCGACGCCTATGTTACTTCATAGTTCATACTATACTGTCACTCCAGCTGCTACCGCAGAATACTGCATCAATGCCCTCATATCACCATCATTGCTCATTACTGGCCTATCATATATATTTTAATGAATATGATTATATTAATTTTCTTTATAAAATTCACAACGTAATAGATCTTCGATAGAATCATATAAATATATATACGATCATCCTTGACCAGCACCCTTGGGTAACCTAATTTTGGAATGCAGAGCTCTTCTTGCTTGTCCTTGAGAAGCAAAGATTACTCATACATGACGTGAAAAAAACACATGGGATCTCTTTGTGGTCTCACAGTTTGAAGACCTAATGATGATTTGAAAACATTCTTTAAGGAGGATCAACCTCCTGATTAAGACCTTGAGATCTCCTTTTTGTATCAATGTATATATACACACACACGAAATGACATATTGTATAAAAAAGAAAAGATATCGAGGAAGTATTTGTACATCATAAGTCCAATAATTATTTGAAGGAAAATTTACGTCTGATACATTAAGACTTAATTATAATGCAACCCATCTAAATTGAAAAATTATATTTTAATCTATAATTTTTAAAAATCGTTTGTGGTCCCTAACATCAGTTAGAGTTTTGTTATGTTATTCAAAAAATACTCCTAAAATCTTTTAATTGATTTGTCAGATCAGCGATTGTATTGTTTAATCTTATAATTTATATGGTTTGTAAATATTTGTAAATTTAAAGATACTTTTATAATTTTGTTTATATTCAATGTAACACTCATACAAACTTTTAAGGGCGTAAATGTATTTTATAAATTCTGTTAGCTAGGAATTTCAAATTAAACAAGACTTACAGAGATTAAAATATAAATTTTCTATTTGAATGAATTAATTACTTTGTAATTGACATAAATGTATAGTGTAGTCAGATCTAAAATTTTTAATTTTTAATTTTTTTTTGTGTGCTCTTATTATGATTTTTATTTTAAATTGATTATTATAGTTTCTTAGATGTTTATTTCAGCTTGGGAGTATTTAAATTTGAATTGCAAGAAATTAATATTTGGATATTAAATCTTTTTCAAAGAAATTCCGTGCACATTATTTTATAAATCCTATTTTATTTAATGATATTTAAAATATATTAAACATAATATATATGATTGAATAATTAAAACATGTTTGAAATCAACATCGCCCCATCTTGTTATCATAATTTAAGAGCTTTGTTTCACCAACTTGGTTTAAATCCTTCCTAATTTCTTTTATGAATGATGTGAGACATTACAACTTATGTCACATTGTTTTTAATTTTTATAGGTAAATGATATGCGGTATTTTAGACATACTATTTTAATTTGAGAATCTAATATTAGTTAGGGTGTTCGACTAACTTGTAAGAATGAGTTATCTTTCTCTTAACAATAAAATTTTAAAATAGATCGAAAACCCGATTATGAGTACTATCTGAGCAAAATCACTCTATAAACAACACTTGAAACTTCATGTGCAGGGACGGAGGCACGGAGGGTCCCCTCTAATGATTTTTTTTTTATTTCTAATTATATAATTTAGAAAATTATTATTTTTGTTCTCTATTTTTAAAGACTTAATCTCTTTACTTTAAAAAAATTACGATTTCACCATTTTAAAATAACTTATTTATATTTTTAAAATTTTAAATTTTCGTTTCCAATAGCAGATCTTGATTTTATTCCTACTCATGTGTGTACAAATTGGAGGGCCCCGTTCCATTCAAGGACGTGCGCGACTATTTTATATTGATCAGGAAAAAAATATTGTTCGACTTACAAGAATAGAGTGGACCTTCGTCACAAACTATGATTCGAAGACCATTGTTGAAGAAAAAATATTTAATTGGTGTCAACCATATCAACAAAAGCCAAATTAAAACTATATTCTTAAATTTTGATTTATCAAAATTTTCTTTTAGCTCGTCATATTATTAGAAATTGGCGATCAAATTAAAGCCCCTCATATTCTTAAAATTTAATATTCTTTGTAATGCAATGAAAGATGATTGCTTATATTGCCAATTGGCAACAAAAATCATGCTTTAATAGAGCTTTCAGCCCTTCTACAAAATATGCAAATTTAAAGCCGTCTCTCCGTATGAAGTCATCCACAATTAACTGTGGACCTAATGTTTAACAACAAACGTACACATATACATCTAATTAATTGCTCATTATAATTCCCCTAAATTCAAATCGAGCGAACCATGTTAGTATAAAGAACATCCCATCAACGATATTTGAATCGAAAATAAGTAAATACAATTTTTTTTCATACTAATTAAAACTCAATTCTCAAAAATTTAATATTTTTTTTGAAGAAAAATATATTCATTTATTGGTGAACGTCCAGATCTACCATGTTTAGAAAATTTTATTGACTTATAGAACAAAGTACATAATTTACCAAAAATAGCAAAATTAACAAAAGAAACTGCAGTAAACTAATTCCTCTTTAATAGAGATTTGAAATGAATAGTTGACCATGAGAACCAAGTCTTACTAGCAAGTAGCAAGGTGATTAGGTTGGTCATACTAATCATAATTTTATCACACTTAATTTATAACATAATTAGAAAAATTCTTGAAAAAATGTTGATAATAGTGCGGTGAAGTACAATTTTAAAAAAACCAATACGAATTGGTCTAAGTAGCATACGGGTCATTCTTGAAAACAGTATTTTTGGTTCAAATTCCTTGAACCACTTGGACGTACGTGTGTGTAAAAAAAAGGGGTACAATTAAAAAAAAATCAATTAAAATGTCACATATATCATGAATATAACTATGAAATTTTAAGTCAATAATTTTGATAATAGACTGAATATATATTTTAATTGAATCTAGATTTACGTACATATACATAAATTTTATTATTCATTTATATGAGTCGAGTCAAATTGAACCATTAATTTGTAAAATTCTCCCTATCTATGTTGGTTATATAAGAGATCCATGTGTTGGGCAGCACAACTCAATGACGTCCACCTACGCAAATACACAGTTTGAATGCAAAACTTCGAACGATCATAACTTAGCGTAAAAATGTCCTTTTGGGGCATTTTTTTTTCCATTCTTGCATAGCTGCATATGTAATTATAGTGTATGAAGAGTACCATATAGCATGTATAAAAAAATAAAACTATTTTGATTCTTTTGCACCAAATTGATCACAAAAAGATAGGTCCGGGGCAAAACCGTCATTTCACACGGTCATCTTCCTCATCCAGCTCCTCACACTGACTTTTAACCCCCTCTCATTAATTATTCAATTTATTTAATGCTGCAAAACCCAGTCGGTGTCCTCTCTCTCCCTATCTCTCTCCTCACGCTCTCTCTCTCACACATTGCACCCTCCAATGTGTGAGAATTTCACGGCATTCTTGGGGGTTTCCTCGTCTACCATTTTCCCAAAAAGGCAAAAACCCAATTCCAAAATTTTATCTTTACTGTAACAAATCCTGATTTTCCACGCAAAAAACCACTAATTAAAGAAAACTTTTTTTTAAAATAAAAAACAGAGTAATGTATATGTAGTGTTTACTGTGATCCCATCTCTCTCATCACCGTCTGCAATCATTAAAATAGTGAAAAATAAAGAATTAAACAAAAACCCATAAAGAAAAATTGGATCTTTCTTTAGCTGTATATATATAGAGCGATATCCTCGTCTCACTCCAAGAGCGCATACATACTGAGCACCGACGTTTTACTCAGAAAAATGAGCCTATGAGCTGAGTTTCTGGTGCTTTTGTCTGTCCCAGATCTGGATTGGGGAGATACGGAATTTTGAGGTATGTGGATGGCTTAGTTGATTCTTTGGAGTGGTTTTGTGTTTTGATTGTAATGCCTGTTGAGGGAATTAATCTTTTGAAGTTCTTGGCATTTGGGTTTTGTGGGTTGTGATTGGATCTTGTTTTTTGATTTGGGTTTCTGGGGTTTGGTTTTGTGGGGTGATGATTGGTGGGAATTGGGTTTCTTGGATTGTGATGTGTGTGTTCAGATCTGGGCTGTTGGGGTAAGATTTATCGGGGTTAATTATGGCAATTGTTTTGAGATGTGATGGGTTATGGTGGAATGCGGATCTGATTGGGAGAAAGTTGAATCTTTTATGTATCACTGTGTGTAATTATGTTTTTTTGTGTGTTTCAGTCGGATCTAGTGGATATCTAGATTTGATTTAATTAAGGAATGTTGTAGATGTTGAATCGCTGTAATTAATGCTGCTGTTTTAGTTTACTTTTATGATATTATCTTCTTTAGATTTCGAGCATTTATATGATTTCTGGATTTAGTTCTTTTAAATTTCTGCTACTGAGTTTGAGTTCTTTTAATTTGTATTAAATCTTCTTATCTGCTTGTTTTGAAGGTGGAGAAAGAAAATTTCTCGAGAAAAGATTGAGAAACGCGCAAGTTGAAGCATGGCTTTAGGAAAATACTCTAGAGTGGACGGCCGGAAATCGTCGAGCTATTGTTCGACGGTTACGGTTGTGGTATTTGTAGCCCTTTGTCTAGTCGGAGTATGGATGATGACATCATCATCTGTAGTTCCTGGCCGGACATCAGATGCTTCACAAGAGAGCAAGAACGAGGTGAAAACGTCGAGCAGTGCTGAAATCAAGAACGATGTTGCCACCGACAATGAGGAAAGTAACAATAACAATAATAATTCTGGTGAAGATAATAATGCAAATGGCGAGAACAAGCAGAAGCAGTTCGAGGATAATCCCGGTGATTTGCCTGAGGATGCAACAAAAGGTGACAGTAATGTGAATCCGAATCAGGCGGAGAAAAAGGAGCCTTCTGAGGAGACGGAAACAAATACAGAGGAAAAACCAGAAAAGAAAGATGAG
>JBBMKE010000001.1:19836145-19854474 GCA_037834125.1 Lippia alba | reverse complement strand
TGATTTCTTTATAAGCTTATAACTAGAAAGGTTTTCAACTGTCATGTTTAAAATGTTTGTATAAAATGAGATCATATATTAGGTCAAAATAAAGTAATTTGTGAAGAATGGATTAGGAATTCCATACTTATAATATATGCTCCTGGAATTTTATTTTGGGAGCTAAAGCTCTTTACTTAAACATATTTGAAATGTCTCAATAGCTGTTAAACATTTTTTGAGATTTTTTTGTTAAAATATGTTACATCTTTGTTATACTTGAGTAGGATTGTATCATAGATGGGATTCTTTCTTTTATACTTTCTATATCTATGCGAGAATCTTATTCTGATGCTATAATACCATGTTGAGATGAACTATATAATTGTGTATTATTCACAACGAAAAAGAAATACCAAATCCCAATATATATATCGAGATTATTGAGAAGCAAGATGTGGAAACTCCTATCTAATATGTAATTGAGACAAAATATTTTCTAAATAGTTTTGAAGACCTTAGAGGCTCTCCCAAAAACCTATTAGCGGCATACACTAGATTTTACTTTTTTTAATCTCCTTTTAATTTTGATCAGGAATGTACCTTTACAAGCATGCATGCACAAAATCCCAGTTGCTTCATCTGAGCGTGGGGCTCAATGGCCCGAACAGTGGCCAGCAAGGGTGGAGAAGACACCATATTGGTTACCAAGCTCTGATGTTGGGGTTTATGGTAAACCCGCTCCTGAAGATTTTGCAGAGGATTATAAACACTGGAAACGTGTCGTTAAGAACTCGTATCTGAATGGATTGGGAATAAACTGGTCTACCGTCCGGAATGTCATGGATATGCGAGCTGTCTATGGAGGGTAAGATGATCAAACCTTGTCTTGTCATCTGGAGATTGCTTACTTATATGTAAAATGACAATTTGCCTTCATAAAGTAGTTTTTTTGTCTGAGGGACCATATATATAGTACATAAACAACTCCAGTTTGCTGCAAACTAATATCAATGACTCCAATTTGCAGATTGGCAGCAGCTATGAGAGAGTTGAAAAATGTGTGGGTGATGAACGTCGTCTCCATCGATGCCCCTGATACACTACCCATCGTTTACGAAAGGGGGCTTTTCGGAATTTATCATGATTGGTGTGAATCATTCAGTACTTACCCAAGATCCTATGATCTACTCCATGCCGATCATCTTTTCTCAAAAATCAAAAAGAAGTAAGTGATCACCATAAAATTTTCCATTTATATTCCTCAAATATTTTCACACGCTTGTTCTAAACTTTTCTCGCATATAATAATAGGTGTAATCACATGGCCTTGGTTGCTGAGGTTGACCGGATTTTGAGACCCGAAGGGAAAATCATCGTGCGGGATACAGTGGAAACCATTACTGAGCTAGAAAACATATTCAAATCTATGCAATGGGATATTAGAATGACATACTCCAAGGATAAGGAAGGATTGTTGTGTGCCCAGAAAACCATGTGGAGGCCTAAAGAGGAAGAAACGGTCACTTATGCTATTTCCTGAACAAAGAACACAAAAAGTGGTTGATTCTTGAGGCCTGCTTCGTGCCACAGAGATTTTTAGGTAAATTTTTTAAAAGTTTTATCTGGAACTGCAATGAATGTATTTTTTCGGGTCGTGTACCATGTCTTAGCCGGATTAGTTTTTTTTTTTTTTTTACAATTTTTAGTTTTAAATTCTTGGTTTTAGAGGTTTTGTTGGAGTTGTGTCAACTGTAATCATGTATTATTAGTGGCTGTGAAGAGAGGGAAGTGAAAGAGTCTCCCGGTGTAAGGGTCCGTGGGTTCAACTGCAGAAACAAGGAAACTCGTCGTTATTATTCAAATTCTATTCTTGGATATTGTTGATTATGGCAACACTGTTAGATTGAACGTATCGTTTTAGTCGGTTTGATTTTATTGCCGGAGTTGGATTGGTTTTTTTGACTGAATGCTGTCTCTGTGTGATAAAATAAAGTTAAGCAAATTGAGATATTAGACAGCAATTTATGCTTTACTTCTTATTGTATATTGGAAGGACTTTGTTCTAAGTAGGGGAGTAAATTCAGAAAAATTGAGCTGTGCAGGTGGTGTGTGTTGGTTTTGGAAATAGTTTTTGAGGTCTTAAAATGAGTAGAGTTTATTAAACATTTATTCGAGGGGTGTAAATGTGTGTGAGTTTATTAAACATTGAAAGCTGTTTCCTGCTGTGATATAGTGGTATAAATCAGTCGAGCTCGTGCCGAGTTCGGTGTATATGAGTTTATCGAGTTTGCGTTCATGATTTGAGCTCGTATCGAGTTTTGTGTAAATGTTATGGGATAGAAGCCCCGAAAGTTTGCTTGTAGATGAGTTGAGTTCGGCGTAAATGAATTGCAGCTCGTTTGCTTGTAGTTGAGTTGAGTCCGGCGTAAATGAATTGCAGCTCGTATAGAGTTTCGAAAGAAACTATGTGATTGAAGCTCGTATAAATCTATTCCCTTAAGAGTTGGAGAATGTCGGATTCATTTAGTGTACTGAAAATTTTTAAGCTCTTGAGTTAAAAGTCATGAACTCAACTTGATTTCAGAACATGGGGATAACTGTAAATATGATTGTAGGAAAGGTGCAACATATAAACTTCTTTTGACACGATCGATCTCAATCGATTATATAATTTAGTAGTGTAGTTTAATAGTTCGAAGAATAGAAGCTATACTAGTTAGGTATTTTGTATTTCCAGCTCCAGAAGAAGAGCCTATATCTTACTGGACTCACTGAGTTTGAACACAATGACATACCACACCAAACAACTTCAATCAACTATACGAGTAATGTAATAAATACATTGTTATTTGTCTAGAGATGACACCAATGTACGATGCTTCGCCCCTTCAACAGCTCCATTGAAAGTTTTATAAATGACTATTACAATTAGGAATGGAATTTGCACCAAAAAATAAAAAAACTTACAATTAGGGATGGAATTAGTATTTACGATAAAGGGGATAAAAATTTATAATATCAAAAATATAAATAATATTATTATTAAGAGTGGAGAAATCGTAATTTATTTTAAAATTAAAGGGGTAGAATATGTAATCAGGGGTGACGAAAATCCAAAATTAGAGGCGCAAAAATATTTTTTTTAAAAAATATGTAAATAGTTATAATTTTTTTTTAAAAAAAATTGAGTGGGACCCATCCCTGTGGCCCTTTGTTTCAGTTGATGAGAATATTAGTGAAGCAAAAATTTATTTAATTTAACATATATATAAGAGCGAATGTTCAATTGTAATCATACAACCACGCTCACAATTTGAATGTACCTGCCGGCTGCATGTGATGTCTACCTTTTAAATAATATTTGTGGGGAAAATGTCCCTGGCCCCCTGTGATAATGAAAATCTTCTATTAACCCCCCCTGAAAGATAAAAATTGTCTAAGCCACTGCTCTTGTTATTTTTAAAAGAGCACGGTTCCCCCTTAATGGAACACGTGTTGTCCACGCGTGAATTTTAAGAGTGTTATACGTGTTTTTTTTTTTAAGTTAAAGCACATGAATTGACTAAATTGCCCTTATTATGTTTTGAGATACTTAGTGCCTCTTTCTTCCTTTCTTCTTCAATTGGCAGCCATTTTTTTTTTGCAGCTTGAAGCTTTGGAGGCTAGGGTTTTTCCATGGTGTCTTGCTCCACCAAAATGCTCGATTCATCGATTTGAGGTAGGGGAAAACACCTTACTGCAAATGCCCATCAAAGTGTGAGATTAAAGTGGTTGAATCTCAAGAGAAATCTTCAAAAGGTCAGCTTTATTATTGTTGCCCTAACATGAACCCACAATGTAAATTCTTTCGTTGGTGCAATCAGGTTAGAGCTACTATTGGCTCTCATGGTTTCTTAGTTGAAATTGATGCGGGAAATGAGCCATTTAGCTATTCAAATGCTAAAGAAGAAACTGAATTGAGGAGGTTGCTGATGTGGTTTCAAGGATGTCAATTGTTGTTGGTTCCTCAAGGAATGAAGCCAATGAGACTTTCATACACATTTCCTGGGTATTTACTATTGTTTTCTTCACAATGATGGTGATGTTTTGGATGAAAATGTGTATAAGTTTTTAGTGTCAGGGGGTGTTAGTGTAATATCAAGGAATTCGTGTAATGTTTAGTGTTCATTGTAATCTCCTTTTGTAACAAAATATGTCAGATGAATGAATGATTTAGTTGTGTATGTTTCAAATGTAGTGAGTGATTCATAATTCTCATTCCATTTCATATATTTGAAAATGATGCATAAAATGCTAAAATATTTGAAAAAAAAATAAAAAAAATGTAAGAACTACACTAAGGTTAAGGAGAAATGCAATATTGCCTATAAATGCACAACATATGATCCAGAACCAAAAGGATACGCATTTCACCAAAATACACCATCACAGATGGTGTTTGCCAGTTATGTACAAGTTTCACCAAAATACAAGTTTCGTACAAGTTTCCCCAAAATACACCATCACATATGGTGTTTGCCGTACTAAACTTGATTGACAAAAATTCATAACTGAGCATATGCAAATACACTTGCATTGTTCTTAAAGAAACACCTAGCCTACATAACTACACATTTCATGTTCTTGAAGACGTCCCGAGTCTTTTGCCCTTGAGTCTACTGTTGACTGTAGGTGCTGCAGGTGTTGCTCTTGAAGGCTATCCTGTTGCAGGAGCTGTGGAGCCTCTTACAAGATGTGAATCTTGGCTCTAATAAAATTCAAACAATTAGTATGATTAAAGTATAAATTATAATGGATGAATAAATGTGCTATTTATTTTACCACAGTTGAAGCATTCATGTTTTCAGCTCTTCCTTGTTCTTCATTCTCAACAGCAGACTGTGCATCCTGTCAAAATTCATTAATAACTTCAGAACTTGTTTTGCAACAAAAACATAAACATAATATTTTATAAAGCATACCTTGTAAAATTTGCTTTTCGGATGTGGTGGGTTAGTACAGGAAGCTCTGTTATGTCCTTTAGCGAAACACCTCTGACAAGTGTGTGTTAAGCCCTTTCTTGTGGACACAAACCCCTCATCTGCAGCTTTCCTCCTAACTTTAGTGGGTCTGCCTCTCTTTGTCTTTATATGTGGGGCTCTCGGTGGTTCATAAGGAGTCTTAATGTATTCAATTTCTAAAGGGACTCCATGTATCATATTCTCATACACTTTCAATTAAAGCTCCTTGGTGAAGCAAGGGTCCACAAAGTTATCCTCTTCTTCTCTTTTGTTAGTTATGGCAGCAAGTGCATAACAACATGAATAATCACACAGTTCAAACATCCTACAAGTGCAAGTCTTTTTGTCAAGATCAGCTATATATACATTTAGAACATTTAGAATTGGGGAGGCATGAATTCTCCAACTGCATTTCTCATTCTCATCTAGCTGTTATTCTTGCATTCTCATTTCTAATGAAATGCAAGTCAAATCCCTCCCTTACACAGTAGTCCCTTAAGCACTCTCTAAACCACTGAGTTGTTGAGAAATGTTGGCCAACCTTTGGTTTAAAATTTTTCAAAGCTGTGCTTTCTCTGACCCATTCATTTTCTTCTCTCTCACCATCTGAATTTGTTGCATCAAGCTGAGGTGGACCATCATCTTCATTACAGTCACTGTACCAAGCTTCACAATCTGCTGCTGGATTAGTTGGCTTTGATTGACTTGCTTGTACAGGTGCAACTTTGGCCATCTTCTTTTTATTCTTCATTTTTTTTTCAATTTGACAATCAGTTGTGCCTTAGTAGGACGATGAGATAAAGTCATTGATTTTCAAAATCATCTTGGCAACTTGGGACAGGTCAGACAGGTCCTATTTCTTTGGGTTGGCAGTAATGGAATGCTTTCATTATCCAAAAATGAAGAACATTTCGGACCAACAGATCAGTCCAATAATAATACCACTCACTGGTAAATAGGGCAATACTTCTTCGTTCGTCAATATCCTCTATTTGAATGTCCGCTATAGCCGTTTTGTTAATAGGAATGAAACGGCTATAGTTGGTATATGAACTACTGGGCGGCCAATTAGGGGTTAATATGTAATTTTCCAAACAACAGGTTGGACCTAAATGTAATTGTCCGCTTTTAGATTTGAACAAGTTAAACGAAATAACTTTTAGGGAGATTTAATTTGACTATCCTTCTATTAGTCCTAATTACAATATAGTCTATCTAGATTGGAAAATTACATTTTAATCCCACAAATCTTATTTGGACTGAAATTCCTAATGGAATTTGTAAAAGTAGAATTATGCCCTTGATGGTTGTATGACTGTTACATTGAATATATGACCAAAATTACAAACTCATCCATAAAGTTTACAAAAAATAACAAAAAAATCCCTACAAATTATGAATTTAACAACGAACCAGGAGTATTTTTGGAATGACATAACAGAACCCTAGGGACTACAAACGGTTTCAAACGTTAGGGACTAATATGTAATTTTCCAATCTAGATGGAGTACGTTGTAATTAGGCCTAATACTAGGGTACTCAAATGTAATTCTCCCTAATTTTTAATTATCAATAATTTATATATAGATAAACAATATTAAATCTAAAACTAAGTATCAGTAAAAGAGTAAAAGAATTTAATTCTAGAAGCCAAGTTAAAGAGTAAATAGACAAAAAAAAAAGTTGAAAGAAAATCATTTATAAGTTCATTGAAAATGAAAATCCTGTGGTTGAATTTTTCTTTAATGGAAAACTAATTGTTAAGGAATAGGTACGTATTTATTTGGGTTGGTAGTAATGGATGCTTTCATTACAATGAAGAACATTTCCCACCAAAAGATCAGTCTAATAATACCACTCACTGCTAAATAGCGCAATGCTTCTTGGTCAATGTCCGCTATTTGAATATTGAACATCATAACAACAAATAGGAATAAAACGGGTATAGGGAGCTCAAACTATCCGTTAGAATTAGGGAAAATATTAGGGGTGAATATGTAATTTCCGAAAAAAGAGTGCAATGTCAAGAACCTAAATTACTAAATGTAATTGTCCCTTTTTAGATTTGAACAAGTTAAACAAAATAATTTTTATGTATCAGCAAATTATATATATAGATAAACAATATTAAATCTAAAACTAAGTATCAATAAAAGAATTTAATGGTAAAATTCTGAAGCTAAGTTAAAAGAGTAAATAGACAAAAAAAAAGTTGAAAGAAAATCATTTATAAGTTCATTGAATATGAAAAGCCCATTGATTTATATTATGTAATATGTACATTTAACACTTCAGCAAAAAGCACTCTACCACGGGCGGAGCACTGCGTCTTGCGCGGTGTCCCTCATCCTAGTCTGAAATAAAAGTCTGACTCTACATGGGTTACCGTTGGGGGTGTGTCCAGCTAATACATCCAGCTTAGCCCTAATTTGAGGGTCCACTTGATCCGCGTCAGCTGCCACATCGCCAATTCTTCCGCATGATCTGCCATTTATGTATGTAATGGGATCAAATTAGATCCATTAAAATATTTGATCCGATTAATAATAAAAAAAATATTTTTTTATATAAAAATGAATATAATTACATAATATTTAATAAATAATAATTATTTAATAAATTATTTGATGATTTTATTTATATTTACTAAAAATAAGTTACATTAAACTTATTAATAAAGGAAAATATATTTTTTAGAGTAAACAATTTTTTTTTTAAATTGATAAATATGTGAAAATTTTAATTTTGATCATTTTACTTAATAAATAAATAATTTAGTTTAATTATTATATATAAAATCGGATTAAAAAATCATAACAAAGAAATTTTTACTGACGTGGAGACGGGAATTGGTCACGTGGCGCTGATTCAGCTGCTGACTTTGAGCAGATTAATGGATTGATCTCTCCTTTTCTCAAGGAAATTGAACAATTTCCAACTCCACATTTTAATGAAAGAGAGATAAACTAAATTAAAATGCTGCGCTTATCTATGAGGAATATGCTCGAGGATTCAAATCAATCTTGGTAAGCAAATTGTTAATAATCACAACAATAATTCTTCATCAACCATAACAATAATTCTGGTATATATTTCTTCTCCCCTCAACCCCAAATCATAAACGCTTCAGTTCTCCAAACTCTGCAATCCCAAATCTTTCCCTCCTAAAATCGTCCCAACATACCACAACAGCCATGTCTAACCAGTCACTATAGTCGACGATGAATGGGGCTTCGACCGTTTGCACAGCAGCTGTCGGTGGTAGTGCAATACAAGCAGGAGGTGCAGAGATTCAATCGTTGATACGGGCGGACGGACGCTGCGCCTCCTGCTTGTATTTCACTACACCGCCGACACAGCTGCTGTGCGAATGAACCATAACTCTTATGCCGTAATTTTCTTAGTTACAAATTTATTTCCATATTTTAGAGTCAATACGTTAGCATGTATAGGGTCAGATTTTATATTATAATCTTCTTTTACCAAATTTCCCAACAGCTAAAAATTACAAGTTCTCACTTTCATTAAAATATCCAAAATCTAGATTTGATCTGTAATTAGATGTTAAATTGACTTGGATTGATGTTTATCGAAGCCTGACCGAACCATTACCATTATGATTTCACCTTCACGGCTTCAACAATCTACTTCTTACAAATCTGGAAATTTACGGTTGATACTTTGATACTAAATGCGATTTTGTTCTTTCATACTAAATGTTATTTTGTTGAAGATGTTTTCAGATTTTTGGCTCCCTGAGTCACGGGTTTGAGTTTTTTAAACGACTGTGTGTGTGAGTGTGTATATATATATATATATTTTTTTTTTTCTTTTTTTCCTAACACATGCACACTCAATCGGTGTTCGAACCCGGGATGTTAACCTGAGAATAAACGCATTAACCTTTTGGACAATCCGGTTGGTGATTGTGTGTATATTTAATATTTGATAACTACATAAGTTAATAACCAAATATTTTGAGAAGACGAATTGTTTATTATATATTCTAGCACAATTTCTCGAAATTTAGCGCATCGAACCAAGGTGATTTTGTCTAAATACATGACTTAGTATTACATCTTTGAGTTAAAATTTTTTTGGTGGGAACATCTTGGAGTTAAATAAGTACTAACTATGAACAATCGATGATTCAATAGTTGAATGGTGAAGTCTTAGTTCGAATCTTTAAAAAGAAAAAAAGAAAGAAAGTACTAACTATGAACATTTGATATTACTAATTTCAAAATTATAATACTATCTTATTTTGAAAAACTATCACATTTATTATGTATTTGAGAAAACGAACGTTTTTATCACACAAATGCAAAATTCAACTCGTGCAGTGCACCAATGCCCATCAAGACATACTGGTACCAGACCTTTCGAAAAATTTAAACGGAAAGAAGATTCATGAAAAAACTCCATTGAACAAAACATAACATTAAGCCACATAATGTAATATTTACTAAAATATCCTTATTCAATAAATTATTTATTATTTATGTTTATTAGATATTAGTGATTTTTGCACACTCAAGGAGTGTGCTTAAAAAAAAGATTGAGTTAAATATTGAAATTCATAAAGTGCATAATACATCCTTGTCACAAAAAAATTACCATATTAGCTCCTTATTGTTTCATTATTAAAGCTCATCGCCCCCTATGTCTCTTAATTTAAATAAAAATTTAAGATAGACTTAAATACCCTCGTTAATAATTATGCTCTCTCAAATTAATCCAAAATAGTTTTTTTTTCCCCAAAATTTTCACTCTCTCCTAATTCTCAACAACCCTACGCCACACTAACCAATTCCCCCGTAATAAATCTTTATGTATATTAGATTCTTAGGTACATGTATATTGTAGCACCCGCATCGATAGGCACCACATCCCCTGCACTAATTGTTCGATTCACACGTGAAATTAATTTCCACATATAAACCAAACTCATCGCGAACGGGTGACCAAAAGAAAACCTCAACTAGCTAAGCGGGGCTAACCCTTAAACCATACAATAAACGATGCAACATACAATTGAGGAAGCGATTAAGCATAATAACATAAGTGGAGAACATCTCCAATGTAAGATACATCAAGGAAGGGGAGAACGTCTCCCAAATTAAAAGTGTATCAAAAGGCCGGCAAGACCAACAAGTACCAAAAGGCTACAATCCAAAATAAACAATACAAGGGTTACAAACCCAAATTAAATACAATGCATAAAGTATTCAAGGGAATATGAAATGCTAGAACCGAAATAAAGACGACTAGACTCGACTTATTCCCTGCCTAGCAAATCCTGCAAAAGTACCTAAAGACAAACAACATGGGGTGTTAGTCCAAAGACTAAGTGAGGGGCGTAATAATTATATCGCATGCACGTGCAATCATAACTCCGAGTAAACTTTTAGAAATAACCAAGTGGTTAGTTTAGAAAGAGGCATCGCTTGGAATTACGAATATTCATTTAAATCATTAATATTCATAATCGTTACGTGACCCGACGAGTGGGTAATTCTCCAACCTTACTCCAATAGTGTGTGTGTAAAATATTTAAGTGATCATGCATACGTAATCTTGATCATAATTATAATGTGACGTAAAGCATTTTCCATCATTCTTTTCCCAATTTTGGAGAACAAGCTAGATAGGCACGAACTCCAAGTTAGTCCGTATTGTGTCGGGGGTTCATGAATTTTACCCGCTCATTCGATGGTAAGAACCACCGGCTCAAGAATACCCCACCTTCCGGCCACCCAAGTCGTGTGAAGGTATTCTCAAATGGTTCTATGTGTGAGATAAGCTACCCGACGGCCCGACACCGTTCTGGACTCATCCACACATTTTCCTGGTGCCCAATAATACTTGAATAATCTCGCCAAAATATTTTCATGAAAACATTTGAAAACATTTGCAATCTTGAAACCATTTTGAATGTAATACGTATAAGTTTACATTTTGGCCAAATTCATTTACACAAGGGATTACGGGTCAATAAATAGAAATAAAACCTCACCTTGACAAAAGGAAGTAGAAATAGGAAGCTAAGGACCTGGTTCCACGTGCTCGGGCTCGACCTCTGTGAAAATACACAAGTGTACAAGACTTAGATTCAAATGAACCAAGTCAGACGCTCGGCAATGAAATGATATCGTATTAAATGCATAAACATAATATTATGTGATGAAGATGTTCATATAAAGATCATAACACATTCCTCAACATGTACACAAGTCTTAGGAAACATAAAAGATGCGAAAAGTAAGCAATTAAAGTACGTAAATTCAAATAAAATTATAAAATAGCATACAAGCATCATTCATAATGTAAAGTATCGAAAAACATGTAAAAGAAACGAACGAAACAAAAGAACAAACAAAGAAGCAGAAACGGAATGGAGAACAAAACAAAAGGCAACAACTTAATTAGCACTAATCCAATATAATGAAAGTTTCCTTATTTGAATATAATAAAAAGTAAATTTTTTAAACTATTGTTCCAATCTCCAACACACCTCTTTTATTGCTTTCACCATTAAACCCTGACAATGACTTCAACACAACTCCAACACTCCTATCTCATCTCTTTCATCATGTAAGCCTTAACAACAACTTCATCACAACTCTTCCACCGGCTAACAAAACGTTCTCTCACAATATAAACTTCTACACTTTTTTCAAATTATAATTGTTTTCTCACATTGTTACCCTAACAACAATTTCGACATACCTCTTCCACCGCTAACAACAATATTTTCTCACAATATAATCTTATATACTTTCTCATAATATAATTGTTTTCTCACATTATAATATCAATGTTTTCTCATTTTTAACAAAATATAATAATAATAATAATAATAGTAGTAGTAGTAATAGTAATAATAATAATAATAACACTTTCACAATTTTAAATTTTCAACTCCAACAATATGTAAGTTAATATTCTTCACAATTCTCCTCACAATATGTTCTTGTCGACAGGGGTTGATCCAAGCAGTTGGAGAGTTTTTCTCGAAAGCAATGCCTTGATCCAAGGAGTTGGGGTTGATCCACGTAGTTGGAGGATTGTTTCTCGAAGGCAATGACTAGGTAGTTGGAGGGTTGTTGTTTCTTGAAGGGGTTGATCCAAGTAGTTGGAGGATTATATTTTGAAGGAATGAATCGGTAGTTGGAGGATCGTTGTTTCTTGAAGACAATGACTCAGTATTTGGAGAGTTATTTCTTGTTTTCAAATAATTACTTGTTTTCAAATACTTCTACCACTTGGGGGTGTACGTGTTAAAAACAAATGTTCTTCTAGCTTTCCACCATAGTTATTTGCAAACATGTGTTTTTATGATATAATTTTTTTATATTGTTTCAACTCCACGACCACAATTTCTTTTATCTAATATTCCTTAATCTATTATTTTATACAAGTTAATTTTTTCTTTAATCAATTTTCCGTAATTTAACTTTAGATAATTGTAACTCAATTTTCGTGAATAATTAAATAATTAAACACATGAAAATAATCACAAATGAATTTTATTGATTTATTCAATAAGTGAGTGCAATCTCTATTTTATTCCTCTGATTCTTCCTACATAGTTTGTTGAGATTTGGAAGGTCTGAAACGCCTTCGTTGACTTTGGAGGTTTGATCTTCCTTGACTTCGATTTACTTCTTGAAAACGTTAATCGCGGGTTAAATGCCTTGATTTTGGTAAACGTCGAAGAATGTGAAGAACACCTTTGATGTTAACTTGAACTTGAATCGAATTTTTTGAGGAGAGCAACGCCAAAATCTGGATTTGATTCGTAGATTGCGGATTGATCACCTCGATTTGTTGACTTTCTCGAAGAACGCCGAAAAACACGCTTGGTGTTAGGAATAGTGCCCTTAAAATCCGATTGTATATCCACTTTGTACATTTCCTTATGTAAATCAAAGACAAACTTTGAATAAAATAACGAATAAAAAACAACACTTCTTTATATCCTCTTGTTTGATTGTATGTGTACTTTAATTGTGCATGTATTAGAACTCCTCTAATCTAGATGACTTATGGGACTCAACCATTTAGATGAAATGGTTCATGAGACGAACCCTATACTACTTAAGTCATGATAAGAAATCACTCGAAGCCAATAAGTCCTACAGACAATGGGAGTGTCAACTCGGCATATAATCGAGGCATGAACGAGGTATTAAATCGAAACACGTAATGAGTAGGATACAAACGCACCTTGGATTGTTGATTGGACGGTTAGATCTCGCTAGCTTGAGCTCAGGAGCTTGATGGCTAAGGGGGGGAGGGGGAGAGAGGTTCTCTTCCTCTTCTTCCATCTTCTTTCTTCTTGGATAGAATATGGGAAATGAGGGGAAAAAAGAGGGGGGTTCGGTCCCTTAAACGCGAGCCAAGAAACGAGGTTGGTCAAGAAATGATATCCAGTCCAAATGGATCGAATTTTTAAACGATAGGGCTATGAGTTGGTTTAGAAAAATATAAGGTTAATTTCATCAAATCTAATTCACCGAAATGAATCCGATGATGAGATTGGAATTTGAATTTGAATTCCTGACCTCAAAGTTAGCCACCAAGGCCAAAAAACACCCTAATTAAAATTAATTGCCTAACATGCAAATATTGTGTAGTACCCGCATCGATCGGCGGCACATCCCCCACACTATTTGCTCAATTCACACATGAAATTAATTTCCATGTGTAAACCAAGCTTATAGCGAACGGGTGACAAAAAAAACCTCAACTAACTAACCGGGGCTAACCCTTAAACCATACAATAAATGATGCAACATACAATAGCGGAAGCATAACACATAATATACATGAGGTGGAGAACATCTCCAAAGTAAATACATCCAACCAAGGGGAGAACACCTCCCAATTTAAAGCATAACAAAAAGGCCTACAAGGCCACAAATATCAACAAGGGCTACAAGCCCAAAAGTAAATACAAGGGTGACAAACCCAAATTTAAATACAATGCATAAAGTATCTCAAGGGAACACGATATGCTAGACTCAAAATAGAGACGATGACTCGACCTTATTCCTCACCAAGCAAACCTATAAAAGTACCTAAAAATAATGTGGGTGTCAATCCAAGGACTGAGTGAGCGGCATAATAGATATATCACATGCATATGCAATTCGTAACTTCGAGTAAAATTTTAGAAATAACCAAGTGGTTAGTTTAGAAAGAGATATCGGCCGGAATTGTGAATAATCATTTAAATCATTAATATTCATAATCGTTACATGACCTGGCGAGTGGTAATTCTCCAACCTTTCTCCTTTAGTGTGTACATAAAATAATTTGAGTGATCATACAAACATAATCTTGATCATAATTATAACGTAATTCATAAAACATTTTCCATCCTTCTTCTCCCAATTTTGGTTAACGAGCTAGCTAGGCCCGAACTCCACATTGGTCCGTATTGAGTCAGGGGTTCATGAATCCTACCCGCTCCTTCGATGGTCTAACCACCGGCTTAAGAATACCTCACCTTCCGGCCACCCAAGTTGCGTGAAGGTATTCTCAAATGGTACTATATGTAAGATAAGCTACCCGACGATTGTGACGCCCAGTTCGATACATCGCCCAGGTAAGCATCACGAGAGAGTTTAATTATGCAATTACGTGTTTAATTATAACTTTAAGTGTCAACGTGACGTAATCGATTAAAATTGAATAAAGAATAAAATATGAATTCTTCCATGACAACGTGGAAAATAACTTAGAGATTAGGTTCGTTGTTTGAAATAGGACTTGGGCCTATTTACTTTTGGGCCTAATCCGGATTTAGGCAAAATTATGGGTCAGTCCGGCCGATATGAGCTCGGGAATTCGAATTCAAATTCAAATTCCGACCCCACTGTGGGACTCGTTTCATAAATTCGGGCCTATTGGAATAATTTTACCTTTTGAAACCTATTTATATCCTAAAAAGCCTTTTTAGTTCGGTTAACTTAATTGGGAAGAAACTTTAGACCGAAGACCCCAATTTGACCTAAAATTGAAATCCTACCTACCACCTTATAAAATTCTAGATCTCCTTTCATTTTTCATTTTAAACCTCACACATGTCATGAGAGAGAGAGCATTTGGGGAGGAAGCTTGAAGAGAAGACAAGCTTGGGAATATATCTCTCCAAGAGCTCATATCTTCCTTTCTTTCTTCCTTCATCGAATCAAGGTAAGAATCTAACTCTAAACTTGGTTTTGATCTTGTGATTTGGTGATTGAATGTTGAATGTGGAAGAATGGATTTGTATGCTCAACTTGTGATTTTGTTGATTCCTTGAGTTTCCAAGCATGCCTTGTTGTTTTGATGACTCCTACTGTGCTCTTGTATTCTGAGAATTCGAATTAGAATGCTAGAATTGCATATCGCCATGGTTATTGCTTAAATTTCATGATTTGGGGGTTTGGGAGTTTTTGGGTGAAAATCGTTTCTAAACTTGGGGAATTTGATCTCTATGCGTTTAGCATGCTTAATATGTTCATGTAGCACCCCGCACGTGAGGCACCACATCCCCCGCACTAAGGTCCGACCCCGAATATCGAAATGGAAAATTCTGCACCCAGATCTTTCCCTAGCGAACGGGTGACTGTAACATCCCGATTTTTCGGTTGTCCAAGATCTCGCCACGTATCCCCTTTTTGTATGCTTAATTACGTGATTATGTGATTCTGTGTTTTGCGTGGTCCTATTTTGAACTCTTTAAGAGTTTCGGAGCTTTTTTGCAATTTTCTCTTTTTAGGGGTTTTTTGGCCATTTCTCGTTCGGTCGAGGTTTTGGCCTTTTTGACCCCTCCTTTGCGTTCGGGGCATCGAATCGAGTCCGTAGACTCTAAGTTTGTGCAATTTTGACATCATTTACTCCTCCGTCCGACCGTTTCATGATAATCCGAGATAAATATCCCAGATCCTCATAGTGCGTGCCAGAACCCAGCCTCAGTCTTCTTCCTCCTCTCGCAGTCGCGATCCACAGACCCCCCACACACACTTGAAGGTGTGAAAACACACACTACCCAAACTCGGCCGATACTCGACGGATTTCGACAAATGAATAGTGCTTTTTGAGAATCTCGACGACGCCGACTCAACCGTACTAATTTCGTGGCACGAAAATCAGCGGTGGTGGCGTAGCAAGCAGCAGCGGCGGCGATTTTCTGCCACCTCCTCGCCTGCGAGAATCCGGCGACCCCCGTCGGCCGGTAACCACCTCTCCATACCTTTTCCGAGCTCCTGAGTCTATTTTCGGCCTCGGTTTGGCTGAAAAATCACCGTAGATGGCCGTTCCAGCAGCGACAGGTGGCAGGCAGAAAACCCCCTCTTCTTCGGCCACGATTTTGGACACTTTCCGGCGAGCTTCTTCCGGCACCCGCCCCAGGGACAACAACTAGACTTACCGGCATTTCATTTGTCGGTAGCGGCGCGACTATAGCAGCCGCGGTTGGGCCACACGCGCCGCCCGAAGCTCGCATTGGCGGTGCATGGCACTGTTGCGGCTATAGTGGTTCCTACCCATTTTTTGACCCCCTGGTTCCATTTCCAGCATTGATTTGACCCAATTCTTGACTTAGGTATTATTTCCGGCAATGGCAGCCGTGGTTTAAGGTGGATGACAGCTCCGGTGACTTTTTTCGGCAATGAGCATAGGCATTTTGAAGCTCTCGTCATGGGTGAGTCATAGCCTTTTACGGATTCGATTTTCGTTAACTGGTTTGAAAGTAATTGAAGAATGAAGATTTTAGGGCTTTCGTATTGTTGGTTCTGAAATTGGAGACAATGGGCTTTGAATTTACAGAAATTGATCGTGGAATTGGATTGAGAATGTCGAAATCAAGCTAGCGTGATTTTTGGGAATTTTTTCGGCACGTTCCGGTGGTGGCCGAGTGGTGGCCCGCCACTGTTCCGACGGCTCCGGTGGCGGCATTCCGGCGGCCTCGGGCAGTTTGTTTCTCTCGACGCGGTTAGTCTATTGCCACTTTCGGTTCCTCAATCGGACGCTCGGTTTATTTTTTAGGAATTTATTTGTATAGTTTAAAATTATTTGATTTAATTGTTAATTGAATTTAATTGCGAAATTGCTTGAATTGTTGATCGATATAAATTCTAATGTATATGAAAAATGTGTATAGAATGAAATGTGGTATGTATGAATTTTGAATCGTAAAAGTGAGTCTCTTTGTGTCGAATTGAATTAGTTGTTAATTATTTAGATCGTAAATTATTCTTGTATGTTTGGTAAATGAATAAATATGCATAATTAATTGTTATATTTGATGTCTTTAAGATTTATAATCTAGAAATATGATTTAGGAATATTCGTTGTAAATGCCTAACGATAAGTACCTACATTCTTTCCCTTTTATTAGTCGAACATGTTTGGAATTGTTTTGTTAAATTGTTGGGAACTTTGAGGGGTGTTTGTGTAGTTTTTAGAAAGTATAAATTGTAAGACTTGGACTATTAAATCATATTATTTGAGAAACTATTATTCTAATCTTGACTGGGTAAAAGATGAATTAGTATGCCTTGATCGCCCAAGTTAAACTTGAATATGTTATGTGAGAAATGAATTGTCATGCCTTGAATGATTAAATGATTTATTTAAATTTAGATTTGTACCCCGTGATCTAAATGAATTCAAAGCATACTAATATGTAATCTAATTGATATGATAATCTATGAATTTTATATGAAATGTAAAAAATGAATTTTATAGAACCTATAGGAGTTAATTAGGGACTTTCGTACATAGGATAGTTCAATTGTGTGTATATGAATTTGTTAGGAAATATGTGAATTAATAGAAATTGATTATGTGCTATGCGAACTAATATGAAATGATTTGAATTGTCTTATCTTATGATTTCTATTAATTGCATTTATTGTGCACATGAACGCGACCTAGTGTATTATATGATTTTATTAAATTGTATTAGGTTCTAGTTTGCATATAAATTGGTTTGAAAGCATTTCTTAAGTGATTGTGCATCAATATGTCTAATTTGGCCACAACACCACCGTAGAAGCACAACATAGACACTTATTCATATCAATATGCATGTTGAGCATTGTCGTGCGTCTTTGTTGGTTGTGGGTGTTAGGAATAGTGCCCTAGAAAGCCGATTGTAATATCCGCTTTGTACTTTTCCTTATACTAATCACAGAGAATCTTTGAATAAAATAACGTATTAAGGCAACACTTCTTTATATGCTCTTGTTTGGGTTTGCGATTTACTTTAACTGCGCATGTATAAGAACTCCCCTAATCCTGATGACTTTAGGACTCTACCATTTAGGTGAAATGGTTCATAAGACGAGCCCT
>JBBMKE010000001.1:19716925-19729278 GCA_037834125.1 Lippia alba | reverse complement strand
ATATAAGGATGCCGGCACCTGCAAAGCGCTATATAACATCACGATCTAAGCTCGGAAAAAGAAGAACAGATTGAAATCAAAAACAACAATACAGAATTATGCACACATATAAACTTTACCGATTTGTGTTGGTACCTGAGGGGAGAAAAGATCGCAGATTGCTTGCGTGTGTGTGTGTGAGAGAGAATGAGAGATTGGAGTAGAAATGAGCACCAACCGGGTCGGGTTAACCCGAATGAGCTACGAGGTTTTGTGACCCGCTTCGTATATTGGGCCTGGTGTACATGTTCAGCCCAATTAAAAGAGAATGTGTTTTTTAAGGAAAAAACTAACTTTTTTCTTTTTTTTTAAAAAAGGGTCAAGATGACAGTAGGAATACATTTGGACATAATTCAAAGATCATTCAAAATGTGCAGGCTATAACCATCACTATGCACGAATAAAGGTAGACTATTGATCCAAATCATGAAATATAACTTCATTTACGACCCCTATATCACTAGTAGACATAGACGGATCACCGGCTAACCTCTTACTGAGACGGGCAGTGATAATAAGAACTAGTGTAGCTTGTATCCGGCAACCAATTATCTCAAAATTGTCAATAGCTTTTTCAGGGAATTAGCATTTTTTAAAGTTGTTCAGCTTACGTTGGATATTATGTACAACAAACCATTTGTCAATTTCATATTTGCGAGCTGGTTGCATACTCTTAAAATTCATAATATCTTTTTTAATTCTTTTTATGAAAAATTTAAAATATTTTAAAATATAATCTATATTTTATAAAAACTTTCAAATTGTTATCTCAACTATTGAGGTTTTCTTTTAAATTTTTTAACCATTTAGATGTTAACACATATCTTATTTTCGTCGAAAAAAGAGTCAAATAATCTAAAAATTTATAAAATATAGATGATATTTTAACATTTTAAAAATCACTTGGACCAATATTGGCAAATACAGATAAACCATCTAAAAATACTTAAAAGTCCCATAAAAGTTGAAGGGTTGTTTTTTCTCATTTAAAAAAAAATGCAACTTAAATACTATCGAATACTATCGAATACCCTTTCAAAAAAAAAAAAAAATACTATCGAATACGACTACTGACGATGAGAGCGCTAAATTCGAAAGCGCGACTTATTCGTGGAAGTCCCAACTCAGAAATTGGTTGAAATCAGAGCTGTTAGCCATGGATGCCCAAACCCAAACCTTGCAGAAATTTCTATAGCTCCAGGAGTCAAGCTGAAGCGCAAGAAATCTTATACGCTGCTGCAAAATAGCGAGAAAAACGGGAGAAGAAAGTCTGAATTGTTAGCGAAGTTCGATTACTAGGAGTTGGAGCATAAATGGGGGACGGAAGGGGGGGAAATTCGGGCAGCGGCGGCGGCAACAAGCCGGAGTGGCTGGAGCAGTACGATGTGATTGGGAAAATTGGGGAAGGCACGTACGGTTTGGTTTTCTTGGCGAAGATAAAGTCGAATCGCTCGAAATCGATAGCAATCAAGAAGTTCAAGCAGTCCAAGGACGGCGACGGGGTTTCTCCTACCGCCATTCGTGAAATTATGGTGAATTTATGTCTGCGCTAGTTTTTTGTTATTGCATCTGTGTGTATGTAGTCTTTTCTTTAATATGTAGGCATATGTATTGGTAGTGTGGTGTGTTTTGGGGTTTTCTTTCCTTGACTGGTAAAATTCTTTCTTTTTTCTTGTTGGGCGTCTTGTGTTTCGGTGGAGTTCGTGTGTTTAAGTGTTGTGGAATGAATTCTTTTGTTTCTGAGTTCGTTGGAGAGATCAGTGACTGTAGAAGGAGGTCTTGGCTGGCTTTAGGATGAGAAGTTTTGAGAATTGATTCTCTCTTTCACCTTTTATATGTTTTATTCGGTAAAGATTTTGCCACTCACCATGCCGGTGAATTGGTGTACACCACATTTCTGCGGCAATTGGTTTGAATAAGGAAATGAAGTTCTGTGAGAAAGTGAAGATTCTATTGAGTTTATTGTCTTTCATGTAGGTTATTTAGTTTGTCTACTATCGCAATCCCGACAAACATATGACTCATACATTAGTGCATTGTGTATCTGTAATATTCCTTGAATGTTTATTGTTCAATCAATTATTTGTTCAGTGTATATTATGTACATGGTTTTCATTTTGCAGTTGCTTCGAGAGATTTCCCATGACAATGTGGTAAAACTTGCGAATGTGCACATCAATCATGCAGATATGTCACTTTATCTGGCTTTTGACTATGCTGAGCATGACCTTTATGTGAGTAAACTTCCTATTCTTGAATAACTCTAACAATTAAGGTCATGAAAATATTAGGATTCAAATAAAGAAGAGATAGATAAAATTAGAAGATTTCTTCACTTGTTTATGTTGATCATTGAACTTTCAAAAATTGATTGAACATTTCTGTGTCGAGCCAGGAAATTATCAGACATCACAGGGACAAGGTTAACCAACCAATCAATCATTACACCATCAAGTCGATATTGTGGCAACTTCTTAATGGTCTTAACTATCTTCACAGGTTGTGCATATTTTAATGAATCTTATGCTGAATTAATACATGATATTGATTGCGCATTTACCTCCAACTGACCCACTGGATCAACTTGGTTTTTAAAATTGCTTGGACTGCCGAAATGGTACACTGTCTTCTATTTCCTCTTGGTCTAAATTTTTTGAATGGCTCTTTAATCATCCTTTATTTTTTCTTTGGATGATTTCATAGAACGTGCGAGCTAGATGTTGGTGTGGTAATTCATAGATTGGTTCCAAAAGAAATTGGAATTCTTTGAAGCACTAACGTCCATCTTATTCAAATGATTAGATTGCATGGTCTTATGAATTTATTTTGGTAAATTCTTTGTGCATCACAAGAAAGAATTGCAATGTGTTGAATTGTTTTGTTTCTTTGATAACAACTTAATATCTATATTACAACAAATTCTCTCATTCTTGTTGTGAAAAATCAATATGCTAACCTACATGCTTTTCTTCCATTTCTTTCCTAATGCGACAATTATTGCATACTTCAAATGATATTGATTTACACCACCTACGTTAATTAAAAAAAAAACTATCTGATTCATTTATAATGTGGAGGAGTTGTTAATGAATTTCATAGTTTAGATCCAGTAGCTTTATTTCTTTAACCTATACACCATTAGCCTTCATATTTATTTTAAACTTCTACTTATGTTTAGATTATTGAATATTTTATTTACCTTCTATGGTTTGAATTATCATCGGTAAATAATTTAATCATTCAGCAAAAAGATGGTAAATATTTAGCGAATGTGGTGCGAGTATATTCCGATATTATTAATATTTTCATTAGCAAAAACTTTTGACTGGTAGTATTGGACAGGATCTAGAATGCTTTACTTTGTGGTGTTTATGGAGGATAGGTGTCTCAGAATTTTGAAAAATGAACTATATTTTATAATTACACTTTTGGTTCTGCATGTGCAGTTACATTGAGCGATGGTGTTCAGAGTGAGTCTATGTTTTTTTTGCTCCTCTCTTTTTTAAATAAAAAACTGGGTTGGAGGTTGATGCGTTCTCCGGATTTTTACTCGTATAAAACATTTTTGTGAATTTTGAGCAGTGACTTTGAAAAGAAGAGCACTGGGCTTGTTGATCCTGTAGGGGAAAGTAGGACTTATCTGCAGATTTTCCTTTATTCTTGGCCTTGAATTTTGGTTTCTTATGGTATAGACTCTTGGTTTAACTCTTGGCTGATGGAAATTTTATGCAGTAATTGGATTATCCATCGTGATTTAAAGCCGTCAAATATCTTGGTAAAGTTCCTCATTGTTTTTCTTTTTGCTGTATCCATTTGCCTCTCTAGTAAATTTTTATGATTTAATTCTGGATGCCAGAGGTGTGACTGTTCTAGTCTGTTTCCATGAGCTATTTCTTGCATTTATCTGGGACTTTTAATTACCAGGTAATGGGTGATGGAGAAGAACAGGGAGTAGTAAAAATTGCTGATTTTGGCCTTGCAAGAATTTATCAGGCTCCCTTAAAGCCATTAGCTGAAAATGGGGTAAGAAAATATTTCATCACCCCCCCCCCCCCCCTCATTTTTCCTTGGATTCAATGAAGTGTAGCTATGCTTCTCCCTGTCCGTGAGACTGTTACAGCTATCTCCTCACTTTTTATGCTATATCACATGGAATTAATTCCGATGATGGCATTATTTCATGATGTGCTTTATTGTCATTGTTATTTATATTTTCTGCTGCTTTGAAATGTTTTTGTTTCAGTTGAAAGTATGCTTACCGTCTGTTAGCAGCATTGGTCTTATTATTCTGTATGTTATTGCATAACTGTATTCAGTGTGTTTGTCTTGAATTTGTGAATTATAGGTTGTCGTCACTATTTGGTACCGTGCGCCTGAGTTACTCCTTGGGGCTAAGCATTATACAAGTGCAGTTGGTAATATCTCTTGGCAACCATATTTTGCTTGCTAAAAATACCTCTTATATATGTTTCTATTCTTAAATGGCAACAAAGCTAGTTGCAATTAGATATTAAATCTCTCTATTTCCTGATATTTTATATTATGGGAAGATATGTGGGCTGTGGGCTGCATCTTTGCAGAGCTTCTGACACTGAAACCACTATTTCAAGGACAAGAAGTAAAAGGGACACCTAACCCGTTTCAGGTACAATATTTATGTTTCATCATCCTTTGTTATGTCCGTATGTTGCTTAGGTCATCATTTTCTTTGGGTCATTCTGCTAGCTGTCTTTTCTGAAATCGATTTTTATGATGCAGCTTGACCAGCTCGACAAAATATTTAAGGTCTTAGGTGAGGAGGTTCTTCTGATGATTCACGATTCCCCCATTTTAGTTGTTCTGGAGAAATTGGTGATAGATCGTTGATAATTTGTGATATTAGGTCATCCTACTCAAGAAAAATGGCCAACTCTTGTGAATCTTCCACATTGGCAGTCTGATTCACAACATATTCAAGGGCACAAATAGTTAGTTATATTCTTTTCTTCTTCTTTACACCTTCTTGTTTTCAGTATGTTTTCTGCTGATTTTTGTCAATGTTCTGGGGCACCTCTATTTTGTATGTCCGCATGCTAACTGATTTTTCTTATTTCTTTTATTTCTACCAATGCAGCGATAATGCTGGACTTTACACTGTAGTTCATCTCTCTCCCAAAACTCCAGCATATGACCTTCTCTCCAAGATGCTTGAGTACGTGGTTATTGCAGTCTATAGAAGCATGATTTCATACACTTATTATATAATCATGCATCTGGTCGGTGGTGCTACATTAATTCTCCTTGAAAGAGAAAATAGATGTATTGATAAATTTAGTATGTAGTAGCATCTGGAAAGTAATTAGTTATCAGAATCACTGCTGCAAGATTTATTCATTATGTATATGCATTGATATTTTAAGTACCTTAACAATCTAAAACGTATCCATATTTTTCTTATGCTGATGATATTAAAAAGCTGCACGCTATGCCATTAGATCACTCTGGATTTCTCCAGTACTAATTTTCATCTTAACTTAGATTTGGACTGCTCTCTGTAGCTGCTATTGTTTCTTTCATAATGATAAATTTTATTTAATTATTTTGAGATTAATATATTACATGTCATCTGTGGCTAATTTCATTTGCAGGTATGATCCTAGAAAAAGAATTACAGCTGCACAAGCTCTTGACCATGAGTATGTAATTGACGTTTGCTCCTCTACTTCTCTGATATGCCTCTGAGTGGATCGACTGCACATAGTCATATAAAAATTATGCTTATTAGTGTTTGCTTTGTGCTAATGGTTGCCATATAGATGTCTGTCTCTAAGCTGGTTTTAGAATTATGTTCATGAATCTATTGAACTAGAGCTGTTTCTTCCAGTTTTGCGCCTTTATACATCTTTTCAAGTTAGAAGATGGTTGGACCTAATAATGCAATGCAGTTATGATTGAAATATTTCTGCAATTAAGCACATATCTACAAAAAAAAAAAAAAGGAGGTTTTGGGTTGCCAATTGGGGTTGCCCGTTGCCCTCCTTTACTCATATTGGAAAGTTATTTGGAAGTACCTTTAGATCACATGAAATAATTGGTGTAAGTTTTCTGGAAATTCCCAGTATGTCATTCAATCTTAGGTGGTCAACATGATTCGATAAATATCTCCTGTTCCAATTGAGATGTTCACATTTCTAGTTATTGTTTTTGCTAATTCCAGTTTAAACCTGTTTTATATTTATTTCATACCTGGTCTTGATTTGAATAGGTGTAATCAAAAGCTTTTTAACTATTTCAACAGTTGTGTTTCTCTGGTTCTATTTATTTACTTTTCTGTATTTTGAATCTTTTAACTTGACTGGTTTGCACTACTTTCCTTCTTTTGATTTACAGGTATTTTCGCATGGAACCTTTGGCGGGGCGCAAGTATGTAGTTAAATTCCTTTTGTCATTCTTTTCATGATATTGTAGTTACTTCCATTATGTGCTTATGTCTTCTAGTTCAGATGCTTATTTAGTAACTTTGGTATAATTCTAAACTTGTTTGTCTTAGTGCTCTCGTATCACAACAACCGGGAGAGAAAGTTGTGAATTATCCAACTCGGCCAGTGGACACAAACACTGATATTGAAGGAACAATTAGTCTTCAGCCATCTCAACCGGTATGCTTCCTTAGTTTTTGAGCAAGTTAATGTGAGCAAGTTAATACTAACTACTGACTACTTCTTGATCTTGTTTAGCATGGCTTCTTTTAGTGGGCCTTTTTTAACAACTTGCAAGCTCTTAAAGTTATACTGTCGCCGAATAGTGCTTAGAAGTACTTGAAAGGATAGAGAAATAGGAGCACAACCTTGTTTCACTAGTTTATAAGGTTTTTAATTTGAAGCCTTATAATCAACATAGCTCCTTTAGGCATTAGCATACAAACAACTTAGAAGTGTTTTTAATCCCTTACAAGTAAATCTAAAAGCCTGAAAATTGACCAATAGATTCAGATATAGTTATCCATCAAATGTGTATGGAATTTCACAACTTATTATAAATTTGAATCAAAATGGAAACAATAACTATAGTCCTTTCTGAGTAGTCGATTACTTGCATGCATAGTCAACTGAAAGAATGTCAGTTAAGATTAATAATAAAATGTATCAGGGTATGTGAGCTACGTATGAAGGATTAGAAGCATGGAGAATGGGATAACAGATATTATTATGGTGTATCTCCATTACTTTTCACCCCCCATATTTAGGCTGGACTTCCTTTTTTTTTCCCCCCTCCATGCAACAAAACTAATATTGATGTTCAGAAGTTCAGATTGGATCACGTACTCTTATAGAATCATTAAAAGTAAACCAGAAAAGCAAACCAAGCCAGCATGGTAACCAACATTGTTCAGCATCACATTGACCAGCTTTAGTTACTGATACTTATTATTATAACTAGTAACTCGGCACACACAATGTGTGTGCAAAAAATTATTAAATTAAAATTTTCATGTTATTATTTAATTCGTAATCATTTTTAATATAATTATAATTTTATGATAAAATAAATTTAATAATATCAAATTGAGAAAAAAAATTAAAGATAATATAAATAAAAAAGAAGAAAAAATTTGAGAGTTCTGTAAGTTTAAACAGAAAACTGTACAGAAAAGTTTAAGCACAAAACTGTTAAAGTACGTGGCTACAATTTAGGTTAAAAAATTTAAATAAAAAAAGAAAAAGAAAAATGAGAGTCCAAGACACCAAATGGGTCTCTCGCTTAATATATAGTATAGATTATAAACCCTATCATTTTTGTATAATAACTGATGTTATGCATGGCTATGTAAAGTTTTAGAGCTATATTTGGCATGCATTGTTGATATGATTGACCACGAAGAAAGTATTTTTGGTGAAATGTCCATAGTTTTAGCATTTTTAATTCTGATGATTAAGTTTGTGCATGTATGTATCAATATTTAAGATTCTATTTCAAGAATTAAATTAGATTTAATAAAGTTCATGTTTGTATTCTTAAATCAAACATTGTCCCACTCTTTTCTTCTTTTTTTTTTCTTATAATTTCAAACGTATCTCATACATCCTTATGTTGGTTTCTTTTCTTTAGGTATCATCTGGAAATAATGTTTCTGGGGGTATGGGCCCACATGTAATGCAAAATAGATCCATGCCTAGGCCGATGCCCATGGTCGGCATGCAGAGGATGCAACCTCCTGGAATCCCCGCTTATAATCTTGCTTCTCAAGCTGGTATGGGCGGAGTAAATGCTGGTGGCATGCCCATGCAGAGGGGTGTTGCCCAATCACATCAACAGCAACAGGTTTGTTTTTCTAACTGAGAATATGTGAGTTCCTTTTCTTTTCTTTTTTTAAATTCCTTCTTCCTTTTGTGAATACGTACTCTGTACTTTGTAATAGATGAGAAGGAAAGACCCTGGAATGGGGATGACTGGATACCCTCCACAACAGAAATCACGGCGATTTTGAGGTAATATCACTTGCAGTTTATTGGTCTAACGATAGGAATTATTTTTATATCACAGGAGCTAATATTTAATGTTTCAGCTTGTTTGCAACGAAACCAGATTATCATATTATGGGGCATTTTGAAACTCCAAAAGGCACTTCTTTTTACTGTTTTTCAGCACGTTGGGGGTGTCAAGAAACCAACTTCATCTCATTTTAGGGGACAAAATGGGTCGAAGTTGGAAGAACTCAAGAACCAACTTATATGACTTCATCTTTGAGTTTCTAGCTTATAGTCGTAAATAGATTAAACTTAGTTAAAATAGTAAAACTTTTTCCTTAAATGTAGATTTCTTCTGTCCTGCATGTGTTTGGACTTGTAGCAACGGTCTTACAGGACTATCATAATTATTGTTTATCGTCTATGATGCATGGACACGACATGGACTTAGAGAGACCTTTTTTTTGTTTAATCTGAATTTACCATGTGATAGGTTTCTGACATGACATGACAATAAGATAGCATAGTTAGAAGTGTCATTGCATCTTAGGTTATAGTTCTGAAGAACCTTCCACTCATGTGAAGAAGCTATTTCAACTTCTAGTTGCAAATATAGTTGGTTTATTTACAAGGAATTTCCAGTTTCTAGAGTCATAAACTTGATGCAACATAGTTCATTATCAGAATAATTACAGTAGTATAGCCTGCGGTTTGGCCTAATTACACAATTTTAAACTTAACCCCAACATGTTTGAGAAATTACAAAAACATCCTATCATAAAGGTTTGACCTAACGCATACCATTTAAAGTCAAATATTAATCAGCTGGTGCCAAGGACAAAATAGGGTATTTATAAAAATTTAGAGATGTGATAAATATTCACCAATCCATATGTAATGCAAATTTTTGGGTAGAGAAAGTTTTTGTAACTTCTTAAACCTCAAGGGAAGTTTGTGTAATTATGCCAAACTTCAGGTATCACAGTGTAATTATCCCTTGATTCTTTCGTCTCAAAATGTAAATTTTCACTACGATCACGCTTTGCATGAAGTTCTGAGAAATCATTGAATGCATATTGTTTGGAGCAGTTTTAGTTGTCTGATTCTGAGGGGTCTTATAATTCAGCTGGATTTTCCAGATCACAAGGAAAGATGAAGTTCGGAACCTCAACAACCCAGGAAACGTTTCCAAGGTTGCCATGCTGAAACGAGGCTAGTATGACCAAATGACTTGATTCTCCATACATATAACTTATGTTTTGATCAAGGTTCATGATTTCTTCTCGTATACAATTTATGCTGATGTTCTCATTCTATGTCGAAATTGCTGCATAGCTGTATGTAGTTATGTTCTAGCTTGTAAGGAATGCTGAAATCAGCCATATTTTCCCATTTATTTAATGTATCCCTTTAAATATCGAGTTCCAAGAATTTAAAATTAATGCTTATATATGTAATTTTACTCGACTCGATTGGTACTGCCTTACTCGACCAAAATCTATTTGATCTGATGTACGGCATCCATAAAAATATAATTTTACCTTGTTGGATTGGGGATTTGTCATGCGGTAAGTTCTAGAAAATCTTTGTCGGCATGTTTGTGTTGTATCGTACGACCTTACTTGAACAGGATCTGTTCTATAGGCTCATACCTCTATATCTTTTGAGTTCTAACGAGACAGGAAACCAAGTCTGGTGGATGAGCCATGGCTGCTCGAACAGAACGTGATTAATAGCCCCATGGCTCGGGTGTCTGAACCATTGGTGTAGTAGAGGATCGTTCTTTGTTAGTCCTAGATTGGCTCAGATAGTCATGTAGTTGTCCGACAAACTGCTACCTTTTTTAAAGAGAGAAAAAAAATGTTTGTATTGTATCGTGTTCATATCCTATTGTACAATATATAGGTTGTAACTAGCAATTTTCCTGATTTTGCCCCCCTAAAAGTTCATTTTAAGAATTTTTGCAGTTCATAGAATTGAAATAAACTGTTGTATTTTATCCCTTAAAAGATGAAATAAACTGGCAAATATTAGAAATCAAAATAACGTAATTGTATCCAGAGAAAACGTTACACCAAAGATAACATCATTTCTAACACACGCATACGAGAATTAAGTATAATTGTCATGCCTCTCCTTTTTCTTTCCCCATTCATGAACCCTCAAGTGCAACTCTGCAGCAGCAATCAAGAAATGCACACCCTGAATTGGATTCAGTATATTGATCACTTCCTTCAGGGTTTTCAGCCTCAGATCATCGGCCCTTTGCAGTATTTCTACCAATCCTTCTTCCTTAGAGGCCAAAACCCTCTCAATCCGATCATCATCCGCCGCCACCCTAGTGCTACGGCTGCCCTGTGTCAACTCAGTCATGGCATGAGCCAAGTCGACCATGGATGCGTCCGCCATCGTCTGCTGGTGCTTGGCCATTTTTTCGCTGATCTCTCTCTCCTCCCGTACAGTTCTCCTCTGCAGTTCATCCACCTGTTGCATCTGTGTCGAGGTTAAACCGCTTAAGTCGACTTGGTTCAACCCGCTCATGAATTCGGCGAGTCGGGCCTCGAGTTGGAGCCCCGATTGCGAGTAGAGGAGGTGCAAGGCCATGTTTGGCCGCCAACCCCCTATCCATAGAAAGGCATCCTCGAAGCTGCTTGTCCATGAAGGGTTGAACATGGACAAAATATCCCTATCGGCACACTCTGATTTAGCTTTGTAGTAATGCTCGTAGTGACCGACCACACGTTCGAGAATCGGACGTAGGGTTCGCTCGTAAGAACGATCATCGTCTTCGCACTCTTTCGAGGCTGAGATGAGCTCTTGAAGATGCTGGTTTTGCTCGGAGATCCAGCGCTCGAAGAACACGTGAAACGAGTTGAGTTCATGAAATCCATTTCTGACTGCATGCGGGAAATAAGTAGCACTTGAAGACATGCTTATGCTAGTGTGTGTTTAGGGAAAAAGTATGAACGATGTTTTGTTTTGTACTTTCGTTGTTTGTTGCTCTGTAAGACTGTTAACCATATTTATAGGGTGGTAGGGAAATCGTAAAACCATGTTCGGTTGGTTGGGTGGTTTTCTGTGACTGATCAAATGCATGAACCATTTATTATTTTTATTGTGATTTGTTTTATTCTACTCATGGCTGACGTATAACTATATACCTTATTAAAAGTTTTTCGAAATTTAGAAAAATTTAATGTATTTATGTCGGAGTTCACATTTTATAGGACGATTTACGTCTGATTACCTTTCATTTAGCCCTAAATACAATGCATTCTATTTGAATTAGAAAATTATATTTTAATTTATATAAATCTTATTTGATTTGAGGGCTTTTAACAAAATTTATAAGAATACACTTAAAATTATATTTTAATTTTTATAAATTTTATTTGGTTTGAGGTTCTTTAACAAAATTTATAAAAGTACACTTATGCATCTGATGGTTGTTTGAGTATTACATTGAATATATTATTAAAATTATAAAATTATCTCTATTATTTATAAATATAAACAAAATGATCTTTACTCAGTATGAATTATATTTGACAATAAATTAGAGATATTTTAAAATGACGTAACGGAAGTGTTTTAAGGACTATCAACCGTTTTGAAATAATTATTTCTATCTTATATGTTATATAATTATTCTTCCACACCAATAAATAATATATATATAGGTTGCTTAGATATTAAGTTACATCGGATGAGGATGTATTTGATTTGTCGTATTTTAGATTTTTTGTTTATTGAGTTCACTTCAGTGCATCTCTCCGAGACTTCGAACTATATGGCCGGATTCTGACAATATTCTAATTTTTGGAATATGAAAAAAAATAAAATAAAATAAAATAAAATAATATATAT
>JBBMKE010000001.1:19427567-19444531 GCA_037834125.1 Lippia alba | reverse complement strand
CCCCCTCCCCCTCCCCCTCTTCTCCCCTTGCTTTTCCTCCACACTCATACCAACAGTAATCACTTCTTGATTCTTCCTCGGCCTCCCCCTCCCCCTCCCCCTCCCCCGATTCTCCCCTTGCTTTTCCTCCACACTTACACCAACCGTATTCACTTCTTGATTCTTCCTCGGCCGACCCCTCCCCCGCTTCCCCCCTGTCTTTTCCTCTGCACTTACACCAACAGTATTCACTTGCTCCTCCCAGTCGTAAGACTCCCTACACAATCTAATCTTTTCTTTTGTCATCTCACAACACTTCCTCCCCGACTCCCTCCTCATAGAAGCACCACGCTCAACCTCCTCCCCCTCTTCCTTATCAATCTCCATTATTCCTCCATCATCAGGCTCAAACTCTTCTCTCTTCTCCGAAACCTTCCCCAAGCCATTCATACTCTCTTCCGCTGCGAAAATTGCCTCACCACCTACAATTAAACCCTCACTCTCCTCCGCCGGAATATTCAAATCCATTTTCCAACAGATTCTGCGGAAAATTCGAAAGGAATTCAGCTGAATTTCCGGGAAAAAAAAAAAGGAACTTGATTTCCTCTTCGTGTTCTTCAATTAGGGTTCTGCCTAGAGCTCATTGATTTTCCCGGCACGGTGTTTTATAATTATTATCTGACGGCGGGGGTTTTTGAAAAAATTTGAATGACGGTTTACCCTCGGAAACAATGGGCAATGGATATTGGTTTTGAAATCCGTGTCAAGAAAATTATTATTTTTTATATCAGTTTAAATTGTGTGGGATTCGTTGTTGGAAGAGTTAATGAAAATTTGAGTGTCGTTTGTCCATTTTATTTTGGCCTCTCTTGGGAAAAAAATAAAATAAAATGAGTAAAATTTATAACAAAAGGGTAGATTTTACGAATAACATTTTAAATCTATATTGAGAAAATAAAGCGCAAGTCCTTATGAATTATTTTAAAGGATTGTACTAGTTGTTTTGCTTATTACATACACCGTATTCATAGTTTCAGGCCGTTGGTGGTGGGCTTATGGCATCTTTTGTGGGTGTATTTTCCGAACTTTCTATTGTAACTAATTTGGTGTTTGCGTTATTTATGAGGTGAGGTGTAGGCCTTTGTAAAAACTTCACGGGTCTTCTGATCTGATTCTATTTAATAAGAACATTCAATTGCATAATTCAAAATTTCAAATAAACAAATCCTTGAATGCTACCACTCATCTTTTATCAAATTTAATCAATTTTCAATTAACCAAAAAAATTGCTACAAATTCATAAGTGGAAAAAGTTTGATAAATTGGTCTTCAAGTTCCCCATAAAAAACGGTAAATATCTGCGCTTATAAATAGATGAGTCATCAGTTCAGAATCTCAATAGATGTATTTATTTATAAATAGATAAGTCATAGGTTCAGAATCTCGACCGAGGTATTTAGGTAACCATATTCACTGTGGATATTTCAAAACATAAGAAACTCGAGAATTAAACAATTGACCCACCATAGAAGATTTCATTTCTGGAAACCATTTAATATTTTCTTTGTAGTGTAAATTTGTAATGCCACATGAGCTGGGGGGCGGCGCGCCCCTACAAGCCGCCACCGTCCACCAGCCGAGCCGAACCCCACCGCTGACCTGTCTCAATATTATTCCATCATTTCTTTTATTATTGCGTCGATAATTATTTTTTAATTATTAAAACAAAATCAGGACAAGAAAAAGGGAAATTGTTAATGCAATAAACCCCTCTCAGAGAGATCCTTTTCTCGTTTTCTGTTCAGTCAATTTCGACTCCAAGCACCGTATTCATCCCTGAATCGGAGCTGTTGTTCTGTTTTTCCCGATAGATCGGTTAAATTAATTGATTAATTTTCGTCAATTGATTGATTGATCGATCAGTTGGATTGATCGATCGGTTGGTTGGGCTTTGATCGGAGTGAAGAGGTGAAGTTTTGGGGAAATGGAGCAGAGCAGGAGGGCGGTGGAGTCGTATTGGAGGTCGAGAATGGTGGACGCGGCGACGTCGGATGAGGATAAGGTAGCTCCGGTGTATAAGCTGGAAGAGCTCTGCGAATTGCTGAGGTCGTCGCACGTTTCCATTGTTAAGGAGGTTTCTGAATTTATCCTCAAGAGACTCGACCACAAATCGCCTATCGTTAAGCAAAAGGTTATTCAATTTTGGTTATGTTTGATTTTTGTTTACTGTGTTTTTTTGCCCCTTTTTGGATTGGGTTGTGCTTGATGTGCGGTGATTGGTTTTCTGGTGTCGTGTTTGATTGACATGTTTTTTAGCTTAGTTGAAGAAGATGTCGTTTTCTTGGGAATTGTTGTGGATGAAATTATAAAATTGCGAGTTTGAGCCGAATTTCATGTATTTTAGGATTGCTGTATGCGAATTCGCTTGTTGAATTCTTTGCTGCGTAATTCGGTAGGCACACATTGCTACAAAATTTTGAAGTAGTGGGCTTGAGCCAAATTGATGAAATCAGCAGTGTCTTGGTTTCAAACAGGTTTGTTGTAGTCTTAGGATTGATGTACTTGGATTCAGAATATACATGTATTAGTTGTCTTAATATCAAAATCCATTTGAACTTTGGGAACCTGCTTTATTGAGTAAGTGTGTAATATGGTTCCTTATTGTATTACTTGCTCATTCGTTATGATTAAGTACTATGATTGACTAAGCAAACTGAGTATTTGCCATTATGTTTTAGTCTGGAAAATGTGTGAATCTTGTTCTAAATCCTAGTTATTCAAATCTGATGGTGCTTGTCTCTCCATTTAATGACTCATTTGCCCTTGAGTTGTGCCTTTATCTCTGTGTCCTGTGGTGTCTGCTACGAATGGAAAACGTCTATTGTACTCTTGATCCATGATTTGTATGGTTTAACAAACTTTGGTGTCCATTCATTCATACTTGGTTTAGGCATTAAGAGCCATCAAATATGCAGTCGGGAAGTCAGGTGTAGAGTTCAGAAGAGAGATGCAAAGGAATTCAGTTGCTGTACGTCAGTTAATCCACTACAAAGGCCACCCAGATCCTCTCAAAGGTGATGCGTTGAACAAGGCTGTGCGTGAAACAGCACAGGAAACACTTTCTGCTTTATTTTCATCAGATGATGGCAAAGCTGCCGCACCGACAGAAAGTAGTCTTGGAAGTCGAATTCAAGGGTTCGGGAGTACCAACTATACAATGCCACCATCAGAAGATAAGAGGTCCTTCATCAGTGAGGTTGTTGACATTGGAAGTGCCACAATCAAACAGGGTCTCAGTAGTTTCACACAATCCCCGTCTATGAGAAAAAATAATGACACTGGGAGTTACAAAAGCCCTAATTTACGACGTTCTTTGACGAGGGAAGGTGATTACTCCAACCGTTATGAAGGCATGAGTTCTCATGCTGAAACTCACAGCTCTCGGTTCTCGAACAATGCTGGTTCTGGGAACTGGGGACAAGATATGAGCGAGTCTCAGGCAGAAACAAATAATGGAAACTCCAATCCAACTTATGGTCAGAAGACTCGTGAGGAAAAATTGTTAGAGACCATTGTAACATCAGGTGGTGTGCGTCTACAGCCTACTAGGGATGCACTTCATGTTTTCCTGGTCCAGGCCTCCAAATTGGATGCTTTGCCATTAGCCCATGCAATTGAAACAAAACTAAGATCACCTATGTGGCAGGTTTGCTTTTGTTTTCTTTTTTGTTTTGTTTTGCCATTGTTATGGTTTACATAACTGGCGAAGTTTTTATTTTTGTCGTAGGGGTGTAGATTTTACACTAAGAGCTGTCTTAGCCGTAGACTATTTTGATGCATTATTATAAATTTTTTAACCAAACATAGTAACACTACTATATCTCTAGGTTCGCATGAAAGCAATCTGTGTCCTTGAGGCAGTATTGAGAAAGAAAGATGACGAGCATTTTTCTGTAATATCATCGTATTTTGGCGACAACAGCGATACGGTGGTCCAATGTTCTGAATCTCCCCAAGCGTCTTTGAGAGAAAAAGCAACTAAGGTAAGATTTTTGGTTTTTGTTTAGATGTCTTGTTATAGACCAGGAAAGAAAGAGGCAGGAGTACGATTAGAGAGATAGAAAAAACAGTGAAGATAGCATATTTTGTGAGATGTTATGCCAGAACCCACTTATTTTTAGATTCTCTAATTTAAAACTCATCCCTACCCCCATTAAGAGCTTGGAAAAGTTTTAACATGAGAGCTGCTTTAAAAAGCGACGGCGACTCCAATAATTGGTACAGGTTAGACTAAACAATACGTTTGGATGGCTATTACCTTGTTCTTTATCAAAAACCTTAGTGCAAGGCCAAGCTCAGTGGCGGTGCGAGTTACTATTTGCCATTCCTTCAATATATATAATGGTGGTCTTTGCTGTCAATTGCTAGGTTTAAGAAATAATTAATTTTTGGTGCTTATAGGTGTTGGGTCTTCTGGGTGGCAAATCAAGTGGTGGAGGAAATAATCATGTCGAAAAACTGCCTCAACCTTCAATGATGCCGGACTTGATAGACACTGGCGATTCAGACGATCTGCTTGGAGTGGAAGTTTCAAAAAAAACAGAGAATGAACCAATAATTACAAATCCGACAACATCTACCGCTCCACTGATTGATGACTTATTTGGGGACAGTTTCGGTAGTGGTGGGACCACCAACGAACAGAAACTTGATGATGACCCCTTTGCGGATGTCTCTTTCCACACCACCCAGAGTAAAGAAAATGTAGTTGATCCTTTTTCTGGTAATATAGCATCTCAAAAAACCGACTCTGAACCATTTGACTTTTTTAACTCGAGTTCTGAAATCTCCCAAGAGCATGAGAAACCCAGTCAAGATGTTAGTAACTTGATGGGCAGTTTGTCCATAAATGGAAACGATCCATTTCAGACTCTAAATGGAAACATTATTGAGAATGGTTCAGATAATAAAGTGCCCAACGTCTTGAATAGTGAAATTGCTTCACAAGGTGCGGGACCCAATGAAAACCCTGTGTTCCCTTATGGTGGCATGGCATATAATTTTCCACTCAATCCGGCATTTGCTTCTCAACAAATGAATTATAATGCAATGGGGAATCTCTTTGCTCAACAGCAATTTCTTGCTGCAATGTCCAACTTTCAGCAAATGGGGAATCTTCAGGGAACTACAAATATTAATGCTGCTGGATCTAATGCTGGAATTTCTTCACCTTATCCGGATATTTTTAATCCTGGCATGGCAACCCAACCTCCCACTTCTCTGATGAATGACTCGAAGAGAGAGGATACCAAAGCATTTGATTTTATCTCAGTAAGTTTGTATTCTGCCTTCACCTGACATATTAATTAATTAAACCATGTTGTTAGAATGAACATTTTAAATTTTTAGAATCAGTTGACTTCAATTTAGTTTGGCCTAATGAAATTGCTTTCTGAAAGTTGTGTCTGGTCGGATGAGCTTTTTGCTTTGAAACTGATTTGTGTGACCCTCACCGATCAGTCTCAACCATAGTTTGGTAATTAACTACAAGTTCACTTTTGTAAAATCATTCCATAGTCCCATGAAGTTCACAACTTTATCATCCAAAAAAGTGGTAATGCTTTAAGTTTATAATTGAGTGAAGAGGGACTTTGATGGGCACTGACTATTGAGAGCCAGGTATTTTGACATTGTGTTTTTTTCACCACCAAAAGAATATTATGATTTAGGGGGTAGTTGTTTAAGCTTATTTTCAGAGCTTATAACATATTTATGTACCATATAAATTCCTACATCTACTTTAAAAAGTAAGTTATAATTCTGTTAGTTAAAAGAGAGCTTCTAAGTTATTTAGTACATAATGATGAAAAAGAAAATAACACTTTTAAGTTTCCCGTAAATAATTATTCTTTGAGTTGGTAGGAATGTATGTATACTGGAATTCAATTAATGAGATTCGTGTAAGTTTAATGTTTTGATTAAACTTATTAAGTTACCCAGAAAAAGGTTCGAGGAACTTTTTTTTTTCCTCTTTAGAAGTTTAGGAGCTATAAAAAATGTTCTTTTGATCTAATTAGCTCCTATATTAAAACCTTTGTTAAAAGAATTACCGAACACTTTGGAGGGACTTATAGCTCTAAAACAACCTTATATTGTTGTTAGGTGCTTATAAGCTCTCGGCCAACACCCTCTTAATCGACTTTAAAAAGGCTATGAGAAAGAACTATAGCTTGATACCTACTGACATTAAGGTTATTACCGAATGGTCCACCGAGATCCTTCAGATCTGGAGTTCATAAGAATTTTCCGTCATGCAATAGCAATTTATGGACGCTCTAGTTTATTGTCAGTTGTATATTATTATTCACTCTTTTATATTTTTCATTAGTCCAGCATTACAAATGTGATTAGGTATAAGAACATCGAACTGCTTCTTGTAATTACTGATTCGTATCCAGATTTCATGATTGAAATACATGTTGCTATTGCAGGATCATGTGGCTGCAGCTCGTGACCCAAGGCGCGTCAAATGAGCATATCAATCTCTATTGTTCATCATCCTTTTCGAAAAAGATGCAACCACTCTTATGATGAAGCCTGAATCCTGAATTTGAAATGATATAGTTTGTTCTCGTTTATGGTTAAGTTAAAAACGGTGACATTTCCATGGAATCTAAAGGGGCTACCGGAAAATTTGAAGCGTATAGAAGCTTTTGGATTTTTTCTTTCATCTTACCTTCTTGTGAATTGTGAGGCCAAGATAGATGGACAAAGATTAGATAATGCCTAATGGTGAAGTTGTGCAGCTATGAGTTTAATTTTAATTTTTATTTTTATTTTTTCACCTTTCCCTTATATGCAGTAAACCATGTAGAGTTTTTGTAGTGAATTACATTGGTTTTGTTGAGTTTCCTCTGTGTCTATTGTTTTACCTCTCGTGATCGTCGATCGAGCTTTGAATGATATTATATAGTTTCTTGAAATGTCGCATTACATATGATTATAATTTGTGACTTATGACGCAAGAACACAAGGATATAGATATGGTGATGCAATTATTTTCCAAATTCATCATGTGATAGGTGTCTAATTAGACGCGATAAAGTGAAATTTATTTTTAGAAGAGTTTGTGCAGTCTACATTAGAGTATTGTTAACATCACGCAACCATTCGTCCGTTCCTCTATTCCAGCGAGCTAAGGTGTTCCAAGGATCGTGGAGTAGAGCCCATGTTTGACGAGCCACCGGACACTCAAAGACGTGGGGCGTATCTTCTTTTCCCTCACCTACTGTATCTTTAAGTTAAAAGTGGCTATAGACTATAGTTGTAGGAACAAACTGTAATATAACAATCTTTAAGGGGCGTAGATGCAATCAAATGGGGGGAAACTGTAATTTTCTTTTCTTAAATCCATCCCCACCGTCTCAGGATTATATATAATAAAACCGCCATTTTTGTCACTTTTAAATTTCTTACAAAGCACATGTACTCTTATTCATCTTTTAGTATTCATTCAATCTTTCCAGGAAAAACCTTTTCAATATTCAACATCTGATCATCAAATTCTACATATGGAATCCATGAAAACTGATTCTTGATTCTCCAGCTCCCATCAATGGCGCCCTTTACTCGCATCTCCCTTTCCCACAATCTCTACTTCCCCATCAAAACCCTTCGAAGATTATCTTGTTCGCCTTTTCGAGGGCCGTGAGGATTCTACTTTCAGCTGGAATTTCGCTTCAGGAGAGAGCGCCAGTGGTAATAACACAAATTTTGTTGAGGATAGTGGGCCTGAGGTGGCGGCGGTGGTGCTGGGGTGGCTGTGGGCGGAGCCCCACCAGCAGATGATGTATTCTGAGATGTACAATGCGAAGGGTGTTCATGCGGTTACGTTTGTGCCTTCTGTTTTTGATCTGTTGCGTTCTGATTGGGGAAATAAAGAGGGGGAGAAGATCAGAAAGTTGGCGGATGAGCTCGCGGCGTGGTTGTTAAGAGTGATGAAGATCTGTTGTTGATATTCCATACTTTTAGCTTCACGGGATGGCTAGCGTACGTTGATCCGTTGTTTTTGGTTTGCTTCTCAAATTATGACTCTGCTTACATATTGCAGTAATTGGTTTAGCATTGAAGTCTATCTCAACAACTACATGAATTGTATTTAATCATATGCAGGTATTTATGATTTCTTGTTTCCATTTGACAGAATATTTATGAAAGAGTTCTCGTTTCCTTGATAGTTATGGCGCCATTCTTGATTACTGGAAGGATAGACAAGATTTACTGGAGAAGATTAAGGGATGTGTAGTGGATTCAGGGGGAGGATACTCCAGCATAGATCCTAAGGTTTGTCCCGAATTTAGTTTAGATATTGAATCATCTGTTGCCCTTATTATTGGAAAAGTTGTTCGCAATAAATAATGATTGCATCTGCATCTGCACGAAACTGCTCGTTTTGAGACGAGTACGACATTGAGCTGACATTGGTTATTTCTGCGAGGTTTATAAGCAAAGATCCCTTTCGACTTTACGAGCTGTGATTTTTATCAATCTAAAACATGTACAGAGCCTATGCTTATGTATTGTAGTTAAAATTAATGTGTGAAGTACATGATATTCATTGATTGATTGTGTATGAGTGATCAAATGATGAACCATTGACGGTTTCAGGTGTGGGCGGCCGGATTTACAACAGCCATGCTAGAGGGAAGTGGCCATGCTACTAATCCTTCGATTGTGACAGGAGAAGTTCAGAATGACTCCTTTACAGTAGAGAATGTTTGAAAAAATTACAAAATCTTCCCCTCTTAAAGAATTCACACAACACTTGCAACTATCCCATTTTAATTATTTCATCTCTAATTTTTTCTGAGCAACCTATTTCCCCCTTGGACTTCTTGATTAATATTTAACTTTAAGGTAATGGTTATAATAACATGTATTGGGCCATGTCGGGGGAAGTTCTTGTAATTTCGCCTCAGGGGAAGTTTTTGTAATTACATCAAACCTCAGGGTATGCCAGTGACCCTTACATAGTTGATATTTCTAGAAATTATGTACCTTCTATTTTTGGATGGATGAAAAATTAAACACAACATGAAATTTTTATATCGATGACAGGTCATTAACTGAGATGGTTTCTGGTATTTCAAAGAACCAGCCTTCATGTCCTCAGCTTTATCTGTATAGTACTGAAGATAAGATTGTCCCTTATCAAGCAGTAGAATCATTTATCGAGAAGCAACGAGGAATGGGTAGACAAGTTTCCTCTTTTAACTTCGAGACATCTCCTCAACCATTTCCAGAGTTTTCATAGTGTGTATTCATCTGAGGTTCACAAGTTTTTGAAGCATTGTTTGATCACTGAAGGTAAATTGTTGAAACAAGGATGATAAAAGTTGTTCTCTTACAGATGATGTTTGTGTGTTGAAAATAGTTTATTTATGCAGTTTTGCTTCTTCTGTGAAGTGTAGGCTCGTAGCTATTAGTTTTTGCTGCTGATCTACACTTGAAGTCTTGAATACCCATGGCTTAGATTGAAAATATCTAATATTAATTAGGAAAATTTTTAATCCAGATCCGTTTTAGCCAAACTTTAATCAATCATAGAAAGTGGTCAATACACTACTACACTTGCTACTAAATTAATTGCTCGTCCTAAAAGTTTCCTCAATCATTCAAAAAATGTAAAAAACACTCGCTCTCATTATACTGGTTTCATTGGATAAGGTTCGAACGAAAATTTGTTAGTTATCATTAGCTAATAATTTGTTAGCGTGTCTGCAAATCTTCTTCCTTCCATCCTTCCTTTTTTTTTTTTCCCTTCAAGTCTACACTTAAATGGATTTCTTCAAATTTAAGAGAAGATGGAAACTGATATCAAATGTGAAACAAATTGATTTCTTTTATTTTTAGAAATTTAACAAAGCACATCTTCTTAGAGAAAACAGAGACTTGTCTTAGAGAAGACACAAGCAAATCAATGTCTTTCGATCTCAGAAAAATTAGAGAGAGATTTAACAAAACAAATTTAAGAGCATAGTAAAAAGATAACTTTGAAAATTCAAAGGGTGGTAGCGTAGATCTAAGTCAATTCGACATTGAAAATTAAGTTTCATCCTAGATCCGCCACCACTTTTAATTTTTATGTTATCTTATCGTCTACCATAAGAAAGTTAAAGTCTCTTTCATAAAGTCTAGTTTAGTTTTCCTCATGCAACTTAAGTCTTTTTTCTTATAGTTTTCTTACGCTAAATATTATGATAAAATTAAAACCGCCACTTTTCATTTTTAAATGCTTTTGCACAGCACATGCATTATAGTAATATTCACATTCACACTTATCAATATTGTACACCTGCTCCAATTCGATCTATATATGAAGAAATCCATGAGTACTGATTTTCGATTCTTGAGAGTTGAGATCCCATCCCATCAATGGCGATTTTTACACGCATTTCCTTTTCCTCCGTTCATTCTCACTCGTTTCCTGCTTCAAACTCCCCTTCAGTTTCCCCAAAATCCTGAAAATCGATCTTGAATCTCCCCGAAATCCCCTTCATCACTTATTTACCAGATTCATGGCCGTCCAATTTGTCTCTCCCTGAGGAATATCTAGGTCGCCTTCTCGACCGGTTTCTCCAGTGGCATTTCGTCAATGATCAAAATGGTGGGGTTTCCGGTGAAGAGCCGGAGGTGGCGGTGGTGATTCTCGGATGGCTGGAGGCGGAGCCTCACCACCTGAGGAGCTTCGTCGAAATGTACAATGCAAAGGGTATTCATGCTGTTACTTTTGTGCCTTCCATGACAGAGGTGCTTGCTGATTCTAACTACAAGATGAAGAAACTGGCTGCTGAGCTCGGGTCGTGGTTGTCGAAGGAGGACGGACGCCCCCGGTTCTTGCTATTCCACACCTTTAGCATTACTGGTTGGTTCGGGTATGTTGAAGTTGGATCCATCTTTCATAAGAAAATTCTAAGAGTACATCACTGCATGATACTTAAGATCTTGTTGTTTCTGTGACAGGTATGGTGCCATTCTCAATCTTTGGGTGTATGAACAACAAGGTTTATTGGAGAAGATTAAAGGATGTGTGGTGAACTCAGGGGGATACCATGATATAGAAGCTAAGGTTCATGCTGAATTTAATGAGATTTGGTTTGCGATGTTCTCCAGCCAAAAATATTTGAACAAATTATTGTCTGCTAAAAAACTGTGATTCTGGTCTACTAATTTACACATGATTCCTTAAGTTAATAAATTTGCTTGGTCTAATTCACCCCAAAAACTAGATAATGAGGTCATGGTTGTCCTAGCATTACTATGTCGGAAGTAGTTCAGTATTTAGTCGAGGTGGGGTAGCTAGGTTAACAGTTCACAACTTTCATCTAAAATGAGAGAAATGAAATGTATTCGTAACCTTATTGATTGATTGATTCTGTATGCGTGCTGAAATGATTCGTCTACTGTTTCAGGTATGGGCTGCTGGATTTACCACAGCCTTGTTAAAGGAATGTAGCTTCGTTGCTGATCCTTCGATTGAGAAGAAGCAAAAACAGAGGAGAAAGAACCTTTCAGTACTGAAACAAAGTTGGCATTAGCATTTGAGGACCTGTTCTCTTGTATTCTCAACCTTGAATACGCGAAAACGTAAGTATCACGACTGCAGATAACTGTAGAATAACCACGTCATCTAAAAGCTGAAGCTGTTTGAGACGCGAGGCATTGAATACTGGTTATAACTTATATTTGTTTGACAGGAGGTCATGTGGAATCTTCGCGGGACTCTTGATGTGCCAGCCTTCATGTCAACTTTATCTGTATATTACAGAAGATAAGGTCGTTCCATTTAAAAAAGTAGAATTATATATTAAGAATCAGCGAAGAATCGGAAGACAAGTTTTCTCTTATAATTTCGAATCGTCTGGTCATGTGGACCATTTCCGGTGTTTCCCCGATGCGTATTCTTCTGAGCTTGACAAGTTCTTGAAGGTATGTTTGGTAAATGAAGGCAGATTGTTGAAACAAGGATGATAGCATTGTGTGTTGTTCTCTTACAGATGTTGGTGATTCAAAGCACAGTTCCTTTGTGGTTTGTTTTTGTTTCCTTTGATGTATATGAAATGTTTCCTTTCCTCTTATGTCAATTGTTTGACCTGATCTGGTGCCGTCCAGCATGTATTGATTGATCTTATGTAGGTTCTTCAAGTGTTGCATTAAATAATTAGCGATATGATCTATAATGCAAGAATACGAGGAGGATTGGATATGGCGACGTAGTTATTTTTCTCAAAATTCATCACGTGATAGGTGTTTGATATAACACGATGAAATATATTTTATTTTAGAGGCGTCCATCCTGTATGTCATGGTGGAAGTTTTTCTTTCACAATGGGGATTTTATAATAAGTTTTGTGAAAAGGAAAATAGATACCTTTTTATGCAAAACAGCAAGGATTGATTAATAAAAGAATATCATATTGCCAATTAATGAACGAAAAATAAGAAAGTTAGAAACAACCCCCTCCCCGCCCAAAGAAAAAGGAAAAATAAGAATATGTTTGTTTTGGTGACAAAAGAGTCTAGCAAGACCACATGCTACTGCCATCTTGTTCAAAAACCAGATCATCCGGCGGCCCAGAGCTGTTTTTCCACCATCATTCTTTGTCCAAATTTCACCAACCAGTCATTGCTTGTTCGACTAACATGACGGAGAACACAATTCCATGGCTTCCTTAAAAGCCTACGACAATCAAGAACAATCTCGTCATTTTGCACAAGTTTTACAACGGTCGTGGACTCGTATTCTACTTCAATCATGGTTCGCAGTCGCGGTCGCGGGAAACGGATCGGGGGGCACCGTTCCAGTTCCAGCGTCGCGTCGCGGAACGGTCGCGGCACTTTGTGGAACGGAATGCATTTTTACGATAAATATGATTAATTAATATGTCAATACAAATAAAAGTTCTTCTACAATCATATAAGACCACAAATATTGCAATAGATAAATAAAAGTACATTATTTACTAATAATAAGTGGAATGACGAGGTGGAAGAAATTCAGAATTGTCTGCATCTTCTGAGGAGTAGTGCAATTGTCGAAGCCTATCATCTCCAACTTGAGGGTAAGATAGTTGATTTGCATATAATAGTTGTATTTGTGGATTTGAAAACGGATCACCACCATGATGATAAATATTTTTATGAAACGGAGGGTATTTTTACGATAAATATAATTGATTAATGTGCATATACATATAAAAGTTCCTCCAATATCATACAACACCGCAAATATTACAAATATTACAGTGGAAAATCATACAACACCATAAATATTACAAATAACAATACATTATTTAGTAATAATAGTTGGAATGACTTAGGGAAAGAAACTCAAATTTGTATGTCTTGGTAGGAGTACTAGAATTAACAATACTTGTGATCTCTTACGTGAAGTTAAAATTGTTGAACATTATATAATTATTGGGCATCCGGAAATTAATCTTCATCAATACGATAATTCAAAATGCTCTATACCTTTACGTTGCTAGGCACTATTACCGAAAGATCCATAAGAAGCTCCAAGATATCGACCATTAATTTATTAATGGACGACCACAAATAAAAATTCATTTCTCTTTCTCTATATCATACACACCGCAGACATATCATATATATATATATATAGGGATGCAATCAATTGTTAATATTTTTATCTGGAGTTATAATGATTATTGATAATAAATATAATTTGGTAATGAGGAGTTAAATATTATTATTGCATAAAAATGATGGAACCTTTTATTAGCCCAGAGATTTTAAACCTTTCCATAATTATTAATTCCCAAAAAACAGCCCAGTAAATGAAATAATTGACCCATTAGCTCCTTTAATATTTTTAGGCCCATTAGTTGATTTAATTAAAAGAAAACCTAGCATTGTTGTTATTCTCCATCTTCGCTCCACAGCGGACAGCCCTGCGGTATTCTCTTGTTTCTCTTCCAGCCTCATATGTCCGTCTCATCGCCGTTCCGGCCTTTCAGCGCCGATATATCGCCGTTCCATTCCGATTCCGACCAAAAAAACGGGGTGGAACGCCGTTCCGGCCGATTTCGCTGCGTTCCACCGCCGCTTCAAGATGCTGGCGTTCCACCCCTGTCAAGGTGGAACGGCCACTGCCGATCCGGTTCCGGAACGCCCGTTCCGGCCGTTATCGCGGCGTTCCGGCGAACCATGGGTTCGCTAGAGAAGGAACAGGCTGGTTTGTTTGCTAATATTCTCTGGCAACTTTGGGACTTTCGTAATCGGAAAAGAGCAGAGGACATTAATAAAACTCCATTCGAGCTGCTTCAGCTTGCTCTTGGACATTCAGCTCCAATTACGGTCCTAGAAGATGAGAATAACTCGCTGGTTCGTGTCCAAGCTCCCGCCAAATGGTCTAAGCCTGATGATGGATGGATTAAACTGAATTTTGATGGAGTTGTGTTCCATTCCTCTAATTAATTCCATTGGCATAGGGGTGGTGGCTCGAGATTGTAACGGCAGAGTGGTGGGTTGGGAAATGGATTTTCGTAGGAATACCACTGATCCCCTCGTTGCGGAAGCCATGGTTGCGCGCTCAGCGATCATCTTAGGGAGGGACTTTGGGTGGAATAAAGTTGTGGTGGAAGGAGATAATGCTACTGTGATCAATCTTCTTCAGCAGCAAGGTGAGGACTTGTCTACCATTGGCAGCATTATTGATGATTCGAAGCGGGCTTTTTCAGCATTTAATCACATTAGCTTCAATCTTATTAGGCGTGGCGCTAATTCGATAGCCCACACGTTAGCTAGGCATGCGTCTTCGACCTGCGTTGGTGCTTTTGATATTCCCTCTGTTGCGTCTTGTTTTGTTGAGTCGGATTTGGCGTAGTTTAGCCGGTTTGGCTGGTCGTCAAAAAAAAAAAACCAGTCTGAGTCGGGCCAAAAGTCATGACTGATGACACCATCAATCATGTTTTAATTATCTCTCTCTCCATGCGTGTCGTCGAAATCATGCATAACTTTTTAGTATGTGTGTCTTGAAGATTACAGCCACATTAAGGTAGCTTATAATATCTTGTCCTCCTATCACCATCTGGATATCTATGAAGTCTAATAACGTGTTTATTTGGTGTAAAGTTGTGCTAAAAAAGTTTCACCTTTTTTGCCTCTTTGTAGTTAGATGTCATTTTGCCATTCGTCTCCAAGAACTGTGGAAGAAATCAAAAGGGTTTTGATTCTTTTGCATGGATCGTTGTCATTGAATTAATACATCCGTGATCAGTGGAAGGATGAATCGAGTAACTATCATTTTATAGTGAAATTTCTTGCGAAGCTGAATCGATATATATCAACTCTACGTACTTTGTTACATATTACTGAATGAGAATATAATGAAATAATAAAATGAAATGTGAACATTGTATATCCTAAACTCATCTGCCTATTAATGGTGAAATAGTAAATAGGGATATATAATTACATCAGGTACTTGAAATTTTGGTTTTGATTAATTAAATAAGCATCCCATTAGGTTTGGAAAATTATAAAAGAAATCTTTACCGTAGTGCTCTAAATTAAATTATTGATCACTAAGTCTCAAATGGGAAAAACAGTATATATAAAAAAGTAGAGAGGTATATATCATCACAATTAACAGATCGAGATATAGCGTATGTTCTTGACAAGAAAAGTTTCTGTAATTCCTAAAAGATAAAGAGATTTTTATATATTGATGCCGAACAGGTGATTCTAATCTAATTAGAACTTGGTTCAGCTAAATCATTGTAATGAGGAGGCAAGTGTTCTAATTTACACTTGTCGTGTGGTTAGTGGAATATTTAGAACGAGTAACCTATCAAATGACAAATGTGATACACTTATCTTTTAATTGGTTAGGTTCGATTGAATCGAATTTGGAGTAGAATTTTTCAATATGACCCCACAAAGTATGTCAGTGTAATTATTTCTTGTAAATAATGCCCTAATTTCCCTCCAAAAAAGAACAAGAGTAGAAAAAGAAAGTCTTAGGAGAATTCCTCATCCACTTGGAAGCTAAGTAGCCTCAGATTTTAGTCTAATGAAACCAATCATATGCAAGGTTTTATCTTGATATCTTGTCTTGTGGCTTATGGATGAATTTCTTTTTGTCCTGAAATTCTGAAATTTGATTCTCAATCAATCTCAATGGGAAATTTCAAACTTGTCATTACATGTTTAAGCCTTTATTGTTTAGTTGGAATCCTATAAATTGCACTAGATTTGTTCTGCATCTAATCATGAGCTTCTGGACCACTACAACAGGGCACAGGATACAACAGCTATTCAATTTTGTTTTGTTTCAAATGATCAGTACTTTATGTGTTTGTTTTCAAGTTTATTGCACCAAAATTGTGTATGTATCTTATAATTAGCCTTCCAAATCTTCTGGTTTGAAATATCATAAAATGAATCATGTAATTGTATTAAATTAACTCACAAAATCCTGTAACTTTGATTGTTGTCACGATAGTAGAGTTTTGAATGTTAATTTAATACTAATTAATACAGTCACAAGATTTTATTTAAAATATTTCAAATCATAAAATTCGAAATACTAATTAAATATATAAGAGGGGTTATCGAGAAAAAACTCGTTTGTTTTCTAAATTGTTTTAATTCTTTTTATTCTTGATCATGTCATGCTACCTTCTTATTCTGTCGGGGATTGATGCTACTACTATAACAACGATTACATTTCTTTAATTACGGCAAAATACATCTACTGTTCATGAGATTTCGTAGCCATATCTACATATAAAAAATCCTGAGAATAATTATTGGGAAAATTACATCCAACTACCCTGTATTTAGGTCTAATTATAATGTAGTTCATGATTGTTTAAAAATTACATTTTAGTCCCTATCTTTTGTTAATATTTGTAATTAGACCTAATTTTTGTAAACTTTTAGGTATGATTTTGCATTTT
>JBBMKE010000001.1:19417167-19427467 GCA_037834125.1 Lippia alba | reverse complement strand
ACAGTTACTCAGATGTTCTCTGAAGTATATTGTATATACTCTCATTTGATGTTACACCTACAATATAGTAAGGCTACGCTAGAGGTTGTTTAGAGTGCTACAATGTAAATGGCATAGTTCGTAAACAGTTACTCCGATTAACTAGGATAATATCGAGCCGATTAACTAGGAAAATATCGAACCAATAAGTTGAACGGTTCTTCTTGAATATGATTTCAAATATGATTTCATTTGATGTATATGATCTCATTTGATATGTTCTTCCTGAATGTGATTCCATTTGATGTATATGATCTCATTTGATATGTTCTTGTATATGATCTCATTTGATGGTAAAACCTGCAATATAATGTGAGTTGCTTAAGGGGTTATTTCGAGTATTACAATTTAAATGATATAGTGCAAAACTGTTCTATTTGATTAATTAGTATAATGACGAGTTAAATTGTTTTTCTAATGCAAAATTCTACTCTCATTTTTGGTTTATTTCCAAAATTTACTTCCATTTTTTGGATCCCTGTTGTTTAGTAGTAATTTTTCACAACAGAGAAAAACTGAAACAAAAGCAAACAACTCTATAAATAAATAATAGTACAATAAGATATTTTTTTATTATTTCATATTTTAAGCGTAGCTTAATTTGCAATTATCTGTTGAAGCAAAAGAGAGGAACTGTTATTAATCACTCAAATTGGAAATAACAAAAGGGCACCTAACATGAATATCACTGGAAGCTATGCAAGTCGAAAATGTATTTTTAACGATCATATAAATCATATAGTTATCTCATGCTGAATAAAACAAAAAGAACAGGAAACAAAATAATGCAATAGGGACCTTAGGTCAGAAAGTAAGAAGGGCTCCTCAATACAGGTGATCACTATCCATAGAGTTGATGGTGTTAATGTTAAGAAAATACCCCTCAACAATAATCTTCCAACCAAAGTCACGAGCAAGCATAACTGCTGCGGTTCGAGAGTCGAACTTCTAGTGGCCATATGCACATCTTATTTGAGTTTCTTGTCACCATTCCAACACCTATTTCCCGACTATCCTTGAAGAGAACGCCATCGAAGTTCAACTCCACCCCCCATTCTCGTGGCACGCTCCTACGTTCAACCTCCCTATGCGCCTCGTGAGTCCTCAACTCAATCATCGTTGTTAAAGAAAACCCTCTTGCATCATTCGAGTAGCACCAAACAATTTATTTATAATTATCTTATTCAAATAATTTCGTGGCACAAACTTAACACCGATAGAAGTTTATTTGAAAACTGCAAAACAACATTTGTGGGGGGGGGGGGGGTGCTCCGAGATGAAGTATGATTAGGACTTAGAAAGGTAGTGGTCAATCTTGCGAAAAATGCTGATATTGCATATCATACGTCGGGAATGATCGCGAAAGCCGGTCGAAAACTCATAAAGATGCCATTATATTGATAAGGTCACAACTTCTTTATATTGAGATTTATAAAAGGACTAAAATTAAACTAGGTATAAAAATATATTGACATTTATAAAAGGACTAAAATTAAACTAAGTATAAAATGAAGGATTGAGGCTGTTTGGCAAAGCTAAGGTAAGCTCCGCTCCGCAACATCGAATTATTCGCCGGAGATGAATACAAATTCTTGACATCCATCTCTTACACAGTTACACCATTGATTCTTCGGACCTCCTTCAATGGCGGCTTGCGGCCGCATTTTCCTTTCCTCCAAACCCCATTTTCCCCACTCCCTTCTCCTCAAAAACCCCCATTTTCGTTTCCCCTATCACAAACCCCTAAAAATCCGATCTTCACATCGATTCTCTTCACTCTCACATCACAATTCCTCCCCCAATTTCCTCCCCGGCCCGTTTTTCAACTCTTTCCCCATTTCCAGGTCCGCCCATTTCCCCAATTTCTCCATCTCCGGCGATTACCTCAACCGCGTTTTCTTCGGCTCCAAGGACTCCTCTTTCCGGTGGCATTTCGCGTCAGTAAGCAATCGTGATAGTGGGATTGTTGTTGTGGGTGATGAAGCGCCTGAAGTGGCGGTGGTGATGCTGGGGTGGCTGGGGGCGAAGCAGAAGCACTTGAGGAGGTATGTTGAGATGTATAATGCCAAGGGTATTCATGCTGTTACGTTCGTGGCGTCTGTGATGGATGTGCTGTCGCTTGATTTGGGGAGGAAATTGGAGGAGAAGATTGGGGATTTCGCGAATGAGGTCGAGTCGTGGTTGGCGAATGAGGATGGAAGGCGGCGGTTCTTGATCTTCCATACATTTAGCAATACGGGTTGGCTAGCGTAGGTTGATTCGTTTGTTCGTCTCTGGCGTTATTATGTTTTTGTTTGTTGTTTTGGTAAAATTGGATTAGCTTGTGTGTTGATGTTGCATTCTATGCTCATGTTGCTAGTTCTGGGTTATGGTTTGTTTTGAATGGTTTTGGAGTATGTTGGTTGTGATTCCGTGTTGCTTCGACAGGTATGGTGCGATTCTTGATAACTTGAAGGATAGGAAGGATTTGTTAGAGAGGATTAAAGGATGCGTGGTGGACTCGGGAGGAGATCCCAATATAGATCCTAAGGTTTGTGCTGAATTTTGTTTTAGTGGTTGGATTCTCTGCATATGCATGTTTGTTTGTTGAGAGACTGGATTTAGTTGCTAGACTGTAGAATGTTGGTTTTCTTCTTTGTCTCTCTGTGGACTAATCTTTCACTCGTATAGTTTTCATAGATGTTTTCCTTTGTCGATAGGAATGCAGAGTATCTTGTTGTTGAAGTTCCTTCGGCGTTGATGGTTTCAGTTTTATGTTTCTAAGTATTGGTTGCTTTAGCATGGTGCAAAACAATCATCATAAGCTTTTGAGTATTTATTTTCTGTAATTTACACAACGTGTTGTGTTTTATCTTTGGCTATATCTGCTTGCTGGGTATTAGTTGGTAAGCAGTCAAGAAAAACTCTTATAATCTTGAGCTTTGAAAGAAATGAGAAGGAATTTCTTATTAGAACATAACTGTGGGGGTTATTGTTTTACTGCTGCAGCTTTTCCCTTTTCATTTATTTATTTGCGATAACTACTCGGACATACCCTGAGGATTGGCGTAATTTCCCAAACTTGCCGGGAGGTTTTAGAAATTACAAAAGCTCCCCCTCACTTATCCTAAGATTTGGCCTAATGCATGGTAATATAATCGTAATCTTAAAGTGCAATGTTGACCGGTAAGTGTCAATTGCCCAGGACAATTCAGGGTATTCATTAAAATTAATAGAAACAGCACCATCAAAATTCATCGATTTGGATGTAATGTAACTACCTTGGAAGGGTAAGTTATTTTAATTTCTTAAACTAAGGGGAATTTGCGTAGTTAGGCAAAACTCGGGGTATATCAGTGTAATTATCCCTCTTTATATATGTTCTGCATTCTATACAATGCCATTAGAAAAGCACTTAATATATATTGTCTGAAAGGAAAATCTGATGGAATTTAGTTCCCGATGCCTTTTCCTCATTATTTTTTTTCCTTGTCAAACATAGCTAAAAAAGCACTGACTCTTATACATGATCTTTGATCAAATTCCCGTTGCTACTTTCAACGCAAGTAGCCAGGTGTTATTTAACATCAATTTGTAAGATAAATGACATTTATTGGAGACCTTATTTGATTGTGCATGCTTTCTCATGTGATGCTTTGACCTTTTCAGGTATGGGCTGCTGGATTTACAACTGCCATTCTTAAAAAAAGCAGTTCTGCTACATATCCTTCAACTGAGAGTGGAGGAGGAATTCAAAATGGATCAAAGATAGAAGAGAAGGAACCTTTTTTATTTGAAACATTGTTGTTAGCTGCATTTGAGAAGCTCTTTTCCTATCTTCTCAACTTGCCTGACATAAACAGGTAACCATTCTTTCAGTGTCGATAGTTTTCCGTTTTACTTCCAACAACGTCATTGAGAGTGTGTTTGCAGAAACTGAAAATTAGTGCTTTTGAGGATGTAAAATAAAAAAGAGATCATTATCTAGCATACCCTGAGGTTTGGTATAATTACACAAACTTATCCTAAGGTATGAGAAATTACAAAAACTTCCCTCAGCATACGTAGGATTTGGTCTAACAAGTATTGAATATAAAATCAAGTATTGATCAATAAGTCTTACGGGCCCAAATAGGATTTTAATAAAAAGTTAAGACATGTCGTCACCAAAATGGATAGAACCTAGTTAATTCTTTTTGACAGGGGAAGTTTGTGTAATTAGGTTAAACCTCAAGGTATGTCTGTGTAATAATACCTAGAGAAAAAGATAAAAACCTAGCTCTTACTACTTATCAACATTTTAGATGCCAACAGGGGTTGGTCCAAGCGGTAGATGGATTCGTTCCTAAGGGCGAGGTCCTGGGTTCAAATCCCCGCTTGGGTGTGCCTGTGTAAAAAAAATAATAATAAAATAAAATAAAAATAAAATAAAGCTCTTAAAATTAAAACACAGAAATTCTTGCAAACCTCCCCTTACATAATCTTGAGAAGATTCCGTAGAACTTACAGAAGTAGCTCAATTGAGCAATACTGGTAATCATGGTAACTTATTATCATGATTTTTTCAATTTAATAGGAGGTTAAAGAAGATCATTTCTGGCCTCTCTAAGAATCAGCCTCCATGCCTGCAGCTCTTTTTATATAGCACTGCAGACAAGGTCATTCCATTTCAAGCGGTAGAGTCATTTATCGAGGACCAGAAGAGAATCGGAAAGGAGGTTTCCTCTTTTAATTTCGGCTCGTCTCCGCATGTCGATCATTACAGGTCTTTTCCAGATGTGTATACTTCTCAGCTTTATGGTTTCTTGAAAAGATGTCTGGTTATGGAAGGGAAACTAGAGCAACATTCGTATACACGAGGATAATACACACTTCATTGTTGAACTACAGTTATACTTCCGTAGTTGGAAATGTGAGATTTTTGTTATTATGGCAAGCTCTATCGATCTCTATGTCGAGTGTTGGTGTGAATTTTGTCTGTTTAATAGTTGGAGTAAATTACATCTACACTTCTACGGTTAAGTATTTACATATGTAGTTGAGTATATTTATACATGAATTGTTCTTAGTTTTATAAATTACACATTTCACCCTTTAAAGTGGAATCAAGTACAAGTATACCTACTTAAATGGATATTAATTTTTTTTAAGGGGATTTATGTCTGACTACCTTATATTTAAATCTAATTATAACACCATTTATCTAAATCGAAAAATTATATTTTAGTTTCTGTAAGTTTTGTTTGGTGTGAAGTCTCTATAAGAATTTATAAAAATATATTTATGCCTTTGACTGTTTGTATGACTGTTTGTATGAATGTTGGATTGAATGTACGATCAAAATTACAACATTATTCATAAATGCTACAAATATAAATACGGAAAATTATGAAAAATTCTCCAATTGTGGACTCAATTTTTAGTTTACTCCCCAGGTCGAAAATTGTTTGAGTTCACTCCCAGATGAGTTTCAAAATTTGATTTTACTCCCCAATCTGGGCAGCAAATACGACATATCACAATTTAGATACGCAATATCACAATTTGAATACGCGATTCTTGAATTTTGATAAAACTCAGGAATCGTGTATTTAAACCGTGATATTGTGTATCTAAATCGTGATGCCGTATTTGTTGTCCAGATTGGGGAGTAAAGTCAAATTTTGAAACTCATCTGGGGAGTGAACTCAAAAAAATTTCTACCTAGGAAGCAAACTAAAATTTTTTCAACTCATGGTGAGTTTTATAAAAATGCCCCTAATAAATAAAACGATCATTATAAATTATGAATTTAACATCACAATTTTTGAATTCATAAAATAAATTGAAAAAATCAAGAGTATTTTTAAAATAATATAATAGAATTCTGGCATATGTCAAGGACCACAAATGGTTCTTAAAAATTAGGGGCTAAAATATAATTTTTTAAATTTGTTGGATTGTTTTGTAAATAGTCTAAATGCAGATAATTAGATATAATTATTATTTTTTAAAATACCTTTGCACTCATAGTTAATAGATTTAATAGAGACTAGAGATGCAAAATCTTTATCACAATTGAGAGGGACACAAATTAAATTAAATTAAATTAAATACAGATGATATGTGAGTGTGAGATGTTTCTAATATCTTTACTACTTTCCAATATATATACCATTTAATTTCTATGGACTTATATCTAATTTATATTACGGTAATTGACTTTATATTTGGTGTACCATTTGTTTGCTTCACAACACCATAAATTTGAGCTTGTGTTTGAAGTACTTGCATAAAAAATAAAATACTTAGAACCCATATTCCACCAATATGTTAAAATGCCATTCTCTTTTCCCATTTTCCTTTGATCAAAGTCTGCCTGTCCTTTAAGCCTCATCCGGAATTTCAAGAGAGACTTGGATAAACTCAAGGAATCAGTGGAAATGATTCAAGATTTCCTGGACGATGCATGTCGAGAAGAAACAAGTAACTGATAAAACTGTAAAACGGTGGTTGATCAATCTGGAAGCTGTGGCTTTCGACGCGGACAACGTTCTCGATAAGCTCAACTATGAAGTTCATCGTAGGAAAATGGAGACCGGAAACATACTGAAGAAAAAGGTACGAGCCCACTTCTCAACTCGAAAAATGAGTCTCGAAATCAGGAGTATCAATGAGAAGCTGAATTCAATCAACCAAAAGGCCATGGAATTTGGCCTTCAAAGACAGTTTAGCGTTCATGTTCCAAGTGTTGGATCAAATTTTACTCTTACAGAAAAGGAAACTGCTTCAAACCTTGATCCAATTGTTGTTGGGAGAGAAAGTTATGTGTCGAGTATCGTGGAGATATTAACTAGTTATGATGAACAAAAAGTTTTCTCCATCCTTCCCATTGTTGGTATGGATGGATTAGGGAAGACAACATTAGCAAAGTTAATATTCCATGATAAGAAAATAGAGGTTCATTTTGAAAAGCGAATTTGGGTTTATGTTTTGGAAAATTTTGATGAAATGACTCTTTTGAAGAAGATTCTTGAATCACTCACAGAATCTGCAAATGAGGATTCTAAAATTACTAAAGATGCTCCCTTGAGAAAACTTCGAGAAAATTTGGAAGCTAAAAAATATCTACTCATCCTCGATGATGTTTGGACAGAAGAGACGAAGAAGTGGGATGATTTTGTAGATACCTTATCGAGCATTACTTCTATAAAGGGAAATGGTATTATTGTTACCACTCGAAGTGAAAATGTTGCTTCAATTGTAGGAACAACTCGCATTGAGAAATTGGAGGGGTTACTAGATGAGCATTGTTGGTCCATAATCAAAGAAAAAGCTTTCAGAAAGGGATGTGATACTCCACGAGAATTTGAGGCCATCGGGAGAAAGATTGCGAACAAATGTCAAGGTCTGCCACTAGGCTGCAAAAGTGGTGGGGGGCGTGTTGCGTGGGAAGCCAATAGAGAACTGGCACTTAATTGAAAAGAACGAGTTTTCAAACTTGGGGGACGCTGGAAATACTATCAGGAAAATCTTGAAATTGAGCTTCGATAATTTACCTTCACAACCACTTAAGAAATGCTTTGCATTTTGTGCAATTTTTCCAAAGGGATACAAGACTCGAAGGAGAATGTTGATTCACCTTTGGATGGCAGAATGATTTCTTCAAAGTGATGATATGGAGACTCTAGGCGACAAATATGTTGACCTCCTTTTGCAAAACTCCTTGTTACAAGTTGGAGAGAGTTTCAGAGGCATTATACATCACTCCATGCACGACCTCGTGTGTGATTTAGCATTATCAGTTTTGAAAGAATCCAGTCCAGTTCGATGCATTTACATTAAATCTATAACAGATATTACGAAAGAGAAAGCTAGAAACATGCGTTCAGTAATCTTTGAAGGTGAAATTTCAGATAATAACATATTTTTGGACTTCAAATATCTTCATGGTTTTGTTTTAATTGGAGGTGGTAGTAAACAACTACCAAAGATTGAGAATTTAATACATTTGAGATATCTTGACACAGAATATACATCAATTGGATGTTCACCAAAGTTGATAGGCAATCTCTACCTCCTGCAAACATTCAAAGCAAATGTCACTTCCAACGATTTGCTAGAAGCATTAAAGAAGTTGATAAACTTGAGGCATGTGTTCATTAGAAGTACTGAAGAAAAGATAGCAGAAACTCAACTAGTTCATGAAGTGGTTGCATCTCCATGCCTTGACTACCTAGAGCTCCTGTGCTGCCAAAAACGGACAAGCGCTACAAGTTGTTTCCCAAACCTCAAAACATTATACATCTATGGAATGCATAGCAGCTTGCTTCTGGAAAATTTCTTGGTCAGCATAACCTCACTTATGGAGCTCCGGGTCGAGAAATTAGCAGGATCGATCTGCCTCCCTGACATGTTCTTCTGTAACATTCAAAATCTCACGTATTTGAGAATAAGTTTTTGTGTGAACCTAATTCATCTGTCTCCACGCTTTGGAGTTTCTCTGAGACAGGTTGAGATATTCTGGTGCTTGAAACTGGAAGGATTGCCAGAGATTCCGCACTACCTTTACAAATTGAATCTACATTGTTGCCCGATTATCAAGTCAATACCATATAATCCAAGTTGTGGCGGCTCCCCTTCTCTTCGTATACTGAGAATCACCGACTATTTTGGTCTGATTGAATTTCCAATTGGCCTTTTAGAGTCATGTACATCGACGCTCGAATCTGTGAGTTTGAAGAGATTAAGAAGTGTAATGAATATGGGCATGGCAATCTCTTGTCTTCAGAAAATGCCTCGTCTCACATCATTGGAGGTTGATCTTAAAGAACTGGCTACTGATGATTTTCGTATAGAGTCTGTTGGCTCTTTTGATAGCTTGCATGATTTATGGATCACTTGTGGGATGGAAATTTGGCAGCGTCTTGAAGATCTTATTCAAAATCTCCGTGCTCTTAGGAAATTATTAAACTTATGCGAGATTGAAATGGAAGCGGTGCCTGAATTGCTGGGAAAATTGCCATCCCTCCAGGAATTACATCTAATACATTGCCCAAAATTAACGAGTCTGCCCTCTAAAGAATCCCTCAAACACCTGATAAGCTTAGAGGTTCAAGATTGCCCACTATTGAAGCTGCAAAGAGAAGATGACAATTCTGAGTTGGACAAGGTTTCCTATATCGCTCGTCTCAGTCTGTGATGTGTTCAATCAGGTTCAATGATTTCTGTTGATTCAATTTCAATTTTCTATAGGGTGGGGTTCAGTGTCTGATTCTGACAACTTTCATAGATAGATTGTGAAATTGATCTGATTAGTGGTAAAGCTGACAAAAGTTAAGAATTAGTGATAGAGAAATATGTGAAGTTCCTCACATTATGTAACAACTTTGAGGGAGATAGTTTTACTATAAGTAGTTTCGTAATCCAATTACAACTTGTTTCAGTGTAGTCTTCTTATAATTAGATCAAAATATTGAATTTCCATAAATTTTCCCATCTATTTATTTTTACTTTTGTTTTTTGTGTTGGTTTTCATAAGAATGTATACTTTATAGTCTTCTTCCTCTTAGTGTTATATATATGTTAAGTCCGTTTTTCGTGCAAATTTTGATTAGAAATATAATTTATTATTGCAGGTTTGGAGCCTAAATGTAAATTATTTGATCTCTTTTAGGTACAATTAACAAGGGCGTTATGGTGTACGAAAAAGGGATGAAATTGAGAAGAAAACGGACAAAAAAGAGCCAAAGTCGACCTCAGGACGATGTTTTTAGGTCGCTGCCTCGGCCTAATATTTTTGGGGATTTTTCTGAATTTGGTGAACAAAAGTCGAAACTGGGCAAAAACGAGGTCGCGGGCGCGACCTCAATCAGTTCATTTTCGGTCGTGGGCGCGACCTATTTTTTTGGAGAATTTTCGCCTAATTTTGTAGCAGATCTCGAAGGTTGCCGCGACCCAAATCAGTTCAAATTTGGTCCCGGCTGCGACCAAGGTGAAAACGCGATTCTATTAGTCAGTCGCGGGGCGACCATTTTACGCCCATTTTTGGTCGCGAGCGCGACCCTGGGCAGACACATTTTTCAAGTTAAAGAGCGGTTTTCAACAGTTACGATTCAATTTTTAAAAAGAAGAAAACCTGCTCTATCATTTCAGACACGACAGAATACAGAAAAGCAGGAGTTGGAGAGAAGAGAAGAGATTGAGGAAGAAGTTCTTGAAGACATAATCGACATCTCCCACAAGTTTCAATATTTCTACTTTAGTCTTTACTTTTCGTTGACAGCAATTTCAATTCCATGTT
>JBBMKE010000001.1:19389644-19401769 GCA_037834125.1 Lippia alba | reverse complement strand
GGCAATCATATGTACATTTTACTCAACAAATATGCATAACATAACTAGCATTTTGGAAGATCTTTTGGTGGAGGGAGTACTTTCTGATCGGGCTTTGGTCCATCTTCCACTACAAATGCTGTTTTCAGACCCCAACCTGTGTGCAGCTCCAAATGACAGTGAAAGAACCATACCCCTGCCAAAGAAAAGAAAGAATCGCATAGAAATGTCAATCCCATGTCATAAAATTCGACGAGGTTTAATAGGAACGGAGTCAGAAATTTTAATTTTTCGGGATGGATTCAAGGGACTCTTGACTCTTCCAAGAAAATTGTATTCGATAACGTATATGTACCTGGATTGTCAGCTTGAAAGCGTATCGCAGTCCATCCACCCGTGGGAACGCCTACGGTGTTCCTCTCCGGTGGATCAACCAAGTTATACTTAGCTGGATCCTTTTTGGGGTCGAAGTTTCCGATGCCTGTCCCCATGACGAAGAAGTTGTAGCCGTGGAGATGGAAAGGGTGTGACTCGACCGTTAGTAAGTTCGTGTCCTGCAGGACGAGCTCAACCGTTGAGTTGAACGGGATTCTGCTGACCCTGGTGCCGATCGTAGTCTTGAGATTCGCTGTCAGGGGTGCGCCTGTGTAGTTAAAGGGAGTGGGGGGCTTATCGGGGAAATCGGTGGTGAAAACGCCCGTCAGGTTGAGGTAGTGCGCCTGGAGGAGCCCAACTTTGGGCATCACGAACGAGATGTTGTTCAGGGAAGCTGTTAGACGGGTGCCATTCGTGCAGGTGGGGCAGGCGTTCTTGCCGAGGCCGATCGTGTAGAAGAGGTGCCTGTCGACTTTTAGTGGCACGTTCGCGGGGTACCGTGGGGTGTTGAGGCTCTTAAGCTCGTTCAGGTAGCTTAGGGCAAAGGACGAATCATTTGCTGAGGGTAATTGAGGGAGTAAGGGAAGGAAGCTGTTGGGAATGCCCTTGTACTGCAGTATGGCCGTGGCTGTCTTGTTGTCAACGGGGATTGGGACGTCGATGAACGTCCTTGTGGCCATGAAGTACCGGCCAGGCAGTTGGTTAGCCCGAACCAGCACGTTGGTTGTCTGGCCCGGTGCAAGGAGGATTGCCTGAGTGGAGAATGGCTTGGTGTAGACCGCGTCAATTTCCACCACCGTCATGTTGTGGCCGGCTATGGCGAAGAAGAGCTCGTCATTCAGGGCGGCGTTGATGAGCCGCAAGAGGTATGTCTTTCCTTGCTCAACTTCCATGGCGAAAGTATCTGAAATATAATTATGACATTGTCAAAGTTAGGAAAGAAAAGGCAACAAGACGTTGATAGATTGAGCCTAATCTATGTTAGTCCACGACGTGTTTCGGTTCGGGCTTACGCTTCTCAGAGCATGGGAACAACGGGCCGGGCTTTCCGTTGATTGTGTGTGCGTCCGACATGTTTGGAGGCAATCCCAACCTGTTTCCTTGATTCTCAACTGCCTCCACGTCCGTGTTCCACCATTCTCCTATAACATTGTTTAGAAAGGGAGAAATGAATTATATACCCTGAGAACTAATTTGTAATTAGGCCTAAACTCAAGAACGGTATATGTAGTTAGTCGATTATAATTTGCTGGATGTGAAACTAACCAAACAAGATGACTTCCTCTCTGTCAGGTTTAGGGAAGGGATAAGGAGTAGTGGTTTGATTAGGCATGATCACAATGGCACCATAAACAGTTGCTCTTAGCCAAAGTATGTGTGCATGCCACCATAGTGTCCCTCTTTGTCCCGTTACATTGAAATCATACACATAGCTATTCCCTGTTAGGATCGGGCACTGCGTTATGTAAGCCGGCCCGTCGGCCCATCCATTCCGGTACTGCTTCAATCCATGCCTACATTTCGAGCCAGTGGGAGTCAGAAACTTTGATTTCGAGAAGAGGATATTAAATCACGACGAACTTCTAACAAAAACACCGTATGTGTCATACCAGTGAATGGACATGTTATACTGAGCATGGTTGGTGACATTGATACGAACTCTGTCTCCTTCTCTAACATAAATGGTTGGCCCTGGAAACATCCCATTAACTGTGACTATTGGTTTTGCATGGCACAATCTGCTCACATTCTTCACTTGAATCTGCATTTGCAAACAATTGCTTACGTTCCATGTTGTAAGGACACGATGCAGTACGAATTGAACATGATATGATACAGATATTTGTAATACATATATATATATATTTTTAAATTTCTCAAGTAAGAAGTGTTCAACAAGAATATCCAATACGATATTACATGACAAAATAATAGAAGGTTACATTAAAGAAGCTTTGTTTAATTTGCGGAACATGAACTAATTAACCACCGACTTACATCAAATTGGAAGTTTTTGATGTCGGCCTCGGCCGGAAGAAAAACGAAACATACGACCGCAACGATTGTGAATAGTTCGGCCCGTCGGATCATTTTTTCGATCCCTGAGTTGAAAACCTTCAGTTATGTGTATGCTTTTCTTTCTGTGTAAAAGAACAATGATGGAGTTTGGCATAATTGTGGTGGAGTATTTATACATGATTCTTGACATGAGAAAATTATAGTAAGATTAGTGATTCGTACATGGGTTAGGTGAAGGGGATGTGTAAAATTGCTGTACGTAGTCGAATAGCTTAAAAGCAAAATATTGATGGTGACTATAAAGGGCTATTGGCTGACTTAAAGGCATAGAAATCCACCATTTTGAAGCCTTGGAGAAGCTTTTTAGCTTCTTGAAAAGTCTGTTTGCCAATGAGATGAGAGGTATGTAAGGTCTACCCTACAGTTACCAACTACTTTGTATTGCTTTGCCAAGATTTACACTTAAGCAAACAAATAGTTAACTAATTTTGTTCTTGGAGGCAAAATAATTCACCCCTTAACTGGAAATAAAAAAGAAAAGGAAAATAGGTTTTCAAGTTTAATGTTAAATATCGACCGTCAGCCAATATACTTGATGTATTCGTGAGTAAAATAGGAGATGATCCACATAATTGAAACAAGAAATCCGGCGTCACCTTCCCCCCTTCGGCCCGTGCATTGTTTGTTGTTACCAATGATGCATGGATACAAACATAATAATATGAGCATGGCATGATACAAATACAGTGATAAGATTTTTCACGTAAAGAAGTGTTCTATACAAAATTTGATACGACACAATAAAAAAATAATATTTTAAAAGTGTTAGTGAATGTGACTACAAAATTAGACTCTGCTACATTTGAAAATTGATTTTGTGGTTGGAAATGTTTCATTAACTTGTAAGCTTTTCTGTCCTAAGTTGAATTGTTCGGGAATTCAACCGAACTAAAGCGTGTTTTATAGTTAAAATGCTGCCTTGAAGAATGTTTTTACTTCAAAAGGTGATTGTACCTTGGAATATTGAGTGAATTGTCAGTTAAACAGTTAGAAATTCCAAGCTATATATGTATATAATTGGAAATTTTGTTTTCTTGTTTGAGCTTATAAGTAAGGTTGTGAATTCAGATTCTGAGTAATTTGATTCAATAGGAGGAGAGGGAAACCGGGGAACCCAAATATATGAAATATTAATTGTAAAGTGTTGATTGATTCAACTAATTAATTTTCCCAAAATAAAAATATAAGATGTAGACCCCTATTAAAATGAAATATTAGTAGTAAAATTTTGATTGATTCAAATAATTATTTTTCCTATAATTTAAGGTAATTTAAATATAAGATGTAGAAAAATAATATAGAATATTAAATGTATGTATAGTAAATGTATAATAAATAAAATACCATCTAAACTATTAATGAATTATTTCTACGGGGAATTCCCGAAAAATCCCTAATCGTGGACTCAAATTTTCATTTTCTCCCCATTTTCAAATTATTTCTGTTCACTCTCCAAGTGAGAATCATAATTTTCATTTACTCCTACAAACTCAAGAATCGCGTACTCAAATATCAATATGTTATATGTGTTGTACAAAATGAAAAGTAAATGAAAATTATGATTCTCATTTGGGGAGTAAAGAGAAATAATTTTAAAAATGAAGAATAAATGTAAATTTTTTCAATTCATGGCTAATTTTTAAAAAAAGGTCTTTTATCAGTAATATATCTCCTATTACTTTCAATATTAATACCCAAATTTGAGTTGGTCCCATTCTAGACTTACATATCACTTACAGTTAATTTTCATTTTTTCTTTTATTTATACTATTATATTGAGGCCGAGACTTATTTAGTGTCATGAATTTTAAAAATATTATTTATTTATTTATTTATTTGTCATTAGACTTTGTCTCTTAGTTATAGTTAACTTAACTTCTCTTTTGGGTGTCGTTATTTTTCTTCTTAATTTCTCTTCCTCTCTTTTTTTTTTAAATAGAACCAGGAGACTTCATTATTTGTCTTCTTTCTCATGCCTTGCATTTTTTTTATTTTCTTTTTTATATAATTTTTATTATTTTTTACTTATATTTTAAAATTTTATAATTACTAATATAATATTACTATCTATTCATTTATTTATTAGTAATTATATTAAAAATAATTATAAAATATATATAATAAAAAATTAATTTTTAATATATTTATATAATGATGATTTTTTATTTGCACATGCATAGAATGTACAAAATTGCTAGTTAGTATTATATGGTTCAACATATTTTTTTCTACTCTTCTCGCGTCTTTCTTATATTCACTATTTAAATATTTTTTTAACTAAATTTTTATTCATTTACTTATTAGTTATTACTCAGTTTTATTTCATTTTGATTATGTTATTTTCAATTGTAGTTCATTTAATAAATATTTACATGTTTTATTTGTGTAAAAAGCATCTAATTACCATGAATAAATTTAATAAAATCAAAATCGATATATAGTTGAGTAATATATATTTTTTAAGGTTTATTTTCACTTATCCAACGTGTTTGTTATGAATACTATCTCATATATTACTGTGTTGGACGTGTTTTAGAATAAAATTTTGAAAACATGTATCATCGTATTATTGTCACATGGTATCTCCGTATTTTCTTAGGAAGATGAACTATTTTGAAGGTAAAAAAAAAGAAAAAGAAAAGAAGAACCTTCGAATTAAAGTAAAATGGTTATATATTTTACGCAATTTAAGGTGACAAACTAGTTAAAATCATATGCAGCTCGAACTCCAGAGTAGGACTTTGTGGAAAGTAGTAGTCAAATATTATGGCCACTGCCCACTTGTCCTAGAGATGTGCCCTTTCTTTTTTTAAAAAAAATCTATTTCATGCATGTAATCTTTCAATAAGTTTATGAATTTTTCATCTTATAAACTTTCACCTTTTCACAATTTATCTTTCAACAAATTTTAGTTACAAACAATCATCGGATATTTAACTAAAATATATAACACATAACATATTTATAAAACATAAACATCAGTTATATTTTTATCAAAAAAAAAGTTTACATGACAATATATTACAAATATAAAGATTGAATCACAGTTTGTGAAAAAAGTTTGTCGGAATAGTAAATTATAAAAGTAAAATTTAAATTTAAAAAAAAAAGTCCGTAAATATATAAGTGTTCTAATTTCCGACTATTCCCAATAAAATTCAAATCCGTTAAATATATAAAAGAGTAGTCTGCTTTTTAATATTCTTAAACACCTTCAAGGCCTTAACTTCAAATATTTAAAAGTATTTATTCCTTTGACAATCTTGAAGTTTACAAGTTACAACCCCTCATTATAATTTTATTTAAATTTTTTAACTCTCGTGCAAATACATGACTATATTTATTATTTTAAAATTTTTATACCAATTACACAATAAATACAATATATAATATATTTTTTTACTATAGTAATTTGATCTCCAGATAAAATTACTCCTCGAAAACAACTTCTTTATTGCGTACATCTACTTTCCAATTTCCCCTTTTTCTTATAATTTATTTATTAATTAAATATCAGAAGCATAGCATTGTTATTATTTTCTTTTTGTTCGTCACAACCATGAGCTTTTGCATGTGAAATATTGCGAAAATCCAGTGATGTAGATTCATACACATGTCCTATTTCACAAATTACAATGCGTTAAATATTAATAAAACACCAGAAAATGAGATTCAAATTTAAATTCCAAAACGAAAGAAGTCAATATCAACCGATAAAATTGGCTTTTATCACTGAATTGATATCAAATAATATGAATAATGAAGTCATGTGCAGTTTGAAATAAGGCCAAACAAAGTCTGGCACGAAATAATGATGTATCATTTTCCCACGCATAGTATATGCTGCCCATACTAAGCAATATTCTCTAGTCCTAGATGCTGGCCCTTGTCAGGGAAAAAGATATATGTATATTTATATTCACATATATATACAATAATGGTTTCAGGCACGAACATATAATCTATTAAAACTATATGTAATGTCTATCCACATTTTGAATAATATGTTGGTAGACTTAGATCAATCGTGAGGTTGGGGGTAGACTTCAAGGGTTGTCTTCTTGAGAGAAATGATCAAAGGAGGCTAAGCCCAAGTTAGGGTTTGATGCGGAGTTGTTACCCGAAACTTAAGTCAGTGAAATATGTGGTGAATTAAATAGAGAGATTGATCTGTTAAATAGTATGGTTATAAGCAGTAAATGTCGAATAAAAAATGAATAAATTAAGTTTTAATTCATGTTTTTGGGTTCGATGAGCTTAACCATAGTTACCTCCGATGAAAAGTATTTATAACAAAACATCAATCCTTCTAATTTGAACTTGGCAACTTGAAAGAGATAATGCATAGGGGCATCAAAAGCTATTAGAAAGCGGTTGAGATCTAAGGTTTCATTTTTTTTAACGAGTTTGACAACTCTCAGTTGGACGTTCGAGCGTAGGAGGAATAAGTTTGAAAATGATTTCATAAGAAATTTATTTCAATACAAAACTTAAAGATATATTGTCTAAATAAATGAAATCTCGTATATGCCTGTTAGATTGTTGAGGGTTGAAACCCTTATTTTACTTATCACACGATATATCTTTATTGAAGGGGAGAGAGCATTAGAAATGAATTCGAAAATGTGCATCATCATTATTAATATATAAAATTATAAAAGTTCAAAAACAAATATAAGGTATATAACAAGTGTGGCCAGTAACAACATTCAACCATGGCAGAGTACTTTTTTATAATGGGAAAAAAAGAAAAAGAGAAATAAGAAATATATCTTGAAATTTAACACTTTTGCTAGGATTAGTTAAAAAAAATACATAAATGATATGCTAAAGAGAATTACTCTTAATTCTGAAATGAGTGATACCTAAAACATTCGGACCATCAGATGATTTAAATTTGAATTTGATTCAATTAAATTAATATAATAAGAAGGATCGTATTTTATACTTATCATGTAATAAATAAAAAGTTTAAAAATAATATCAAATTAAATAATAAATATAGTACATTTATTATTATAATTTATTACATTACGGTTGAATCTAATTTGTAATAAAATTTGCACCTAAAAAGACCTTCATATATATTATATATAAATAAAAATCCTCATAGGACCAATCGAAATAATATAAGGTGCTCCCAAAAAAAGACATGAAAATCATAAGTACAACTAAGTGAGAGGGAAAGCTATCCAAAACCTTATCCCTGTCGAAAGTGACCACAATTTTTACACACACGATGATGATACTTATTATAACAATTAATTCTGGGGGGCCATGCCTTATGTTATTGATTATGCAAAATAAATTAAATTAAATTATCCAGCTAACATCACTCGTAAAACTTATAGAATTATTTTAGGGAAATGGATGAAAAATGGAATTAATTCTCGACATAGGTCGAGCTAGGCAACTAGGCAGCAACAATGACTGAAATTTGTACGTATATACCCTATATGCTCTTGTTATCAACGTGTGGTTTTTATTTCACTTTATTTTATTTTTAAATTCTAATATTTTTTTTATATTCTTTGTATTTTAAAAAGAATAAATTTAACTTGTTTACTAGTATCATTTTTATGTCATTTTTCATTATGAAAAATATGAAATGAATTCTTGTATAATTATGTTTTCTTACTTAATCACAACTATTTGACTACAAATCACAATCTTTGTTTTGTTAGCTTTCTAACTACAATGTGTGGTACACATTGATGGGATCATTCCCTAAAGGTTCACCTGGCCACTGGAGAATAAAGGATAAATGATCGGTTCGGCGGGGAAATATGGGTGTTCGCATGTATATGAGCGAATTTTTCTGTGGGATCACGAATAGAGGGATGTTCCACAAAAATGGAGCGCAACTCAATTGTAATGTAATGAGAAAGTACAGAGAATTAGGCGAAACTGAATCATTTAGAAGATGTAAAAGAAAACCCTAGAATGATTCTAGTCTATATAAGCAACGATAAGTTAACAAGAGATGATCAAGAGAAAAGAGATGAAAAAGAGTGATTCGACGAATACCCATAGTATGTATAATATGATAATATATAAAAATTAAATACAACACAATATAAACATAATAATATAATTCTTTTTAATTTATTATATGAAAATATCCAATGCTACACGACCAGATACGATGATACCAGATGTTTAGAAGTATACTTGGATTGTCATTTGAGCAGCTACTAATATGCAATTTATAATAATTGCAAAAGTATTAACTGCGACATTTTTATATATATTTATATTTGTCTATCCATCTATTTGTCTATTTTTATATACTTATTATCTTATCCATTTTTAGCAGTATCGTATTAGTAGGGTTGTGGGTAGAGTATATAAATAGGACATAAAGGCGTTGGAGACAGATTAATTATTTACATTATCATATGGTTGAGTTGCAAATTATTGCGAATAATTATTTTGATTGTCCTCTACAATATACTTGTACATATTTAATTCCTTTATAAATGGTATTTTATATTTATATGATATCTAAACAGTACATAAAATTCACATAAGAACAAACTTTTTTCATTGTTTCACCCTCATTTGTTTTTTTTTAAATAAAATACATGTATTTAGGAGCAATTTATCGTATGATTCGATATGAGGCTTGGAGCATTAATAATAATAATAATAATAATAATAATAAATAAATAAATAAAAATAGCCTTGCGGACATATAATTTAATTGACATGACTTGAGAACATTGATGTTATGGTATACAGAGATAAGGTGTGAACTATATTTGAGACCCTCTCGCGGTTGTAATTGGGTTGTCCGTGCACGAGGCCCCTAAGTCCTCAATAAAGTCATCTTATATTGTAGGAGATTTTATTTAAAAATATCATCTTATTGTGTTATAATATATTGAATATTTATATAAAAAAAATTTACATAAAAAGAAAATTAATATAATTATTGACGTGGGCAAATCTTCGCATGCCACGAGTACGTCCGGTAACCCAATAAAAGTGTGCCACGTGGTACTATAAGTCAAAGCAACACAAGTCAATGCAGCCAAGCAGTCCCCAGGACGGCTAAGTCGACCTACTTCCGTGCCACCTGTAGTCTGCGACGTCTCGACCTATGTAATGGGTCGTGTACTCTGACCACACACGGGAGGTCGGTCCATCTTGGGAAAAAGGCCGAACACGCCGACCTGATACATGGGACCCGCTCTGCACGCCAAACATTAAATGTTTCTGACACGCCGTACAGGACAGTTGAGCAGCATTTAATGCTCTGACACAACACCAAAGATCCACTCCCCCCTCATTTATGGCATTTACCACACATTCTCAAGCGCATTTAAAGCACCCTAACTGCACCCAAGTCTGCTCATTCGACGTACTAAAATTCGATAACTGACTTGAGCGTCGGAGTGCCGACATAGGGAAAAACCCTACCCGTCCCTATTCGACCTCTAGTTCACGTTTGCTACCATCTTACAGGTCAACATTACCTCGAGCTTCCCAAAAAATATAAATTCGAGTGATCAAAGTCAACTCCGAGTCGGCCCAGTCAGCACACCGGAAAACGACACGATCAATTATAATGAGTACTCATCGAATTTATTTTTTTCTTTTCTTTTGTATTTTGTGTTCGATTTTGTATTAATCTAAACTGCTCCTTATATGAGATTCCGAGTCCTATTAGAGTTTATTACATTTTCCAACTCGACGTATAGATTTCATCTGATCATTTCCAAGTCTTCCGACTTTATCCAGAAAACTCATTTGGTCTTCCATCACATTACCTCTATTATTTGTATTTGACTGAGTATCCTTTCTTCCGCAAAGTCTGAAGAGCGAGTGTATCGAGCGACCTCCCAAAAACAGCTCGTCACACATACGAGCTTTTCTAAAATGCAATACCTTCAATTCGCGGGATTTTAAAGAGCGAGCTTCCAAATATAGCTCGTCATACATGCAAACTTTCTTAGTTCTATCTCTTTCGGGACTTACCATGTATTTTAGTTGAGTAGAATCTCATTACATTAAATTTATATTGTGTTATGTTCATATTTGTAGTTCTTTAACTTCCCTTCCTTTTAGCTAACCCAAAATATGGAGCTCTTGTTGGCATATAAAATACAAAACTTATACATAGTATTAAACGTATTTGACCAAATCTATGAGAAAGCATATGGAATATTATATTTGTTGAAGGTTGTCAAGGCTATAGGTGTGTCCCCCAAATTTATATCAAATTTGGATAATACATAATAACAAATCTAAATTAGATCCACTCAAAATTTGAATTTTGAAGTTAGATGTTACATGTGTGTTACTATCTCCTTTCTAATTAATGTAGTTTCACATATATTTATGAATTATTGAACTCATAAAAAGGATGTTATTGTTTTTCTTTATTTGACAAATTGGACACTAAGAATATTGTATTGGACATTATAATGATGGTAAAATCTTTAGGAGAATGAAAAGCACAGTTACAAAGCATGAACAATATTCCGCATGCAAACGAGCGTTAAAATTACTTATTAGTGCCACTCTTAGTAATCATCTGTGCCCCAATAAAGGTCTTGACAAAGGGAGAAAATTACTAGTTTGAAAATGTAAGATAAAATATGTATATATGTGTTTATGTCACGTCATGTTCATATGAATGTATTTATATTTTTGCATTATATATATTGAATTTCCATGTGTCTCCTCACGTTCATAAGTATATATTGAATTTGGAATTAAAAAATATATAAAAAGTTAATAAAAGTTTATATCCAGTTCAACTGTCCCGCAAGCATAATTCACAGTCAATTCTTCATCTAGTTTGAGATGCATAGTTCGATTGGTACACCGCACAAATCGATCAAGATCAGGAAAACTCAGTCGGTGAGTCGCCTCGATCACCTTTGATCCAATTTAGTGTCATATTTGACTGCACTATCCAAGACTTGCCTCTTAAGTGACGACACTCCTACGAGAATTAGAATTCTTGAGGAACAACCTCTGACATCACACACGTGGTAGTCCATCTTGTTCCCCAACAAGATACGGCTGCATTAAATGTACTACTGTTGTGTGGACATGTGTCATACATATATTTCAATTCTATAAATTTGTTTAACATTTATGATATCTGATAAACAACTATTGTTTACTATATCATTAATATTTTTTTAAAGCAAATAAATACCTTATTTGACTGTTAAAATTAGACAAGGTTTCCTCATTTCTCTAATTTGATCTTCAACTTTCGTTTGCTAAGTGTGAACATGTCGCGATTTGAAGTTTCCAAATAATATAATTTTTAAGTATTTGTATTCGAGTCACCTAACTCCCTCATATAATTCGATTTTAGCACTCAAAAACTAATTAAAAAAAATTTAAAAAAGGTTGTCTCTACTTTTCTTGGATACTTGTTGTAGGTTAATCATGATTAGTGGACTGAATGACTCCCCCATCACATGTTTTCCCTTGAAATCCCAACAAATTAATTAAACCCTTTTTTCCTTGATAAATACATCAATTAAATTTAAAATAAATTAATCCATCCATATGCCACTCACAATCACATGGGCCCCACTTAATTGAACTTTTCATATAATATATATTGACATAATTAATAAATAAATTGTTCTTGCCCATATAAATATATAATACTAACACATTTCTCCAAAAAGCATAGTTTATTTAATATTCTTTTATTATTTAAC
>JBBMKE010000001.1:19336542-19356087 GCA_037834125.1 Lippia alba | reverse complement strand
CAAAGTTGCACTACACCAAAAAATTACACCAAAAGTAAAATATACAATAAAAAATACACCAAAATTAGAAATTAACCCATCTTCTATTGCTATTTTAATGAATACAGAGAGAGAGAGTGAAACTGAGTCTTCTTTCTTGGTAATTAGTGAGGTACCATTAAAATAGTACTCTCTTTTCTCAATAATTGCTTAAAAATTAGAGGGAGATGATGCGGAACAGCACTCTCTTAGAATTTTATAACTTTGCATCGGGTTTCGAGGCATATAAAAGAGAAAATTAGTTATTTGACAGGCAATAATAGAGAAAATTAGTGTTCTGCAAATATTTAAAAAACACAAGATTTTCTGAATTAATTTTTGTAATATAGAGTATAATATAAATAACTTAATATAATATTATCTGATATTATAATAAATAATTTATTTGACGCTCAAAAGTATATCTTAAACGTGAAATATTTTACAAATAACTCTTTTCATACTGAAATTTATTAATTTAGTCATCATTACATAATGGATTTTTTTTTTCAAAAAAGAATTAAAGGGTCATGGTAATTTCGAGACAACTTCTCGTTTTTTAGTGTATAGACCTAATATGTGAGGGGTATTCGTAATTATTTTTAAATTTAAGTTTATATATATAAAAAAAAAATGATTCTTGAGAGCTAAGAAAGGGACTGTAAATTTGAGTGCTTACATCTTTTTCTTTCATTTTCACAATTTTATTGCCAGGAATGTATGGTGGTTATCTGGTATGGGATTTGTCAAAAGCTAAAACAAAAAGTAAGGGAAAAGGCGGATTGGCTAATGAAATGAAGCTCGGATAAGAACACCAATTATGGATTAACCTTTGATGTGATCAACCATATAACTATAATTCTAACACAAATTCAGATACATTTTAATTCAATCAATAATATAAATGGAATATTATTTTTATTTATTTGATAAAGTAATCATGTAATATGTGTAACATATCTTTCATTCATTATATTAATTTAATGAAACTAGATTTGGATTAGAATTTTGTTCGTTTTAAAATTTGATTCTATAACCTTGATGTGAGAGGCCAAGTTTCCTGCTGAACTTATTTTTTATTTTTTCTTCCCAAATTTTCAATTTTTGTTGTATTATCCTCTTCACTTTATTGATCAATAACTAGGGCCCCCAATAGTTATAATAATAAGATAGTGACAATCACTAAGACAATAATGAAGACTAGCAAGGGCAGAGTCAAATGCATACATACTAATGTAGAAACTTAGTTTTAAATTTCTTTATAGAAATTTAATATATCTCTAGTTTTTAATTGCGCCCTAGCTAGCTCTTTATTAAATGTGCTCCAATTGTGAGATTGGCAAAATGGAATGCAACAGAGTTTAATTTTGATAAGATCGTAGGTTTGAATCTCTTTCGTCTCAATCGGATAAGATACAATATAAATCGTTAGTAAATTTTCATTGAACCCAAAAACATTTCTTATTTTGAATTGGAACGTCATCCTCCTCAACTTAAATTTTGATTCACCGAAAGGGAAAAAGAAAAAAAGCTCAGACAGCGAAGAAGAGAAAAGAAACCCCACATCTTGCATTTAAGTTGTTTTACTTACTAATAGGTTGTGTATATATATTGTTAATTTTCCTAGAACTTCCATGGAACAAAACTGTTTTGTATGATTGATAAAAATATTAAGCTTTATATTTATATCTTTTACTTTTGAAAATTGTTCTCCCTTGCATGCACGATACAAGCTGAATTGGAAAAAAAAAGGAAGTATAAAGAAAACTGTACTGTATATTTTTGGTCCAAATTGCCAACACAAAAAGTTTTACTTGTCTCCGCTGTTTATTGGGAACTAATCCAGTTTGAACTGACCAAAGGAGCAACGATTATATTAGAGAGGTCCACTATAAAGAGATATTTTTCAAACACAAACACGGATTCTATTCAAATTTTCTTTTGCCACTATTTTGTGTGTACATCATATAGAGTGTGCTGGGTATTTTCTGATGAGTAGTGTCAGTAAAAGAATTTGAGATTTTGAAGATCGATTTATTTTGTACCAGTCGTGGTAACTGTTGTATAAAGTGAGCTCCATTATATTGTATCATGTAATTATCTATATATTAAAGTGATATTTTCAAAATTATAAATATGAACAATTTAGGTAGTTGATTAATTCTTTTGGTACGTATTTTCATAATTATTAAGATCAAAACACTATAAATTTCTTGTCTATTCTCTTGCATACTTGATATATCTTGCTTAAAGAGTTGTGCTACCAATACTTGGAACTGTATTGATTAAGTATAATTGTATAACGCTGTTAATTCAAAGTCGTGTCACTAAAAATGAACAACTTTATTAAATTGTCACTCTCATACGTCTTATGAGATCATTAGCTTTTTATTTGAGTTATCGAGCCTTACAATTTACAAACACGGGGAAAAACAAGACAAAATCAATTCAACCCCCTCTTGATTCTTATAAATATAAATGTAAAATATTTATTCATTCATCTAATATTGTAATAAAGGGGTGTTTTTTGTAATTATTCATTTTATTGAAATACTTGGATTTTCCAAGATTCTTTTGGGGAAAAAGATTTGTGATGGACATCGGAAGTGTGAATATTCCTTACCAGAAAAAAGCATACACTTTTAATGTTTCCAAAACCGCGTTGATATATATACATATATACAAATATATGTTGGTTTTTTCTCCCATGTTTACGATATTCCATCACCTTCACGCCTTCATGGTGTGAATTACATACATTAATGTGTTTTTAGTCGTTTTTATAATACCTTGAGATCATTGCCATTGCATTAGAATGGACTAGTACAAAGACATAATTAGTGAAATATATAGCTAGTCATTATAATTCAGAACAAAATGATCATATATATATATATATAGTTGAGATTTTTGTGCATATATAAAGTATAAACAATGTGAGAATTAAAAAAATTAGTGATTTAACCCTTAAAACCAAAAAGTAGATTCTGATGGAAATTTTTCGAGGTAATATGATCTCATAAACATATCCATTTATTCCGTTTTTAAGTACAAAATACAATAGTTATTATAGTCAATTTTATTCATAGTCGTAATATTGTTGATGTTTAGAATGAATTACTTATGAGTCATTGTTTATTTTATCAGTCTAAGAGAGAGAGATAGAGAGTTATATAATTCGAGTAGATTTACATTTAATGATTGGTTCAATTCATGTAATATGTTACATTTTATAATTTGATTCATTTTGAGCATTAGAAAGTTAAAGTTAATGTACTCAACGATGCCTCCATTTAATTTGTCCATCGGGTATGCAGTGTTACTAATAATAATAAATCAATTTAATCAATAATAAATCAATTTAACCCATCTTTCTATTAAAGTTAGTTCAATTAGAATCAAACAAACTCTTTCTATTCATGTAATTATTGGGTGTTTTGTAATTCATTTTCTTGAAATACTTAGATTTTCCAAGATTCTTTTGGGGAGAAAGATTTTTGATATATGGACATCGAAAGATGTGAATAATATTGCTTACCAGAAAAATACATGCATTTTTAATATTTCCAAAACCGCGTTGAATAAAGGAAGATTAGAATGATAGTGTGTGGATAAATATTTTGGTTTTTTGTTCCATGTTTACGATATTCCATCACTTTCATGGTGTGGACATCATTGACATTGCATTAGAATGTGCTAGTATATATATGGTTGAGATTCTTGTGCAAGTTTTCTAAAAAACTACTGGATTTAGTACTTACCAATGGAATAAAACTATTAGACAGTAATGAAAAACGTTCTAATGAAGACTAGCACTCAAATTTTCTGCTATAATTTTTTTTTTCGAGGGCATAAAGAAGGTAGAAGACGAAAAACCACTCCGTATTCAGGCTTGAAGATCGTAGTTATATTATACTCAATTTTGTTCATAGTCGTATTATTGATGTTTAGAATGAGTTACTTATGAGTCGTCAGTATTTATTTATATAGTATTTGACCGCGAGAGTTATATAATTCAAGTAAATTTACATTTTATGATTGGTTCGTTCATTCGTGTCATGTAATATGTGATATTTCATAATTTGATTAATTTTGAGCAATCTAAAATTTAAACCAATGTAGTCAATGATATGTCCGTTTAATTTGTGTACGTGCATGAGACTTAAATATTAAGCTCGACGACTTACCCACAGGATAATGAAATCATCACAAAGAGCCATATCAGATTGTGTACCATATTCTTCAGTACGTATTAACTCCTTCATTAATCGGTTACATTACATCAGATTTTTGTCTAATTTTCCTTGGATATTTTTCTTTGTATTTTGGTGCATGTATGAAGGGGATTTGTTGGCTTTACTATGGCTTATGATGGGATTGTTGAGGTTAGTATTTTTGGACTTAATACTTACATATATGTGGATGTTGTATTATCCAACTTCTTAATCCAACGTCACCCAGAATATTATAGTTTTGTCTAAGAAACTTTTTAACATTTTGTGATTGTCCAATAGAGAGGATGAGTTATTCTATTGCACACAATTAAATTAAAGTTGAATATTGCGAGTTTAAATCCAGTCGATGTGACACCCTTTCTATTAATTTTTGGTTTTCTGAATTTTTTTATTAATAATAATTTTATATTTTAAAAAAAAGTTAAAATAATGTTTAATTGTTAAACGGTATCACTTAAATAATCAGCATTATATTCTTATTCAAGAGAAGATTATAGTCTAAGTGAAATAGTAAAGTACGGGCAACGCAGGCGAATTTTTAAAGCAATAATATAATGATTTTATTAGCATTAATTATATTATTGTTTGAAATCGGTAAGTGTTCTATATGGGTGAATCTTTTGGGATAAAAAATTTTTATCATTTGAATTACGACGGGGTTAGGTCCGACGTGGATAAAACCACCGATATATTTGATTTTAATGCGGGAACCACCGTGGAGGCAAGGCTCCGGCGGAAAAGGCAAATCGGAGTTGTGGGATGATGAACTACAGAAAGAAGGCTTCCACAAAGGCAAGACTTGCCGATGAAGTGTTTCGGAACTAAGAATTGAGAGCAGACGACACCGTTTTGAGTTTGCACTTCATTAATGAAAGCGCACTTATTTGTATTATATTTTTACTTAAGTTTCTCCTGTTTTGTTTGTTAGCAATTAAGATGAGTTTATCAGTTTATTTTGAACTAATTAGTGCACGTGATTGGCCATGCTTGTAGCTTGGGAAATTAGGCAAGCTGGTGGCCTTTATGTACTGCTGTTTTCAGCTTTTTGGGTTATTAAGATAAATGTTTGGTTCTCAATTTCAGCACATTCTCCCCCTTTTCCCCTTTCTATACAATCTGTTTCTGTTTCTTATCTTTCTCAATCATTCTCACATATTTGCTGTATTCATCACACTTTTGCTCCCTCTATTTTGGAATATTTTCCCTAAAAAGCAATGGGATTTAATCAAATCATAACAGGGTCCAGACCCCGCTAAGGACCCGAAAAAATGCGGGTCTGTGAGCCGGCCCAACCCAGGACCCAATGGACCAGGTCCGAGGCGGGTTTTGCGGGACCCGGACCCGCCCCAATTGTCATCCCTAGATGTGACGCTTAATATTTTGTTTTTACCATACACGCACACCCAAGTGAATATTCGAATTCGAGACTTCGTCCTTAGGAATGAATCCAATTACCGCTTGGATCAACCTCATGTTGGCTCACACTTAATATAATAGTATAAATAGTATAGAGAATAATATAGTATACATTCTACCTCGTACCTTCTTTTTATTTTTTTCTCAACTAACACAAATTCTTTTTTATCTAATTATTAATTTTTATTAATATGATATTCTACCATTTTATTTTATTTTACTATTATAATTTATAATTATAATAAAGATAATTTGGTGTGACTCAAACCACCAATATTTACAATTTGTTATATGCGAGGAAACCACATAGGAGGCAAAGCTCCGACACAGAAGACGTATCTGAAAGAAGAGATGTGGGTTCTCCCAGCTAGGCTAACGACAAGGGTGCAATAACTCAATTGAGTTTTTTGTGGTGCTAGAGGTAGGAGATGAAGAAGAGGAGTATGTAGAGCTCTTGGAATTGGAGGTGCTTTTTTTGAGGAGGATGACTTGTCTAGAGTGAGGAAAGCCTAGAGTATTTATAGTTTGAGAGTGAGGGCAAGGTAGTAATTGATACTAGGTGGTACAAACGGGGATGTTGCCCTAGACATGTGGCCAGAAGTGACGCCTTTGAGATTTACTCCTGCAAAAGCCTATGGATAGGTAGTGGTGGAGCAGTAGTGACAGGTGTGCGCACTGGTACTATGTGTCAGTAAACATGGTAGGACGGTTACCGAGTGCGTGGACGCTCGGGTGGATGATGTTATGCAGACTCGGGCGCTCGAGGGAAGTTCACATCCCGAGGGAAAGGCCACGAGCGGCCAGGGTACTCCAACAATGTCGCCCTACCGAGGGTCATGCCTGGTTGGGCCTCGAAGGCAGCCCTATTGTGTGGTTATTAGCCTTGCTCTCATGCTCGGAGGAGAGGTCCTGGCCTTAGTGAATGTGGGCTGCCCCTCGAGCAAGTCGGCGCCGTCGAGGAGGAGCGTTGTGGACGCTAGCCCTGTCATGCCAAGTTGTCATGTTCGGATTGGGCCATGTGGCATGGACATGGCTCGAACTTATTTTATCCTCATCATAATTATAACTTAAATATTAAAATAAAGAATTTAATTTAATGTTTATTGAGATAATAATAATAATTTTATTTGAATGCGTGTAGAGTTATTAGTTTTTTATATATATTTTTTCCTAGTTGCTAGGTTTTTTATAGTGTAGTAGGGAATAGTTTGTTTTATATAAAATTATATATAATATTGGTAATAAATCTTTTCCTTAAAAATTAATTAAATAAATATATTATTCAAAAGATTAAACCTCTCTTCGCAGAGAACCCCAGCCGATTTTGGTCTCTCCCCCTAATTCATATCTTCATCACCATTCTTGATTACCAATTTTCATTTGTTTCTACCGTATTTCTACGCGTAATCCAAAGGGAAAAGCGCAGATAATGGCGGCGTCGGCGGCGAATAATCTGCTGAATGTGGAGGAGTGGCCGTCGTGGGGTTCCCGGAGCGTCGATTGCTTCGAAAAACTGGAGCAGATTGGGGAAGGAACTTACGGGTGAGGCAAAAAGTTTCGATTTTTTTTTATTGTTTTTATGCCATTCAGTTCGAGGGGAGGTTGGTGAATATTCTAATTGATATGGTGTTGTTGATTTTTCTGTGATTTTTTCGTATAATTTTGTATTTAGGTATTTGGGTTATCTTTGGTTGGGTTGCTTTGGGTTTGGGTGGGGAAGATTTGTTTGTCTTAATGCAGTTTAGTAATTTTTGCTTGATATAATCTCATTGTCTTTTTCCTGCTTGGTCTGAGGGATGGTAGGTTAAGTTGCGTTTTGCTGTCTTATTTAGTTTGTAATGTATCATCACGTGTTGTTTTATGAAGTATGTTGTTGTTTACTTTACAAATGTTTGAAGTTGGTGGTGAATTTTCTCCCAATTGTTGCTGTTTGTGAGGCCTTTGCTTGTAAACGGTGCTTATGGAGGTGAACGGAAATCTCACGAGATGGAATTAGATACAGTGGAGTGTTATTTACATGATACATTTGTAAAAGACAAACTTTGTGAGGGGCAAGCACTGCAGTTCGTTTTGATGTATTCCATGGATGACTAGATAGATAGAGGATCATACTACAACATGGTTTGAATTAATACCATAGACGCTGTGCATGCCAGTCTAGATCTCAACGCAATGTTGGAGCATTTGGAAATACAAATCTTTTTACTACTATTGCCTGGTTTATAATCTGTGCTTTTCTTTTAAAAGGAAAAGTAGCCCTCAAGAATTGTGAAACGTGAATTCTAAATGTTTGTGGCTTTCAGACTTATACACATACTTGCGAAAAGCGTTTTGTGGTTCATTGTCAGCATGGTAACATCAGAGTCCAATTTAGAAGAGTTCATAAGCAAATTGAGAGAACCTTTGAACAATATAAATCTGACAAATGAACAATATAAATCTTTACACTTTGTCTTGACTCTGGAATATAGCTCCCAGTCAATCCCGAGCTCAGGATTCATAGAGATAAATTGGTGCTCTGTCGTGCTATTTATATTAATTGAAGTTTTCTTTTTTGATTGTCGTGCTTATGTCTGTTCCTTACTCTTTTTCTCGTTTCCAGTCAAGTATACATGGCCAAAGAAAAAAGAACTGGAGAAATTGTTGCTCTAAAAAAGATCCGCATGGATAATGAAAAAGAAGGGGTATGTTTTCCTCCTCAATCATTGGATATCTTAAAAAAATGTACATGTGCATAAAAGAATGCTACGATCTGTTTCTTGGAGGATCTCAACATTTCCTATCAAGCTGACTTCGCCCTTTCTTTTTTTTTTTCTTTTTTTTTTTTTCCTGCAGTTCCCTATTACTGCCATTCGAGAAATTAAAATTCTGAAGAAGCTACAGCATGATAATATTATTAAGTTGAAAGAGATAGTAACATCTGCAGGTACTTCTTTTTTCAGTTTAAATGGTGTGTTTTGTTGTCAGTTTGTGCTCTCTCTGAAATGTCGTCTCTCATTTGAAATTTGTATGAAATATGTCACCTAGGCCCTGAAGAGGATGAACAAGGAAAAACTGGTAATAACTTAAACCCTTTTGCTCTTTTATGCCGAGGCTCCCTGTTTTTGGCTGTTTAATAAGAAGTATTGACATTGTAACTCATATGATTACAGATGGTAATAAGTACAAGGGGAACATTTATATGGTCTTTGAGTACATGGACCATGACTTGACTGGTCTAGCAGATCGTCCTGGTCTGAGATTTACAGTTCCACAAATAAAAGTACTGTAAGCTTCCCAATAGCTTTTAGTATTAACCATATTAATCTTCTGTCAGAAAGAGTTCATTAATTTTTATTTTTATTTTTAATTTGCAGTGTTACATGAAGCAACTGCTCACAGGTCTTCATTATTGCCATGTAAATCAAGTGCTCCACAGGGATATAAAGGGTTAGATGCATTTTGGGTGTTATATTTAGATTGAATATTGTGGAAGTGTAAGAGCTTACACCGTAACTCCTTGGCAGGCTCCAATCTTCTGATTGACAATGAGGGAAACCTGAAGCTTGCAGATTTTGGGCTTGCACGTTCCTTTTCCAATGATATCAATGCTAATCTTACAAATCGTGTTATTACATTGTGGTACAGGTACATACTGTATGCTCTGGTTGAGTACTAACGTTTCTTAATCTATCATTGCTGTCACTAATTAACTTTATGCATCTCTTTTATGTTGTAGACCACCAGAGTTGCTTCTTGGAGCCACGCAATATGGTCCAGCTGTTGACATGTGGTCTGTTGGTTGTATCTTTGCTGAGCTATTGTATGGAAAGCCGATCTTACCAGGAAAAAATGAGGTTTCTTATGCTTGCTTTTGACTTGACTAAACTATTGGCTTTTTTGATGGATAACTGATCTGTTAATCTGAAAGTGATTTTTGTGGAGTGATTATACATGGTGTTGATTGTCGCTCTTCAAATGATACAAAATGGAGTTCGCAGTTGCATGTCTGGTTTCAATAGATCTGTGCAATATAGATTTAGGTCAGTTTAGATGGAAGTTAGTTACAACTGAAAATTTTCTCTACCTTCTTAAGAATGCTATATCAAGGTTGCCAATTTGCTTATGATATTTATTTTCTGCATTGTATGAGAAAGATAAAACTTACTTAAAGAACACAGTTTATTTGCCACGCTAAGCACTTTATCTTGTAATTGATGACCTGATTACGAATTAGCTGTATAGTAGTCTGTTTGAGTATGCATATGCTGATTTTAATCTGTATCCGCTTATGTGTTTGGTGTAATCTGTGGTAAGCACCAACCATTTTTTTGAATGTCCAGATCGAGCTGCTACGCTCCTTTCTGGTCATTTAAGGAACTTGGATGAGACCAACATGGTTTTGACCACTAAAAGATGGAATCTTGCCCTCGATTTTGAATATAAAGCTTTTAGGGAGTGGGGATTTCGGTTTGCTACTATCAGGATAATCTGGGCGCTGTGAAACAAATTTTCAATGGAGAATTGGATAGAAAAGGGCTTTAGATGCTTAGTCTCAAATAGATGAATTTATGATGTTAAGATCTTGATTTGAATTTTTGCATAATTTCAGTCAAACCTTCAAAATAACTCCATGAAAGTCTCACTGCAAAGAGAGAAGTGAGGTTCATTTTGTAAAATTAATAAAATTATCTTAAGAATGTTCGTCTTGGATTTAATGTGATAGAGAAAACTTTTGAGCTTGGCATTTCTCTTTCCTTCTGTGTGCTTGTACAAGATGATAGATTCTTGCCAGAGTTGGTGTAAATTATAGTTTCTATTGCTTTTGGTAGTATAAATGATATAGCAGTTGACCCAATTAACAATCCTTTTAATACTGTGTGAATATTATTTTCATCTTAGTTTTGCTTGCTTTTGATGGTCTAAAAATGTTAAAATGAACTCAATACCTTTGTAATTGCAGCCGGAACAGTTGAATAAAATATTTGAGCTTTGTGGAACCCCTGATGAGTTGACATGGCCTGGTGTATCCAAGACCCCTTGGTATCACAAATTTAAGCCCGCACGTCCGATGAAAAAGCGAGTGCGGGAGCTTTTTAGACAGTTAAGCGTTTGAAGCTGAAGTTCTAAATTTATGCTATAACAAACTTTCGAATATGATTTATTGAATGCAAATTTGGATTTGCAGTTTCGACCGCCATGCATTGGATTTGTTGGACAGAATGCTGGTTCTTGATCCAGCTCAGGTATATCTCTCATATATTAAAATTATTTTCTTGTGAAATGAATAGTGGGGTTTTAATTTGGTTATTGCATCAGTGTTCAGCTGCATATACTGCCTTGATTTTGTAGCTGACTCAAGGGAAACAACAAAATACAATAATAGTTACATATGCCGTATTTGATATATTCCATAACGCTTTATTTTTGAATAACTTTACCCTGTGTCCTTTTGAGAAAGGTTGCTAAAAGCTTTTTCTAAGCAAAGGCTAGAATAAAGGAACAAAATTTCACTAAAATAATCGAGTTAATATTTATTCGAGCATGCTTGTCAACCGAATTCCTTGATTATATACACTATACACATCACTATATGCCTGCTTGGAAAGTGAGTCATCTACGAAGTTTTAAAAACTATACCCATTCATACTTTATTCTTCCAATTTCACAAACTTGTTTTCTTTTTCCCTTTCTCAATTTATATTGGGACAGAGAATTTCAGCAAAGGATGCTCTAGATGCCGACTATTTCTGGGCTGATCCTCTCCCTTGTGACCCGAAAAGGTACATTTTCATAAATTCCCCTCACTGTTTCTTCTAATTGTGCCTGTTAATTTACATTTATGTCCTCGATCACTCTAGTCTCCCAAAATACGAAGCATCTCACGAGTTCCAAACGAAGAAAAAAAGACAGCAGCAACGACAAAACGAAGAAATGGCAAAAAGGCAAAAATTACATCATCCGCAACAGCACGCTCGTTTGCCCCCAATTCAACAAACGGGCCAATCTCACTGGAACAACCCGGCCCATCAAATCAACAGTTCTCAGCCACCTATTCCCAATCACCAACAGTACGGAAAGCCCCGGGGGCCACCTGGGGGCGCCCCCGGTAGGTACCCCCCAGGTGGGGCCCCTAGTGGCAATTATCAAGACCGCGGAGGTTATAGTAGTGGGCCCTACCCACCTCAGGGGCGCGGACCCCCTCCGTATCCTGCAAGCAATGCTCCCTCAAATGGCCCTCGTGGGACGGGATACGGTGCTCCGCCTAGTTTTTCACAAACGGGCCAATATGGTGGGAGGGGCCCGAATCAAATGGGGGGTAATAGAAACCAGCAGTATAGTTGGCAGCAGCAATAGTGTAGACGAGTAGTTGCAGCGTGAGGGAGGCAAAATGAAGGTAAGAGTCTTCATTGGCATGACTTTATTGCAGATACAGTTTTGACCTTACTAGACTTGTATACATGGTGATTCGTTGCGGTCGTTGTTATAGGTTTCCAGTATGCACATTTTATGTTCTAACCATTTAGAAACCTGTGATTCGGTTTCGGTTATGAGAGTTATGCCCCCATTTGGAACCCTCTGCTGTTAGAATTTGTAAAACATTAAATTTCTGTGATATATGTGATATATGATCATAGATTTTTCTTTATCTGATTCGAGTACGTTAAAATGTGTGCGTTTGCAGCTCTTCGTTCGGTTTTCTTCCGCGAATTCGCTACGAAAGTTGGTTTATTTTCTTTTCTGGTCAAATATATTAGGACTTCATGTAGGATTAACGTTGAGTGACTTCGTTCCTGGTCTTCGTATTCCCTTCGCTCCCCCAACCCCAGGCTTCTTTGCCTTCCATGGCTTCCAGTATGAGGTTGACTATATCCATCAGGTTTTTCATAAACGCACACACCCTTACGTATCCCAAAGTGTTCAGAAGGATTCGAACTGTTTATGGTCCTAGAAAAAAAATTCTTTAACCAATTGGATCAACATTTGTCGGCAATATATCTATCGGGTTCCTCGGAGTCGGATGCATTGTCAAGTGCCTAAGGAATAATGTTTGATAACAACGTTAGGTATGTTTTGACTATTTAAGGGTATGATTGTTAAATTAAGAGGACATGATGATATGGCATGAAGAAATATGGAAATAGTAATAATTCTAAATCTATAATTTCGCATATGTAAATCTGTTTATAGTTACAAGTTTATGATTTCGGATATGTGAATTTGTTTATTTGAATATTTGAATTCGTTTGCCTTTTTTTTGTTTTTTTTTTCGGCAAAATTTTGTAAATGTAATAAAATAAAGGGTAAAAATGGCATACTTGGACTTTTTCCGGTGGAATTTTAAAGAATATTTTGTTTAATCTTTTTGCATCTGATTTACACGGTTAAATTCGTATAGATCATATTTTAAATATTTTGATATTACATTAAATTGAAGTTTTCAATGTAAGAAATTGGTGGCTTGTGATAAGGATGGAAGTTGTGTTGGGTGGAAAACGGATAGGAAGCCTCACAAAGTTGATCCGTTGGTTGTCGAAGTCTTAGCCGACTTTCAGTAGCACGTGTAGACCGAGATTTTGGGTGGAAGAAGGTTATTCTTAAAGAGGATAACTCAAATGTGATTAATCTTCTCAAGGGAAGCGAGGATTTGTCATATATTGGAAACTTGATCGTGGACATTCAAGTCATTTGTTCTTCACCTTTTGAGCTTTGTTGGTTCTCATCTATTTGTCTGGTGCTAATGAAGTAACCTACAAATTAATTAGAAATGCGATCTTGGTCTGTGTTGGTTCGTCTGATTTTTCTATTTTTATTTCAGACTTAATTTTGTCAGAGTTTTCATGATGTAGCCCTTTGGGGCGCCGCCCTTCAAAAAAAGAAATACAATGATGATTTTCAAATTAAAACCCACCAACTAATGAAGAAGGAATTGTCTTTTCAAAAAATGATGCATGACCAATGAAGTTTTGCAAACAAATTCCAACGCTTGCGATGACCAATATAGTCAATAAGATATCAACATTTATCGTTTTAGAAAGATAAATACAATGATGACGATCATAGTAACTGCAGTTGAGGAGAAACAAACAATCAAAGCTTAATTGAATATTCCGTTAAAATCATTTACAAGAGGTTAATAAATGTTGCATTTTACAACGATTAAAGGAACAATTGTCCCAATTCAAACATTAGAAGGTAACACCCACTAAACCCAAAGAAGAGGATATTTGGAATTGGTCCTAAAATAAAATATCAATACATCCATATGCGCGATGTGAGTTCATTATGCATCAAATTCAAGTCCTAAATAACAATTAACTTAGCATAGCAATGAACTTATTTGATGAAATTGTGTCTCATTTTCTTTTTCCCCATAAACAATAATTGCGGAGACGGAGCCACATGGGAAGCCAGGGTATCTGGCTCTCGCTCTTCCTAAATTTTAAATTTTTATTAATTATATAATATATATTTTTTGAGATATTTCTTAATAAATTTATCCCTTCTATTTAGTTATCATCATCTCTTATTTAAAATCTCATTCCAATCCATCCTAGATACTTGGGAAGCCAACACTATGATGAGTTGATGACTCATAGAAGACTTAGAAAGTGCAGCAGAATAGGTCATGTTGACTGTTGTTGAGACATCATGGGAAACAAGTAGCGGGAATGGCGGTATTTTTCCAGCAGTTTTGCCACACTAAAACCCACCCGTGACCAACACACTTTTTTCCTTTCTTGTACCGAAACATACGACTTGGTCTCATCCCAGTTCACATGCACCTAACCATGCAACAACAATCACAATGATTTCCTGAAATTATCAAAAATCATCGATTGGTGGAACTTAACAATTCAATGCTATACGGACTTAATTAAAGATTTTGAATTTGAGTTTTTAAAAATATAACTGCAATTAGTAGAAAGAGTTGTTTACCTTACGTGGTTTGTTCTGACTTGATCAATAAAGATGAACTACAGGAAAAAAAAAATCAATCATGATGATTTAATTTCATTTTCTCATGATATCCATAAAATTTTATTAAATAAACCATGCTGCATAAATAGTAAAAATAGTTCAACTGTTCTACTGCCTAAAAGCGATAATCTAGTTCAACTGTTCAACTATAATCTATAATTTCCCAATTACCATATATTCTAAATATACATATCTATATATCAAGTAATTCTAGCCCGATCCTGGCTCAGCCAAACCGGTGTAACGAGGGGGCGAGTGTTTTGCATTTGCTCTGGAAAATTTGGGGAGAGTGACCAAGCTGGGTCTGGGCTAAAATTTTTCCTATATATCTATATATATAAAGAATAAAAGAATAAAGTTATAACAAATCATTAAATAATAAGGGCATGAAAATGTTTGTCGTCATCATCATACCGTCGTGATCAAGAATCAAGATTCAAGACCTGGCAATACATTTGGCCCCCCGCCCCCCTCCCTCGGAAATCAACCATTTCTACTATATATATTCTCGTACACGTAAACCCAGCACAGATTCACATGCAAAATGACATTTATGGTGATTTTCTAGTCAAAATCCGGAGTTACAGTTCCGACCTTTTGGAAAATCTATCGTTCTCTTCCCTTCTTGTTCGGCAATGGCGGTCAATTCCGGTGAAAAGGTGGGTTTTTCTGGGTTTTTGTTTTTCTTTCTGATTGTATTTGCTTGGCCTGGTTTGAGCTGCATTTTGGTTTATTAGACTTTTTTGCTTGAATTTCTGTCCATCTTTGTATGTTTGAGCTAGGTGATGGTTTAGATGTTGTAATTTCTGGAAATGAGCTGTTAGCTGTTTGGGTTTCATCCCATTTCTGCTTGTTTTGGGTGAAATTTTGTTTCTTTTTTGGCTTGAATTGGTTTTTCTGATGATTATCTGTTGATCTTTTCTTACATTCTGATGGGCTTATACCTTTTGGTTGAAATGAAGAAATGTGGTAAGTTAATATGTGTTGTTTCGTTATTCAGTGCCAAAATGTGCATAGTGTTGTAGTGGTGTTGCCGGATGGAGGAGCAGCTAATCCTGAGACAGTGCCTAATGTTTGCATTGTGGGAGTTCCTCATGTGACGAAGAATGAGATCTGTTTGAATTCTAAATCCGATTTGCTGAATCATGCCAACACGAAGGTGGGTAAAGTAAACGATTATGCTTCGCGGGGTTTGGATGCTGATGTTGAGAAAGGAAAGGCAGAATCAGGGGAAGAAGCTATTGGATATTCGAAGTTTGATGATCTTTCGGCTGTAAGTTTCTTGATTGACTGTGGTTGGAAATGCTAATTGAGGCGTTTCGTGTTTCATCAATTTTTGAACTTTGTTAGTACCTATTTAAACTGAAATTCAAATTGATACTGAATTGTCTTGCAGAGGGCACATCAGAAAGGGATATGTTTGCAGACCGGAGGAAAACTCATAGGGTTGTTCACGAAGCATAGCCTTGAGCTATCGAAGGTCACTGCAAAAGGTAAGCAAATGTCTCTGTTTCATCAGTTTCCCTTTATAATATTGTCGGAATCTTCTAATATTTCGAATGTGTATGCATGCTAAGGCGTGAAATTGCAAATCTTTTCGTATAGATACCCTCAGGGTAAAATTATTAATAAGGAAGATCATGTGTTGATATGTCATTATGAATCTTTACAGAAGTCATATTGCTGACATCTGACACTCTTTTATTTATTACTTATTAGTCTTTTTCAATCAAAGAATTATTCAAAAAGAGCCAATCCCATGTATATGGTTTTCTTGCTAGTGATTTTAGGCTTACCAACTTTTTGTATTCACTGTATCATTAACCGTATTCGATGAGACATAGTTCTGTAGCATTGAATATCATATGCTATGATCTATAAGATTTACATTTTTACCAAATTTCTCAATGCATTGCTGCAGATAGGCTTGTGGCAGAGAGAGTCTATGATGTGCCTTCTAATAGATCAAGGAAGCTCAAGCGGTCCGCCTCCTTCAATTCACGGAAAATTTTTCTTCTGTTCTCAGTCATGTAAGTTCCAACAATAACCTACGCTTTGTTCTTGAACTATCTCTGTTTTAGTAGTGTTTGCAAACACTTAACAAAATATGATTTTGTGCGTCTAGCTTATTTTCAGCATCTTGGGAGTGTTTGAAAAGCCTATTTCTGTTAAAAATAAGCAGAAAAAAGCTAAAATTTAGAAGCATCTAACGACATGCTTTTGGCTTCTAGCCTATTTCATGAATAGATGGAAGTTATCTAATTTAAGTCTACTAGATGTGTTTTTCAACTTTCTTTTCCCAAATGTTAACTTTTGTTTCGCTTTTTAGCTTTTTTTTTTTTTTTTTTTCTTTTCAAATGCTCACCACATTTATTAGTACAACCTTTTGGAGCCTTAACTTCTCCTTATATTCTCCAAACACCACTTTAAAGCTCAAAAATAACTTTCATTGAGGGGAAAGAATCACAGGTAAAGATAGGCTAGAAATTAAAGAGTAAACACTTTAGGGTGTCAGGAAAGAGTTTTCAAGTTGCTGTCATATAGGTGTTGGATAAATGATGTCCCCGATATATGAATAAATCATGTATTTACAAAATGGATCATGTTTTTGGGCCTTCCAAACATACAACGATATAGGTAACTAGTGGGAAAAGTAGAGGCCATTATCACCTCATTGTGAAAAGTTGGGAATACTTCATAGATATATAATTTCCTATTCTCTATTGCTTCCTTCTTAAGAATAGATGAGCAATCGGTTATTTCTTGAGGAAACTAAGAAAAATGGACCAGCTAACTTCTTATGGTACTTGCTAGTGAGTTTTCAACAAGTGAGAAAATGTTCATGTTACATCGGCTCTGCCATTTACAGCCATACTCTAGATGTAACAATAAAATTAGTTTCATTCAACACATTTACTGTACACCATACTTCTAAATTGAAAAAAAAAAAACTGTTCCGTTTTGCCCATTAGACAGTGCAGTGTAATATTTGGCGCTTCTTCTAACTTTCAAGTTTATTTTGCTCTGAATTGATGTGTCTTAATTCTATTGCTTTATTTTCTCTAGCTTGAAATGTTTTCTCCATACTCTCTTGCCAAATTCTGTTTTCCTTCGCAGGTCCAGCATCGGAACAATAATCCTAATATACTTGACGTTGAGGGTGAGACTGATAAGTGAAAAATCCAGTAATCTTTGAAATACTTGCCAATGGCTGCCATCTTTCGTGCAAGAATCTCTCGTGAACGTTACCTTTTCCTCAAGCTTCATTTCTGTGGCGTAGTATTTCATCATTGTACATAGAGTTGAACTGGGAACTGGGATCCGGAATTCCAACTGATCCTCTCTGTACTATCTATGTATATATATTTCATCAATGGATTTCCAGCATTTGTCGGCTTTTCTTGGCAAATGCTGAGCTCCAATTTCGACAGTTCAATGGATATGTTTATCTGCGTGGAAAATTATCAGTTCTTATACGATTAGTAGTAGCGCTGCTGTGCGCAATTTAGCTAAATCATGCATAATTGGTTGATTTGATTGAAATACAAACCTTCTGCAGTTCGGCCTTCATGTTCGATAGCTGCATAGACTCAACATGGAACGGAAAATTCTTGTATGGATCGGGTTTTAGGTCCAACGTATGCATTGAACAGTCAAAACCCGTGCACATATTTCAGATAGGAAAAATTATATCTAACTACCTTCAAGTTTGGCCTAATTACAATTCAGTCCCTATTCTTTGCATATTCATCATATTGTCCCTAAACTTTACATTTTCATTTGAGGTCCCTGACATCCGTTAGGGTTCCATTAGGTTAGTCAGTTATCCTTCCCAAATTGCCCCTAAATTTATTACAAATACATCCCTATAGTTTCTTTTTAATAACAAAACGATCCCTATACTTTTTGAAATTTACGAAGGACAACTGACCAATCTGACGGAACCCTAATGGACCTTAGGGACCTCAGACAGAATGTACAGTTTAGAGACCATATGGTAAATACACAAAGAATAGGAACTGAATGTCAAACCCGAAGGTAGTTGAATGTAATTTTCCTTTTCAGATATTGCATGAAATTCGACTGTTCGATGCATGAGTGAGGTCCAAAACTCAAGCGATACACGAGTGAAGTCCAAACTCAATGCAAACCATAGAAGTAGTGGGTCTATACCCGACGGAGTACAAGTTTCAATTATGGTAAACATCATGGCGAGTCAAATACCTACGAAATTCTCTCAATCGAGCAGTTACAAGTGCGATACAAACCACAGATACACCAGCCAGAAACATTAATATACAAGTCTGTAAATGCAGCCCAGAAATGATATGTAGCATGAAACTTAATAAACAGTGAAGTGTTGATTGAAGTGATGTTTTTGGTACAATCTCTAGCATGCACATCCTCCTCCTTGCTGCTCGTTCTGGTATGAGTTTGAAGTGGCCTTCAAGTTGACATCAACCATGTCGTCTTGCTTCGTGGAGGAAAGCGTTTCCATTCCGGGCAACGCGGCCGCGATCTTTCGAAACAGTGGCTGCAAATATAGACTCAAGTTAATCGTCTGCAAAGAACTTTTGAAAGCAAGAAGCAATTGATTTGTTTTTTCATCCTCAAGATGGTCAGAGGGATTCAAATCCGAAAAGATTATTGTCCTGAAGAATTTTTTTTTTTTAACCACTTGGACTAATTACCGTGGTCGTTTTAAAGTGAACTAGAATTTTGTTAGTTGAAATAAACCTAAATCAGCATTATTTTTATTTTGAAAACAACAATACAGGGACTTCTTTTTTTTTTTTTAAATTTAAACAATACCGAAACCTAATACTTGAATATTATCGTACCTTTATATTGAAACCAGCTTTAGCACTAGTTTCTATAAACATGACTCCAAGTTCACGAGCCTTACAATCTCCTT
>JBBMKE010000001.1:19325671-19336442 GCA_037834125.1 Lippia alba | reverse complement strand
ATATAGTGGCTCGCGAGCCTAGCCTGAAACAAAAGGGTTTGAATTCGGCTTGGGTTCGAACGAGCCGAGCCGGCTCGGCTTGTTTACATCCCTATTCCCAACTCATTATAGACCCAGCCCAACCCTAACTAAACTTAATATTTTTAAAACTCAATCCAGCCCAAAATCATTGGATTGGGTTGGGTTGGACTCATAAGCTCCAATCATTTTGAGTTTGACAACCCTAAATTAGGGCTATCAACGGGTCAGATTCGGACCAGATATGAAAATTTCGAATCTGAATCCGATAAGGATATTCGATTATCGGATCCGAGTCCGAATCCTATAGGATTCGGATGCATGAACATTGAGTCCGCATAAAATTGGGTCGGATCCGACCCGATTAACAATAAATTTTAATTTTTTTTGAGAAATATATATAATTTAATATAAATATATAATAATTATTATTTAATTAGTTAGTTATTATTTCTACATGTATTCATGTAATATTTTTGATTTAAAATTATTAATGAAGGATTACCTGTTATTTTAAGATAAATATAGAAAGATATATTATTAATGCTAGGATACATACATTGGAAGTTTAATTTTTAATTTTTTTATTAGTATTCTTTATTAATAAAATAATTAATATAATAAAATATTATTAATAGTCGGATTCGGATCTTTAATGGATCGAATTCTTTAATTTCATATTCGCTCTATTTATTTCGAATAACGAATATTTATAATCGGATATGATCCATCGAACTTTTTATCGGTCGAATGTGCAAATAAACGGATCGGATTCGGATTAAAATCCGACCAATTGACAGCCCTACCCTAAATTAATTGTGTACCAAAACAATCCAACATAAAATATTTAACTAAAGAGTTCGTTCAAAAAAAATATTTAAGTATAGAGTTTTTTCTTGAATTATTTAGGCCACTTGGGCGTGTAATTTAGAAAATAAAAATAAAAATTGACAATTTCAAAATTTGAGTTAGAACCTCTCTGATCAGTCGAATATGTATGTCAAATATATATATTTTTTTAAAAAAAACTATTCGAAGAAATTGTGACTCAATTTTTTTCCCTATGAATAATACATGCGATGCCAACACTCCGATGACTCATAGTATGATAATAACACTTGGAAAGTGCACCAGAATAGGTCATGTCGAGTGTTGTTGAGACATCATGGGAAAACAAGTAGCGGGAATGGTGGTATTCCCCAGCAGTTTTGCCACACTAAAACCCACCCGTGACTAACAAACACTTTCTCTTTCTTGTACTGAAACATAGGACTTGGTCTCACCCCAATTCACATGCACCTAACTATGCAACGAAAATTTTATTCAAAATTTAATTTAATCGAACTCAATCAATTAAAAATATAATATTTACACTTATTATTTGATTGATCACTGTTCTTAATTTTTTTACCAATCACACGACAAATATAAAACACTCGTTCCCTTATTATACCGATTTGTCAAACCAGACTCGGGTATAATTACCCACTATGCAACCATAATCACAATGTTTTTATTTCATTTTACTCATAATAACCATAAATTTCAATTAAATAAATATACCATTATGCAGAAATAGTAAAAATTGTTCAACTGTTCTACTGCCTAATAACGATAATATGGTTCAACTGTTCAACTATGTTCTATAATTTTCCAATTACCATATATTCTATATATATATATTTACATATATATATAAACAATAAAAGAATGAGAGTTATAACAAATCATATAATAATAAGGGCATGAAAATGTTTGTCGTCATCATCATACCGTCGTGATCAAGAATCAAGATTCAAGACCTGGCATTCTGGCAATACATTTGGCCCCCCGCCCCCCGGCCGCCGCCCCCCTCCCTTGGAAATCAACCATTTCTACTATATATATTCTCGTACATGTAAACCCAGCACAGATTCACATGCAAAATGGCATTTATGGTGATTTTCTAGTCAAAATCCGGAGTTAAAAGTTCAACCTTTGGGAAAATCTCTCGTCCTCTTTCCTTCTTGTTCGGCAATGACGGTCAATTCCGGTGAAAAGGTGGGGTTTTTCTGGGTTTTTGTTTTCCCTTGTGATTGTATTTTCTTGGGTTTTGCCTGGTTTGAGCTGCATTTTGGTTTATTAGTCTTTTTTGTTTGGATTTCTGTTCATCTTTTGTATATTTGAGATAGGTGGTGGTTTAGATGTTGTAATTTCTGTAAATGAGCTGTTAGCTGTTTGGATTTCATCCCATTTCTACTTGTTTTGGGTGAAATTTTGTATCTTTTTTGGGTTGAATTGTTTTCTGATGATTATCTGTTGAATTTTTCTTGCATTCTGATGGGCTTATACCTTTTGATTGAAATGAAGAAATGTGGTAAGTTAATATGTGTTGTTTTGTTATTCAGTGCCAAAATGTGCATAGTGTTGTGGTGGTGTTGCCGGATGGAGGTGCAACTAACCCTGAAACAGTGCCTAATGTTTGCATTGTGGGAGTTCCTCACCTGACGAAGAACGAGATCTGTTTGAATTCTAAATCTGATTTGCTAAACCATGCCAGCACGAAGGTGGGTAAAGTAAACGATTATGCTTCGCGGGGTTTGGATGCTGATGTTGAGAAAGGAAAGGCAGAATGCGGGGAAGAAGCTATTGGATATTCGAAGTTTGATGATCTATCGGCTGTAAGTTTATTGATTGACTGTGGTTGGAAATGCTAATTGGAGGCGTTTCGTGTCTGATCAATTGAACTTCCTTTGTACCTGTTTAAATTGAGATTCAAGTTGATACTGAATTGTCTTGCAGAGGGCACATCAGAAAGGGATATGTTTGCAAACCGGAGGAAAACTCATTGGGTTGTTGACGAAGCATAGCCTTGAGCTATCGAAGGTCACTGCAAAAGGTTAGCAGCTGCCTCTGTTTCATTAGTTTCACTTTATAATATTGTTGGAATCTTGTAACATTTCGAATGTGTATGCAAGCTAAGGCTTTAAATTGCAGATCTTTTCATATAGATATCCTCAGGGTAAAATTATAAATAAAGAAGATCATGTATTGATATGTCATCTTCAGAATATGTCATTATGAATCTTTACGGAGGTCATATTGCTATAATAATCCGACAATCTCTTTCATTTATTAGTCTTTTTCAATCAAAGAATTCTTCAAAATTAGCAAATCCCATATATTTTTTTTTTGTTGCTAGTGATTTTAGGCTTACCAACTTTTTGTATTCAATGTATCATTAACCATATTCGATGAAACATTGTTCTGTAGCATTGTATATCATATGCTATGATCCATAAGATTCACATTTTTACCAAAATTCTCAATGAATTGCTGCAGATAGGCTTGTGGCAGAGAGAGTCTATGATGCGCCTTCTAATAATAGATCAAGGAAGCTCAAGCGGTCCGCCTCCTTCAATTCAAGGAAAATTTTTCTTCTGTTCTCAGTCATGTAAGTTCCAACAATAACCTAGGCTTTGTTCTTGAACTATCTCTGTTTTAGTAGTGTTTGCAAACTCTTAAAAAAAAGTGCTTGTGTACATCTAGCTTATTTTCAGCATCTTGGGAGTGTTTGAAAAGCCCATTTCTGTTAAAAATAAGCAGAAATAAGCTAATTTGGAAGCATCTAACTACATGCTTTTGGCTTCTGATTTTAGCTTCTATCCAATTTTCATGAATAGGTGGAAGTTATCTAATTTAAGTCTAATAGAAGTGTTTTTCAACTTTCTTTTCCCAAACGTTCAACTGCTTTTGTTTTCGCTTTTTACCTTTTTTTCTTTTCTTTTTTTTTTCTTTTTTTTTTTTCAAATGCTCACCACATTTATTACTACAACTTTTTGGAACCTTAACTTCTCCTTCTACTTCTCGAAACACCACTTTAAAGCTCGAAAATATCTTTCATGGAGGGGAAAGAATCACAGGTAAAGATAGGCCAGAAAGAGTAAACAAATCGGGATGTCAAGAAAGAGTTTTCAAGATGCTGTCATATAGGTGTTGTATAAATGATGTCCCCAATATATGAACAAATCATGTATTTACAAAATGGAGCATGTTTTTGGGCTTTCTAGACATACAACCATATAGGTTGAGAAAATGTGCATGTTACATCGGCTCTGCCATTTACTTGCCATACTCTAGATGTACCAATAAAATTAGTTTCATTCTTCACATTTACGGCACGCCATACTTTCTACCATTTATTTATGATACTTCTAAATTGGAAAAACTGTTTCGTTTTGCCCATTTTACAGTGCAGTGTAATCTTCGGCGCTGCTTCTAACTTTCAAGTTTATTTTGCTCTCAATTCGTGTGTCTTAATTCTATTGCTTTCTGTTCTCTAGCTTGAGATGTTTTATCCATACTCTCTTGGAAAATTCTGTTTTCCTTTGCAGGTCCAGCATTGGAACAATAATCCTAATATACTTGACGTTGAGGGTGAGACTGATAAGTGACAAATCTGGTAATCTTTGAAATACTTGCCAATGACTGCCATCTTTCGTGAAAGAATTGCTCGTGAACATTATCTTTTCCTCAAGCTTCGTTTCTATGGCGTAGTATTTCATCAATGTACATAGAATTGAACTGGTAACTGGGTTATGGCATTCCAACTGATCCTCTATGTACTATGTATATATTTCATCAATGGCTTTTCAGCATTTGTCCGCTTTTCTTGGCAAATGCTGAGCTCCAATTTCGACAGTTCAATGGATATGTTTATGCCTGTGGGAAATTATAGGTTGTTACTCGATCTGTAGAGGCGCAGTGTGCAATTTAGCTAAATGCATACATAATTGGTTTATTTTCTTGAAATACCAAACTTGTGCAGTTATAATCGACCTTCATGTTCTATAGCTGCATAGACTCTACACGGACAGGAAATTCTTGTATGGATCGGGTTTTAGGTCCCACGTATGCATTGAACAGTCAAAACCCATGCACCATTTTACTTATTTCACATATTTCAGATATTGCCCGAATTTCTACTGTTCAGTGCATGAGTGAGGTCCAAAACTCAAACGGTACACGAGTGAAGTCCAACTCAGTGCAAACCACAGAAGTAGCCTGTCTATAACCGAAGTGTACGAGTTTCAATCACGGTAAACATCATGGCGAATCAAATAATTACGAAGTTCTCTCAATCGAGCAGTTACACGTGCGATACAAACCACAGAGGCACGAGCCAGAAACATTAATATACAAGTCTGTAAATCTGCATTGCAGCCCAGAAATGATATGTAGCATGAAACTTAATAAACATTGAAGTGATGATTCTAGTGATGTTATTGGCACAATCTTTTAGCACGCACACCCTCCTCCTTGCTGCTCGTTCTGGTATGAGTTTGAAGTGGGCTTCAAGTTGACATCAACCATGTCGTCTTGTTTCGTCGAGGAAAGTGTTTCCATTCCGGGCAACGCGGCCGCGATTTTTCGGAACAGTGGCTGCAAATATAGACTCAAGTTCATCGTCTGCAAAGAACTTTTGAAAGCAAGAAGGAATTGATTTGTTTTTGCATCGAGCTATCCTGGTAAAACTTCTAATAATGAGGAAAAAGCCATGGAAACTCTACATTAATATGATTAATCCTGTGAAGATGTGTAATTAGTATGGTAAACCCTGTATTCATGAGAGTTTAGACCTAACTAATCCCCAAAGATAGCTCGTGAGACAGGAATTGTTTAAGTAATTACCAACTCAAACGGGTAACTGTTGAGGAGAAGATTGCATAATCAATTAAAAACATCATCATTTCTTTATTGCGGATATGAATTTTTTTTTTCTTAACACATACCCCTAAAGTGGTCAGAGGAATTCGAAACTAAAGTTATTGTTCATGAGAAAGAACCCTTAACCATTTGGACCAACTATCGTTAGCATTTTAAAGTGACACTTGAATTCCCCCTCTTGAAATATAACCCTAAATGACCATTATTTTTATTTTAAAAACAACACTACCGAAACCTAATACTTGAATATTATCATACCTTTATATTGAAACCAGCTTTAGCACTAGTTTCTATAAACATGACTCCAAGTTCACGAGCCTTACAATCTCCTTCTTCAATTGAAACTTGCCTACACACACATTAAAACACACAAGGTAAAAAAAAAAAAAAAAAAATGAGGTAACTCTCTGGAATATACTTCGTAGCTAAAGAAAATAATTTTTGAGCAATGAATCTCTAATTTCCTAGGTATTTTTATCAAGGATAATTACGAATATCTCACTCAAGTATTCAATTACCAAAATACCGTCATAGTTATTAAGAAATACAAAAAACACCCTTGTCAGTATGTTATTTGTAATTTTTGGGGGTATAATACGCAATTTTTATTCAAAAATATGAGGATGTTATTTATAATTTCTCAACTATGAAGTTTCTTTTCGTAATTGAATTAAACTTCAAGGGTAATTTCTCACCTCTTATCAACGAGATCAGTTTTATTTCCTACAAGAACAATGATAACATCACCACCACGTTCTGTTCTTACTTCCTCAATCCACTTTGTTGTATTCAAGAATGACTGTCGATCTGCAATGCCACCAATTTAATTATATTTCCAAAGATTAACAGCTTCTTTTTATAAATAATTTAACAGTATTTTACAAGCAATAAATCAATAATTATGGCTAAAATGAAGAACAATTTAATTTATAAAAATAAATATAAGAAAGTTATAATTAATTACTTGCAACATCGTAGACGATGACTGCAACAGAAGAATCTCTAATGTAGCTCGGAATAAGACTCCTAAATCTCTCTTGTCCAGCAGTATCCCTGTCATTACCATAAGGACTATTTTGTAATTTCCAAAAGATGATCATATAAACCAAGAAGTCAAGAACCCGAAAAAAAAAAAAACATTTTCCATATAAGGGCGAATTACAGTTACTATCCACGAAGTTTGGTCCAATTTATACGAACATGCATTATTAATAACACAGGAGTACCCGATATTTTATTTTCAGTGCAAATACATTCGTAGAAGTAAAATTACGAAAAACGCCCCTATTCGATGGATGTTTTTTCATAAAATCAATGGTTTCGAACCGGAGTGTTACTAATAATACACCAATAGATGCAATTCGCCCGTCATTTATAACTTTTTTTTTTCCGAAGGATTGATTACATATGTAATAACAAAATTTTTATGTATTGAAATCAGGTTAGGGCGAGATAAAAGTTAATGAAAATAATGTTATTCAAAATGAATGTATGTAATAATAATGCAAAATCAAGAAATTAAGAAGGAAAAAAACGTTACCAAAGCTGCAGCCGAACTGTCCGATCTTCAAGGTACATTGTTTTCGACAAGAAATCTATACCAATTGTAGCCTGCATCAGACATAAAATCCAAAAATCTCAGATTTATTATGACGAATTAGAGAGAAAAAGTTAAGGCCGAATGTACATTGTTTTGTCATCTGGAAAATTCAAAAAAGAAATCTATATAGCCGTATTCTTATCGTGTGGTGTCCACATCATCGTGTCCGTATTCATGCATCATAAGTACCTGATAAGTGGTGTCGAATTTATCATACATAAAGCGGGTAATGATGCTGGTTTTGCCGACGGATTGATCTCCAAGAAACACCAGTTTATACTTTGCTAACGGTGAAACCGCCGCCATCTCTTTCTCTGAAATGCAGTACTGTGTATGGACGAAAACGATGAGGAAGAAGAAGAAGATGAGATCTGAAGAAAGAAGGAGAAATTTAAGGAAAGAGGCATGGAACAAAAGGAAACAACGTAGCATAGATGGATGGGCTTTTATTTTTGGAATGTATATTAATTAATTATTTCTCCATTTATTAGTAACGTACTTTGCTATGTCATGCAACGCATCACTTTTTCATTATCACACTAGCTACACCCCTCTTTGCATAGAAAGAGTGTTGCAAATTTCATGTTTAATCCCCAAAATTTCAAGTTTATATTACCTGCGTCCAATATGTGATCAGTGGAAATATTCTTATCTTGTATTTTTAAAATTATACCCTTCAGATCAGTTATAAGTATTTTTTCTGACTACGAGTGAAAAAGTTATTAAAAAACTAACTTGAAATAAATTAATAATTTAGAAACTTATTTGTTATTTTAAAACTTTTAGAGATTAAAATGACACAAACATTAAGGACTAAACATGATATTACATATATTATTCAGATTGCGGAAAATATGAGAAATAGTAAATAAAATATATATGTAATATGTGTAAAAATCTAATGAGTACTATAAAAGTTAAATGGAGGATTTACAAATTAATGCAATAAACAAATAATTTTTAATGGTTCTTACATGTCCTCATGTCCTAAAAGTGCAGTTCCGATTCTTTAGAGCTAAGCAATGCATGGTCAATGTTTCCATTAATCGAACTTTTTTATAATTTGAAGCAATTGATGCCCAAATCCACAAAAGAAGATGTCAAAGTTGGTGTTTATTGCGGATGTCAATATTAATTTTTAGTTTTTTGGGTTGAAAGTGTTTGATGACTTATGGTTGTGGTATGAAATTTTATTACAACTTTATTTTAAAAAAATTATAGTTTACAACCTTATATACGTACATAACATCCGTTAAGAGGGCGTTTGTTGTGGTTGGTCCGAATGATTAAAACAATTATTTGAGTTTGAATCCTTCAGACTAGCTAGGGAAGCATTTGTTTAAAGAAAATGGTATTCCTCTGATATATATTAAAAGAGCCTATAAGCTCCTAACTATGATGTACGAACACAGCCCGGCTATAGTTACACACCATGTCAGGATTGTGGGACATAATATCTGATACGAGTATTTGACACGACACGATAAAATGATATTTTTTCATGCATAATAGACTCCCAACATTCTCTTTTAGGAGCTTTTGAATTTCTTTCTAAAATATTTACCGAACGCTTTTTAACATCTTATAGGCTCTCAAACAGGGTTATGCATCTTCAGAACAACAAACATGTTAAAAACACACAATGCAAGTGCTATTCTTAGCAGAAACCCCCAAAAAAGGAGAAAGAAAAAAAGAAACACCAATGCCACAGAATATCGACTGGCTCGATTCGCTTACACGTGGACAAATTAATATGCACGAACGAGACGTATCAACCATTCGGAGGAACATTCTTTTAGTTCATATGTAGTCCAACCGTTGATATCCAGGTAACACTGAAGTTGACAAGGATGTATGTACAGGAAACACCTCAACAACCTCCTTAATGGCAGACCTTCATTCAGCCACAAACTCACTTCTCAAAACATTTGCCCAAAAGGACACCATTTGTCCCACTCATCTGCTCAACTCTACCTCAAGAAACAACAAAACGGAAGGAATCACTTACTTACCGGGGTGCAGGAGAAGGACAAGATGGAACAATCTTCTGTTCAGCATCAGAGCCCGGAAAACGAGACTGATGGAATCTATCAAGCAGAAAATCAAGTGATAGTTGTTCCAGCCACAATTATTTCTACAGCAGATGGATTCGAGAAGAAAGAGCAATCATGGTAACAATTCTAAGATCATATGTGTATGAAGAGTGTGCAAATTCTAAAAGCACTTGTCCACTCTTTGCCTTTCCTTTAAGCAGAAATTAGCTATCTCAGAAATAGCTTCTAGGTTATTTTCGCAAGTAAATGCAAGTTTCTTTAGTCTGTAAAAGTGTTCCTTAGCCTTTTGTTTTCAAAACACTTGCTTGCTGCTAGACTCAACACTTTTACTACAACAACTTTTTAAAGCTTCAGCTTCCGACTTCGACTTCCCGAACAGCAAGTTTTCGCAAACATCCCAACACTGCAAAAATTACCACCCCCACTGGTTTTACTATGCATGTAAAAATAGTGACAATGCGATTTTAGAGCAAAATCGACACTAGTCAAAGCCTCATGGGGTTTTGGTATGGGGTTTTGGTAATTCATAGTCACGCCAAACCTCTGGCACTATGGATACATGTTTCCCTATATAGCATAGGCAGATTGCACGGCCCAAATTGTCACCCAAATGGATATACAAATCCTAAGATACACATAAATAATAGAATCTTCAGTAAAATTTCAATAGTCAACACGTATCTAACTGAGTTACTGTAAAACTTTCACGTTTCATTGTTCATAGTTGCCAAAACACAAGACTAAACGCTCCGGCATGGTTGTACTTGACCAGGTTTGCCATGTCTCAAATTCCTACCGATCTGTCAATTCAAGTCCAAGACATCACCTTCTATGTTCATAAGGTAAATAGAAAGTAAGTATATTTGTCAGTGTAACTAGACAACAACATAACAGAAGACGTTAGACTTGGAAATAAAATATTAATGATCTCTAAATATGCAACAAAGAGACACCGTACGAGACTTGAATATTATATTTAATATTTGTTAGTCCTGTATGTCATAAGTATATTTAAATGTGATGAATATTGATGATTTTTGGGGTTCTACTAACTTATTCATTCATTTATTGTAAAGTCAATCAAATAAATAGGGATGATTGTTATGATAGTTCAATATCTATTCCATCATGAGATTGAAGCACTTCTTTATCCAATTTTTTCTAAACTACCACACTTCTAATTCTTCTAAACCAGAAGCACTTGTTCGTGTCAACTTCACTCCTTTAGTTGTCTAACTAATATTCTCCTGAAACAGTACCCACTAATTTCCAAATGCAGCTACTTTGGTCGAGTAGAAGTTCAGCCTCCGAAAAAATCAAACTCAAGTGTTGACCTCAAGCTCGACAACTTTCCAGGCGGTTCAGAAACATTTGAAATCATATTGAAATTCTG
>JBBMKE010000001.1:19158641-19170567 GCA_037834125.1 Lippia alba | reverse complement strand
CTAGTGTGCAAGGTCACCGTCGGCCCGATGCCTCCCCGGATCACCAAGCACACTAAGCCCCTGGGCCCTAATCAATATGTGTATATGCATACAATACGCCAAAACATTCGGGTAGGGTATCATAACAAAAGGGGCTTTACGTTGGCAATCATTTACTCGATTCAAAAGACGTGATATCTATATATAATAATAGTTTTGGCTTAAAACCTTTGCACATTGGAGAATATATATCGGAACACATAACTAAGTAGAAGAGAAATCCACATTTTTAAGTTTAAAACATAAGAAGCAAGCTTCCAAAACGGTCTTGTCTCCACTGGACCCGAATCTGTGCAAGAAAAGTTCGTGAGACTCTAAATGACGACAAATGACACTCGGCAATGCAATGTGAATGACATGAAATGCATAAGAGATAATATCATGTTATGATTATGCTCATGTGCACAATAAATGCCCTTAAAGGCTTACATTCGATCATTTCATTCACAATTCATACTTTCAATTACAATCACGTTCATAACTTTCATAATTCGATTCAATTCAATGCATAAATCGATAACAATGCTCAAAATGCATAATTCACTGGATACACAAGCTATGAGATCCATAAGACATAACACATTGATCAATTAGGGTTCACGATTCAACAAGTCAAGCAATCACTCGCACATTCGATCATATTACACGTTTGGGCACGTATGAACATATATCTTCACAATCACAAAAATATGGATCATAAATCCCACATAATTAATAAATCACATTTATATATAGGCTAAGAACACATTGGGATCATGATAGGGGTGGGAAAGACCCATACAAACGAAGAAAGAACGAAAACAATGCACGAAAAACGGCCCCGACCTTCTGTGAAGAACCAACGGCCGTTGGTTTCCCTCCTTTAAATTCCAACGGTCGTTGGTCTGATGCAGTAGTTTCTACATCAAACCAACGGCCGTTGGTTTCCAAGGCTGGGATTCTAATGGCCGTTGGAAACCCCTTTTCGGCCAAAAACTCCATTTTTGCACTCATAGGGCCAAAACCAAGTTTCAATCATGCCAAGACACTTCAAACTCATCCTAAATACATTCATGAAGCTATAAACTCATGCATTAACATATCATAACATTCAAGGAATGAAAACCACATTCAAACATCAAGGATTCATGCAAAAGCGGCCAAATGAGTTCAAGTGAGGCAAAGTGGCATTCAAGGTTGCACATTGATCCAAATAATCATATTCTTGACACCAAGACACACATACATACTTCGTACTCCAACATAGCATGCTTACAAGGAAGGTGGGGTGAAGGGGACTAAGGGTTTAATGCACATAACCACTTAAAATCCACCACTCATGTTTGGAATCACTTAATAAGAACATATCTTGTACAATTCAAGCATCAAGTCACCTAATCATGCATTCCCTCTTCAATCCCAACATGCGCACCAAAGCCTAAGCCTCCCTTGATCAACCCCAAGCATGAAATCCATATATACACCAAAGACATGCCTCAAGAATCATCATATATGCAATTAGGTACAAGGAAATGCATAGAAGTGCAAGGAATCCCAAATTCTCACATAATTCACCTAGGGCATTCAAGGCAATTTCTCCCACATTCACTAACAAGAAGAACAAACCCATATATTCACAAATATATAGTAAGAAGCATGAAGGAAGTAAGGAAAATCCATCAAAGTTCATAGAAAAGCAAGAACACAAAATCCCTAAAATCCCTAATTTCTCCCAATTTTCAATCATGCTTAATTCATGGAGAGAGCTTGCAATTTATACATGGAAATGATAATGAGGATGCAAGGAATTCAAATATGTAATTACCTTCAAGAGTTATGGAAGAAAAATGAGGGTTCTTGAGCTTTGGGGTGAGCTTCCATGGAGGTGGGAGTGTCTTCTCCTTCTTCTTCTCTTTCATGGAATGAAAATGGGATATTTTTGGGGTGTGGCCGGTGGGGTTGCTGATGAGGGAGGGGAGAGAGTGAAACAAGTGGGGTTGGATAGGTGGCATAGGTCTTAGGTGCGTAATATAGGTACGTAAACGTTTGAGGGCCATTTTTGGTCATTTAGGGCATAAAAGGGCTTGGTTAATGAAATGGAATGCAATAACATGTCATATAAATTCAAAAGTATGCAACAACACATTTACATATTTATAACATATAATGTTTCAACATATTCAAGTTTCACGAAAAATAAAAAACGATTCACGTACGCACGAAGGGCAATTAATTCACGTAAGAACATGAAGTTCAAATAATCATATAGGTTCAAATATTCAAATAATTACAATTAATTCACATTATAACAATTAAACAAAGGAAATTGAATAAGAAAGGCATTTATAATTAATTAAATTGAGCACATTGGTAAGCACTTACGTCATACATGTACGGCCGAAAAGTCGGGGTGTTACATGGTAAGGGTAAAATTGTCATTTAGGCCACACACAAATGGTTTGTTATCTAGTAAAATAAAACATTAAATTAGTTGGCTACAAATTATCAAAATAAAGATCCCACTAGTAAAATAATCAAGATTTTCGGAAAAATTAAATCATCTCCGATGTATAGCAAATAAGTGAAGTAAAGACTTCCTGAATGATATATGATGATCAATTTCCACGTCTCAGAATGAGTAGTGTTATAATTCCCCTCATGGGAAGCCGATGTCATTTGAAGGAGCTAAATTAAGGATTTAATTATTAAATCGATTGAATCGTTCTTAATAAAGATTTTCTTTTTTTTTTAATTTTCACACACACAAATTTAAGTGGAATCTGTACTCAAAATCTTGCATTCGAGAATAAACTCATTAACTCTTTGGACCAATTCCTATTAAGCCTTCTGTAAAAATTGGTGAATGAATTGATTTCATTCCTTACAACTGAAACGGAGTTACAAGGATTTATACAGGAGTCTAACCCTAAAACCAAGAAAGGAAAAGAATAATTACAATACAATCAATCAAGCCAAAGAATCAGTCTGGTATCAAGGAAGGATAAGCCTTCCATAAATATGATGAATTCCAATACCTTCTATTAATACTCACCACCTACTCAGAGAATAAACTCATTAACTCTTTGGACCAATTCCAATTAAGCCTTTTATTAATACTCACCACCTACTCAAATGTACGAAGGACAATAACATGATCGAGTGGCTTCAATTGTTTCTCTAATCTATTCACAATTAGAATGTTATAACTTAAGAGTATTTACATAGTTACCTTGAACATTTCTCGTAAGTTTTATAAACTTTTCGTAGATGCCACGAACTTGTCAACAAGTTTTATAAACTTTTCGTAGATGCCACGAACTTGTCAACAAGTTTAAAAGAGTACTTTGAACGTACAATGACAACATAAGTAAATGTCTATGACCAAGTGTGGAGTTTAGCAGTGCAATTAACCCCCCTTCAATTCGTTCAATCTTCATTTATATTATGAATATTATAAAAGAAATATAAAATTTATAAAAAGTAAATGATATTATCACCCCACTTAAAACCTTATAAATTTATGTGACGAAATTAACCCATTCATTATATTTCACTATTAGCTCTGGATTAATATTTTCACCCAAATATTGAATATGTCAGATTCCAAACAATATTAAAAAATGATTTTGACCTTACTCACCCTCAAAAACTAGTTTTGAGGGGAGGGTTGTCAAACCATTATATATTGAACACCACGTCATAACAATAAAATCAAATCTATGAACGAACGTCAAATCCATGAAGGAATGTAAATCACAAAAATCTACAAATTCATGAACGAAGATCCTCAAAGAACTAAAAAAGAAAAAAAAACAATCAAAGGCCAACGCAAGAAGCAAGTCGCGTGGCCGAAAATGCGTACACTAAGACTGAGGCCACTACGAACAAGGAGCAGTGGCCGTGGCTGTGGGTGAATCAATGGGAGTTGCAGGTGGGGGTGGCAGAATCCTCAGCGATGGCGGCAGCCGGGGTGGCGTAAGTAGAATCATCAACGACATTGACAGCAGCAGCGGCGGGTAGGGTGGCGGAAGTGGACTGATCATCAGCAACATGGACAACAACAGCGGCGGGAGTCCTGCATTTTCTTCAAAGAAGGTAAAGCACCACCATTGTGTCGAGAAATCTGGACAAGATCAGAAGCTAGACACGGGTATTACATGTCCTTAAAATTTATGCCGCTCCTAACTTTCTGGGAAGTGTGCTAAAGGTTTCAGGTGATACATGACTTCCAGGATATATACCAGCTTCTTCTTTAGGATGATTTCGTATACTAACACTGCACAAGAAATCTGATTAGTGTTCTGTATGTTTTCCAGGTGTGGAGAAGATATATGCAACTCTCAGATTGCCCAAAAAAAAAAACTGAAAGTGGAATTTGAATGGATTAATTTCAGGTGTAATGACCTGAAATTCAATCCCAATGAATGTCCACTACTCAGTTGTTAAAATGCCAACGAATTGATTGGATATATCTGGACATTGTTTTAAATTTGAACTTTTGGACTGGACTAATGTTTAAAATGCCAACCCACTACTCAGCTATTGAAATGCCAACGAATTGATTGGATGTATCTAGACATTGATTCAAAATTTGAACTTTTGGACTGGACTAATGTACCTGGACATTGGTTCAAAATTTGAATTTTTGGACTGAACTAGGCCGACGCTGGCTCAAAAGTAAGGCTGACGATGCGCACGTGCGACATTCGCCCATGCCTAGCTAGCACCAGCCCGGACCCGTGCGTGGGCACCACGTGTGAGCCTATTAGTCCTCTCTTGAGTTTCACAATTTAATAACACACATCATTTTAATATATAAAACTGTCTACTTAGTGTTATTTTTCTAATGTGCGACACAATAACAAATGCACATTTTCCAAACAACTCTTCATATGACTTTGTGTAATTATTGCTTAATTCTGCAACAATTAATCATATATATACACGGCATATTCAACACATTGCGGCAGAGGGCAAGAAACATAATAAAGAGAATGAAAATTTTGAAGGGGCATATTCCTACTTGGAGTCTGGACATGAGCGACTATAGAAACAAAATAGTTGTCACGTTTCAGGAAAAGATTTATACTGAGTGACTCTAGGAACTTAAACAGATAGTTGTCATGTCGGTTTTCTTCGTTTCTAGATAATTCTTCTTTCCCCTTTGGCTGCATCTATTCAAATAACATAGCAAATAAGCCCTAATTTTTTTTAAAAAAACTTTTGCTATGTTCAATTCATCCTATCTTAAGAATTAGTTAAAACAACAAATTATAAATTCTTATTTTTAGTTTAGGATGACTACGTACTGCAGATCAACATGGCCTAATGATGGAGATATAATGTGCATCAATTAAGATGCTGACACTAGATGTGTATTCCACTTGAAGAAATGTAACGCATTTATATTATTTACTTTTACGTTTTTATTAGTTAATTGAAATGAAATAGTTAGTTGTTTAATTCGTTGTCGATTGGCCATTATAGCTATTGCTAAGACGCTATATGTGTTTGAACTTGTGCAGCAAGTTTTGGATCTTTCTCTGTGTAATCAAATCTTCCTCTCTTTCTGCACATTTTCTGTTCTAACCAAGCTTTTCATTAAAGAGTTATCTAAGTCTAACACAGATTTTTGCACATTTTCTGTTCCAACCGTTGTCACAGTTTTTCATTCAAAGAGTTATCTAAGCCTAATATGTAGATATAAAGACCCTGATGTATATTGTTAGGAGGGCAAAGGTTTGTTTATCGTTAAACGTCTTCCCTTGCTAAGGATATAGTTGCGAAAATACTCCATCCAATACATATTTCATATATTATGATTAAAAAATATATATATTTCCATAAGTGGAATGTTGTGCTCTAAAAGAGCTAAAGCAAATACAAATACACTTGCCATAGCTACACGAACTTAACTACAAAGTAAAAATTTAAAACAAAACCAAACCATTGACTTGGGGGCACAATATTACATCCCAACACTTAAGTCATAATAATTCATATTATCATATACTTCGATTTCAAGGGAAAACTAAAAAACGAAGGCAAAATAAAAAGAAGAAATAGATTTGTATGCTCATATCTTGAACCAATTTTTCCTTAAGTAGCATCCATTCTTCACTTGTACTCCAGGATCATGTTGTTTTCCGGAGCCAATCCAACACAAGCCCTCAGAATGTTCTCGAGCATTGCCCGTTGCTTCGAGAGCGCGTTCACAACCGGTGTGCCGGGGGGTACCTATTTAGAAAGGCAAACGACACAATTCAGTTAGATAAACTATATCTATATGCACATATATGAATATGTAATATGCAATAAATGTAACAATATATGTGAGGAGTTGAATTCTTGAAATGTACGTACAAGAGGGGCTTTGGTTAGGTAGCTGAGGATGGTGGCGACGGGATGGAACGAGTGGAATTTGCCCTGAAAAGATATGAATTCGAAGCTCGATTAGTTTCAATAACTAAAGGAAAAATAAGTTCGAAAACCTCAATGTTAATTGTGGAGTGACGAACCTCTCCTTCGGCTTTGAGTTGAATACGGGTGCTGAGCTCAGCAAGGAGGACCAAATCCAAGATGATTGGAGCTGCAAGAAGAGAGTCCTCACAAGTGTTGTGCAGCACAATGGTGCTTTTTCCTCCCATGAATATCTCGGATGTGTACTCGTCCATTGCCCTCTTGCTGTCTCCCACATATGGCACATACTGCAAATCCATCCCACATTTGTTAGTCCAACAACGGGAAATAAGATATTAGGGGGAGGGAAGGGGGTGATCACCCCCACCGAGCCCTCTAGCTAGACTGTACGCGTTCATCAATATACCTTGATAACAACAACATGATCGGGGTGCTCGCCTGGCTCGTAGAGGATGCCATTGCTGGCAACCATATCGTCAACCACATTGCTCTTCGAGATCTCCTTTGACCGGAAAGTCTGTGGGGCCGATAGGTTCATCCCATCGTTGTTTCCCAAATGGTTGTAGCTCACAATTGATGTTGGCTGTTAAAACAAAACAAATCCATTTACAATGTTATGGAAAAAAATGAAAATGAAACAGATCCAAATAAATAATGTTGTAAGGACGAAACTGCAAAGACATTAGTTGCATTTTATACCTTAATACCAGCTCCAACAAGAAAATCGACCAAAACCGATTTCATCTTAGTTTGACCACTCTTGAAGTCATCTCCTCCAATCAAACAGTTTCTCTGGATTGCTAATTCAATCAGCCCTGAAATAGATGAAATCTTCAGTTAGCCCTGATAAGCAAAAAGTTATATAAATCACTCCATGTTTTTACTGTGGTTGTTCGATTCTGTTTTTACCGGGAACGAAAGTGTTTTGTGGGCTGCCGTTGATAAATGGGACATTTTCAAGAACACAAGCTAAGCCAAACAAGGTCGAAGGAGATATCTCAGCTTCATTCCTCTCCAATGAGGCCATAAGGTTCTCCGTTGTGTCGTTTAGACCGACAACAACATTGCTGTATCTCTCTGTATTGGCAGTCCACAACACCACTACACTGTCCACCTTATTTTGCTCCTTAAATTCCCTAAAATTTATAAAAAACAAGTAAAATCAAGCAAATCTCCTTAGATTATTAAGATCAGGAAGTACAATTTGGGAAGCAGCCAAGAATTCAGATCTATGAAAATTTATTTTTACATATTTATTGATTTTTGAAATATTTGAGTCAATCACTCACTTGAGCCCCATTTTGACTGTCTCCACAAAACAACTACCATATCAAGTATCAACAATCATATTAAATTGAGAATTATATGTATACATTGATTTCCTGATATTTAAGGGGACAACACCCCCTGCAGGCCCGCATGACTCTGTCCCACAACTCAATATCAAATAAATCATATATAACAACAATACAAATTATTATGAGAACAAATTATAGCAAGAACCAATTTTTATGTTAGTTACCTGATGTCTTTGATGAGTTGTTCGACTTGTTCTTTCTTGGTCCCTTTGATCACGTTGTTGGCACGTGCGCCCTGATTGGCCGCGATGAAATCAGGGTCGTAGATTCCGGGGAGTGGGACCATGTGTTCCATGTAGGGCCTCAACTGCTTTTGAAGATCAATGTCTAAAACCTTGGCCCTTCCCATGGCATCAGCCAAATTCATGTTGCTGATGTCCCATCCTCCGAAGACTATCTCGTCCGGGTTGACCTAATCACCAGTCAAAATCATTAACAAAAGATTAGCAACAGAAAATCACAGCATGTGTAGTTTTATTAAGAGATCAGAAGCACATGAGGAAATTCTTGTATGTTAAATATATTCTTAATTCTTAAAGCCCACTAATCAAATGGTCAAGAATCAAGATTTCATCACACATCTCATATAGAAGATACATTCTTGTATGTTAAAAATATCCTTAAAGCCCACTAATCAAATGGTCAAGAATCAAGATTTCATCACACATCTCATATAGAAAATACTATACATCAATTAACTCAAATATGTGTGTATACATGTTATGGGGTGGGGTGGGGTGGGGTGGGGTAGGGTGTACCATTGGAAGCAAGCTCTTGAAAGGAGCATAGATCTCTTCTCCATTGAAGGAACCAACTCTAATGGAGGAAGCTTGAGTGAGTGATCCAAAATAATTGGCTTGCTGAACTTTGTCTTTTGTTGCCCATGAAATCCCTCTGCCAAATTTCAAACAACCAAAACATATATCAATTTCAATCACAATCTTCATAAACACAGGGCAAAAAAAGTGATCTTTTTCTCTCTCTTTCAAAACACAGATATGCCCACAAAGATTCTGTATTCTTGATATTAAGAAACAAAAATTCTCCTAGCCCATATGAATAACATTTACAAAATTTCTCAAAAAAGTGATCTTTCTACATCTCCTCCTCAAATTAGAGAGCCCCACGAATTATTTTACATTAAAAACCAATATTCTTGAATCCCACATGACAAACATGAAAAAAAAAAACCTTCCTATTTGCATTAAAATACTCTCCTGACATGCTTTTTTATATGGAAACAAGATTAAAACATAGAATAATCAAGAACTCACTCCCGATTGGCGATGACTCCAGCAGTAAGAGTGGAACCATTGTTACCACCCCATCCAACAAGCATAACCCTACACCAAAAACAAGAATCCCATCAAATAAAAACCTTCGAAACAACAAAAAAAATGCAATCTTTTTCACATTTTTAAGCAATTACCCTAGTTTAGGGACATGGGTGTCTGTCTTAAACTCATATTTAACAGTCTTTGGCTTTACAGTCCACTGATAAGCGCCATTTCTGTTCTCATGAAGGAGCTCAGTGGTCTCATAGTTGTACACAGAGTGAATCTCACCCTCGGTGTACTTAACATTTGGGCTATCAACTTTGAAGCTCTCAATAAACATTTTGATTTCGCTCTTTTTTTCTTTCTGGGATCTCAAAAAGGAACAATTTTTGTTGAATTAAAGAGGGGAGAGATGTGCAAACCCCTCCAAGAATTGAGGATCGAGGCACAAATGTCTCTGTTTTACTCCTAAATATTCTCTGTGTTTTGCTTGCAGAGTGTGTGTGTGAGTTTTACTCGGTTGGCGACCGAGAGGGATGATATATAGGCAAGAAAGGAGACACGTGGTGGTGAGACAGAGGAATTGGACCCATCTCGTGAATTATAAGTGGTTTGTATGCCATAAAGTGAAGCTTGACCATGCAAATGTTATACGTATAGATTTTGTATGCATATTTCGTAATAATAATTCATACATAAAAGTTGCTTCTTTTTTCTTGGTTTGTTTTTTTGCATCTTTTTCCCCCCAATTTTTAGTCTTTTTTTGTGGTGATTACTTTAATAATTCATAATTTAATGTATTTAATGTGATTACATATATCATATATGTACAAGTAATTCTTAAGTGTCCAAGACTTGGCTTCTCAAAATTCTCTAAAAATGAAGTGATTTTAGTGACTGCAAAATCTTGATTTAAAGAGTTTGTTTATATATATATATATATGTTCGTCGTAGATAATTTTAGTTTGAACCTGATTCAATCAAATTAGTGTAAAGAGGAGACAAGTGTTTTATGTTTGTCGTGTGGTCGGTAGAAAAATTAGGAAGAGTGACCAATTAAATAACAATTGTAATAGACTTACCATTATAATTGGTTAGACTCGATTGAACCGAGTTTGAGCTATAATTTTCTGTCAGGTCATAGATTTTTAATCAAATTTTAGCTTAAATTTTGCGAGAAATATTCATTTTATGAATAATAAACTAGTAAAATGTATTTAGTTTCGCATTACAAGGATTCTTATTATTATAATTCAAAAGGATATAACAATATTGGAAATAAATTTGTAAAATATACCTTAATTAGGAAATAATAGAGATAGAGATAGATCATAGTCATGCATCAGAGGGCCCCAAAACAAGAGATAGAATTTGAGAGGAAGGGGGGCGAAAAAGTCACAAAAATCACAATCAAATACTGTTAATTCAGTGATTCAGTGTTATATTTTGATTTATTAAAAAAAAAAATTTATTCAATATTTTTAATGCGTAAGTATTATTAATAAATAAAATTTTATATTTAGGGGCAATTTCAAATAATTCTCCGTCAGTTTAGAATATTTTTACTCTATTTCCCATTTAATTATACAACATAATAGGATATAAATACGACAATATAATGTTTTAGTACTGCATTTTTTTGTAAAAATTATAAAACATATTTTGAGAGGTATTTTAACTACGAAATTATGTGAAAATCATTCGATATTTTGCCAAAATAGAGAACTAAATAAAAATATGATGTCTAACTGGGTATTTATCCCACATTTGACAGTACCTGTTATTTATATTATTTAAATAGTACGATTTAAATGATCAAATCCAACTTAAAACGATGTGATGATAAATAAAATTTAATATTTATGCAGTACTATTTAAATGGTCGGACCCAATTCAAGACGGTGCGAGAAAAGATGAGAGCGAGGTGAGAAAATGGACGTATGTGAAGCGGGCAATACGCGTGGCAACTTCATTCATTGGCCCTTACGAACGAACCAATAACCATGGCCTCACCTCGCTCAATTGCCTGAACATACGAGAACAAATGCTTTAAGGATCACTCGTGAAATCAATTAATCCAAATTTTTTTAATTGTTGTAGCATAAATGAATTAATTCAATTCATGAAAACCACCGTTTCCGACTGCTTTTTTTCTTTGATGATGATGGTAAGTTATAACCAACGTTTCCCGATGGTTCTTTTCCTATCCACACTTTTTTGCCTTTTTCTCATTCTTTCTTTTCTTCTGTAATAAAACTTGATAAAATCACAAAATCAATTGCATGAGAATGCAATTTGAGTGAAGTTGGTTGTTTTGTCCCCCGCTACGGTGATACAGATACGGACACGATATGAATATAACAATATTGATTTTTTTTATTTTCTCATGTTAAAAATATGGAACACTAGTTCTCGATACATCACCATGATACTTTTAAAAGAGTCCGTGCATCATAGTTCTTTATATTCGATGAGTAATAATATATTTTTTTTATACTTGTTTGTGGGACGACCATCTCTTGTCGGAAATCCATTGGTAACCCATCAATTTTTTTTTCTTTTTTGATGGCGTTTCGATGGATATTATTGTCGGAAATTGATGATTTCTTTTTTGTAGTGACCTAATTTTCTTAATCAAGACATATGATTTAAATCCTAACTTTATGAATGAAGCAGTTCAATAGAAAAGATTGTCCCATATTAAACTTATATGTAGTATCCAAACTTGGCAATCAACTAGTGAGAAATCACAAAAAAAAATTACAAATTCTTGAAGTCCCTTAATACAACAAATTGATTGCTGTAATTACTAGCACAAATAAACTGATTTAATTTAGTAATTCGAAATTATAA
>JBBMKE010000001.1:19097165-19119382 GCA_037834125.1 Lippia alba | reverse complement strand
GAAAGAAGACTTACAATCATGACATTATATATATAACATGCATTTCTTTCAGTACTGACTTCTCACACAAGTGTGTCGCTTTTGAATACTATCAATGAGGACCAGAATAATTTTGAGTCATTTTTCAGCACCAATATAAGTGGCAAGGGAAAACTCATAATTATAGATATTGCAATACATGAAGTAACCAAAAGAAATAAGTTTGAGCAAATTTGCAACTAGAATAAAGGTTAGTTCGCATGTACTTTTCCTGAAAAAGTATCTTTGGTTTATCCTCAACGCATACCATTCTCAGCATAGAAAAAAAAGAACATTTTTTCCAGAAAAGAAAACCAGCATTATCCTTGGCCTAGTAAATTTGGGTATTAATAAGTTCAAATCAAAGCCAAAAAAATATTAATGACATAGATGTAGGTGATCTATTCATTAACTTGCGACCCCCCAAACTCCAAATCAGGTCACTACCCACTGCACAATAATGTTTCTCTAGATTTCCAAATAAATGTGAACCAGTGGGTTTCCCCAATTACCAAAAATCCGAATGATTCAAATCCTTTGCAGGGGCCAATCTTTAGCTAAAATCAGTTTTCTGCATAATTTACACCATTCGGCAACTTTCCACCTTCAAGTTTGAAAACAGAAAAACTGAAGCTACGCAAAATATGGCAGGCAAACTTAAACCTGATAATGTTACTACAGTATACTACACTCGAGTATCTGCAACTGTGCTAGCATTGTACAATTTTCCAACTACAAAAAGGCCTCTGCCAATTCTCCATTGGATCAAAAATATAGAACTAGATGTAGTCCGCAGCATTTTCCTACGAATACGCATAAATTTCTATAGATAAGAAAATATCTCATGAAAATTCCACACTTGTTCACTGAAACCAAATCCGCAAAAGACTCCAGTGCTTTAATTGCGTGCAAATCGAACACCATAAACAAACAAAAATTTAAACAAGAAAAATAAAGACAACTGGTAAGAGAGAGAGAGAGAGAGAGAGAGAGAGAGAGAGAAAGACCATCCGAAATCATTGCCGAGGGGTAATGTGGCGCTTCCCTCAGACGGATACAGAAACTGAAACTGAGGATTCAGCTTAAGCGTCTGCCGCTGCACATCGCTGCTCAACAGCCGGCGATAATACTCCGAGCTCCGCCGCCGTGGCCAAAATGCACCGCCACCAACATTTCCAAAGCCAACATCTCGATTCGCCTTCGCTTCATCCGAAAACCTATGCACCAACCTCGCGGAATACACAATTTGCTCCGCCAATCCACCGCCAACACACAAAACAATCAACAATCCCCGCAAAACTAACCGAATCTCCATAGACAAAAGGAGATCCAAGAAAAGGAAATTTCCCCAGCACCAACTTCACCGTGTGTGTATATATATATATATATGTGTGTGTGTGTATACATACAACTGTATCTATACTGTATTCTCGAGCTGGTGCGAATACAACTGAAGAGAGAGACAAAAATGTTCGTCAAATTTGAGAAGGTGAAGAAGAACTAGAAGAGAGAGAGAGGTGTTAAGGCTAAAATGCGCAGGGGGTGGCGGAGAGAGAGAGTTGAGTTGATTTTGGTGAGGAATAAGGAGGGAGGAAGAAGATGCAGAAACAGAGATCAGAGGTGAGTGCTGTACGCACCGTGGCGCATTGTAAGACGCACCCAAAAAGGAAAGGTAGACTCTTGCTTTGTTTTATGCGGCAAAAGGTTGAATCCTCAATTCCAATTCCAATTCCAATTCCAATTCCAATTCCAATTCCAATGACTCTCCATATTCTGGCTCGATAAAATAAATAAGAGGAGGTAAATTAGGTATTCAGCGGCTCGTTAAAGAAGAGGTGTGTTCCTCACTAGGTCTACAAGGAGCTCACCCTCAAAGTTCAAATTGGATTCAAGAATAAAATTCTCACACTACAACTTGTGGGAATCAAACCGTGCACCTTGTGGCAAATTTTGTGCTTTGTTTCTTTTCACGATTTCAGATTCCATCCAATTACTATTTTTTTCATTTCTTTTTCTATCTCCTTTAATTTTATGACTTTGTGGGGAAAGTTGAATCTATTTGAAAAACAAATTTTAATTTTCCAATATTAAGGGCCCCATTTCTCCATCCCACTTGGAATGAAGTAAATCAGGTATTTAATGATTCGTTTCGAAAAATTTTCTCTCTCACAGTATACACAAAGTTCATGAACAACGACCTATTTAAAATTTTGAAAATTTGTTATTTTTATATATGTATTTAAAATATTTTTATTTTTATTCCTCTTAATTATAAATTGTGTCTTTTTTACTATTTGTATTTTAATTTTCACTCCTCATAAAAAAAATTATGGTTCCGGGTACTTAAAGGCCGCTAAGGGAGATATAGAGCCCACGAACGTGACTCTGTCCTTTTAAATTTTAAAAATTACTTATTTTTATATATGTATTTGAAAATATTTATATTTTTATTCCTCTTAATTATAAATTTTGTCCTTCTTAATTTTTGTATTTAATTTTCACTCCCTATAAAAAATTTTGGTTCCATCTCTGCAGCTTTTATACTATGGCTGAAATAAAAACTTCCATAAAAATGTGTCATTTGTAAATTAAATAAATAGACTGAAAAATGAAGTTGTTCTAGGATGGAATGTCATAATCATAATAATATAAAAGGAAAAGGTATTTATAAGTGCATTACAATACATATCTTCCAAAGTTTGCACTATATGTGGATTGCCCTTTAATATTGCCTATGGTGGCAATTGAATATACGCGATTGTTTACATCTCCCCAATGTGTCATTACCAATTGTCTTTCTTATGGTAACCTTGCCAATGGGGATCTTTTTTATGATCGTACATATAATGTACATGTTTTAAACTTTTATCTCAATCTATATAAAAATCATTGATTAATTATCAAGAAGCGGCAATGCAAGTGTTTGTGCTTGCGGGATATCCTGCCGTCTCTGAATTTATTAAGTATTATCGGAAATTGAGTCTAAATCATTATTCAAAAGAGAGATTTATTTGTTATATTTGATTTTTTGAACTCTATAAATGTGGGACATGATTGATCCGATTGGCAGAGCCACAGAGGTAGCTCATGCACACGAGGTGACTTTTACATGTGTAACATTTTGTTTGTGTGTGTGTCGATAAGTAACTCTGACACCATTTATCACATTTTAAACTCACTTATAAGTTATATCTGATATGATATACCATTCGTCACACTCCAGCCCACATAATATCATTGGTCGTGCATGCCTGTGTCTGATATCATTGGTCATACCTAGTGTGTACAAGTCCATTGGATACGAGGGTAATCTTTGAATCCATCTAATGTAATATGAAATTGGATCTAAACCGCAGTATTAAAATAATATTTTCCGACACAATATATTAATCAATTGGATACAGTTTCTTCTTTCTTGCTTTTCCAAGAGATCAATGATGAGCCAAGGAAAAAAAAAACCACCGCTTGGTTTTGACACTCAAGCGACCCAAATAGAGATTTTTTCTTTTTTGACCATATTTCGATTGTTCATACGATAGATAAGGACCGCTACTACAAAGAGTATTACACCCTTGATCGTGAAATATCAATTTCATGTATTAAAATTTCACTATATATATTTTAGGAGGATATAAAAATCAAATAAATTAATAGTATTAATAATAAATTAAATTGTATTTAAATTTAGGAAATTATTATTTTGGACCACTACAGGGCGATGTTTCGGAAGGGAATTGAATAGAAACATGAGACCTTTGTCCTAACGTTGGTCTTTTCCCAATCTTTGTCTTAGTGGTTTACCCATTGCCACATACACTATTCAATTTCTGCCCCTTTATTTCTTCACTTCTCATAATATATCTACTTTTTATAAATTAAAAAAAAACAACAAGAAAAAACTACTCAGCTCTACATTAGTTTGATAGTTTACATTTTAAATTGCAATATTTCAATTATTTATGTTAAAGTCGACAAATTAATTCTCCTCCACTTTGTATGATGATATTAGTTTTCCTTGTATGTCAATTTTCATTAAAAGTAGATTGTGACAATTAAAATGTGCGTGCTTAATATCCAAGACGAGGCTTGAAAAGCTGTATATGAGAGTGGCTCAATTTATTGTAAATTTAAATTTTAACCAATGATTGGCTCAAAAATAAGATCAACTTATTCAAATCTCACTTATGTTTTCAAACCGATTATTATACTATGGGTAATTCTAATTCGAATTTAATTCAATTAAATCTGTGTAACAATGGAACAAGTGATTTATACTTGTTATATAATTAGTAAAAAATATAAAGAATATAGTAAATCAAATAATAAGTATAATATACTTGCTATTAGATCGATTGGGTTCAATCGATCTGAGTATTGATTAGAATTTTTAATAGGTGATTTCAGAAATAGTCCTAACTTTATATTCCAGCTTATAATAGAAGATAATTGATCGAGTAATAGACATTATTAACTCATATATATATTTTTATTTGTGTGTGTTTGTGAGTTTTGGGGAAGGTTAATGATTGTGAATGTTGTAATTTTACCAATAATAGATGTCCAGCCATGCGTTGCTTGGATGCAAAGCATTGCCATTATTCAAACGTGCAAGCCAAACACATGATTATCTCTAAGTTTGCTACATCTATTCAATACCCCTAATCACATGCATTAAACTTAACTTTCATCCCACTTTTCTTTTTTTCTTTTTTTTTTTCTTGTTTTTGGTAATTATGGGTTCTTCTTATAAAATATATTTTGGAGTTTTAAATTGAATTTTAAAAAGTTCTATAACTAGAATTTTTGCTAAATCAATGTTGTGGAGCTTTTAGAACACTCGGAGGGATTTAAACTCATTTGGAAACTAAATTTCCGACTAATTGAAATGAAAGAAGATTCGGAAGTGATTACGAACTTGATGTTAAAAGAAAATGTGAATGAACACATACTAATGTTATTCTGGATTGTCAGAGCTTGCTTTACAAACCTTGAGAGGCTATTTTTCGATATGTGTCGCATAAGAAAAATTCTGCTATCGATACTCTTGCGAAGATAGGACACTCAATTTACGATAGTTATGCAGTTTAGGACGTTCTCCGGACAGGAATGATAATTAGTTGATCTTGTCTATTTCATATTTTAGTGTTGTCTCATTAGGGAAAAAACAAAAACAATAAAAAAATATATAACTGAAATTTTTTCATATCAAATTCACTTATTTACCCCTCAATTTTAACTATACAAGTCTTTAAAATGCATCGGAACAAGGTTTAACTAAAAAATAAATATATGTGCAAAATCAAGAAATAAAATGGAAAAAAAAAGATTATTTGATTTAATTAACTAAATTTGTTGAAAAATTATTAAAAAAGGGAGGTGGCGGGGGTGGGTGGAAATGACCTTTTCGTTGACGACTTGGGCCTTAGTGCTATAAATTCCAACTTTTTTCTTTTGCGTTTGTGACTTATGGAGAAAATTCAAATCGACCCCACATGTCATGCTTAATTGCATATTGACCCCACAACTTTATCATTGAAGTAATAATACACATCTCTTATTTGGGACACGTACACCAAGATGACCATTGTGATGCCAATAGCAATAACCCAATATTGTTGGTTGCTTTCAAGCAATAAAGAATAGGGATAGAGACAAATATCCTCCGAGGTTCAATTTAATTAAAGTTTAAAAAATCATAAAAATTATAAAATATTTTAAATAAGAATTACAAAAAAATAATACGCTTGAGATTGAAATTTTTTGCTTCAACAGGGTGTTCCTAATTTTCCTAAAAAATAAGTGTATTGCTGTAAAGTTTAAAGTTTAAACTTTTAGAATAGTTACTTAGGGAGGTGTGTTTCTTGATACTTATTATAGTTTGAAACTTTATGTTAAAAGTGAATTGCGTGCTTGACATAGAAATCTTTACATAGATTAAAACTTGAAAATACAGCTATGATATTGTTTTTATCGTATATTTTAGTTCGAAAAAAGCGTATAAGGAAATTCCTTGTTGCTCAAAGAAAAATATTAGAAACTTCAAGTCTCCTTTACAAGAAGCTCATAAACATGCATACGCGACAAACAAATGAATTTAATGGTAAATATCTGTACATATGAACAAATAAAATACAAATTCAAGTCTTATTAGGACTAATCGAGAAATCAACAATAATTCTCTAAAAGAAAAGCTCGACAAATTATCAACTTATAAACATTTAAGTACGAAAATATCATTACAGACATCGTATACGACGTGAGAGCTTCTAAGCTCCTCCTAAGAAGTTTAGCCAAGCAACCATCTTAAGTGGGGTGGGCAAACCTAATAATCGTTAAATAATCAAACACGAGCACAATTCAAATTCGATAAGAAATTCAGTTCGAGCTCGGGCTATAACTTATTCAACTCAACTCAACTCAACCCAACCTTGATTCATTACACCAGTACTTAGAAACACGTCTAAATAATCACAAATTCACAATTGGTTGTATTTTTTCGACTTTCCAAATTGTACAAATGTGGTTCCAAAAATTACAAAGAAACCCAACCACAACAGTCCATATGGTTACAAGAAAATGACAAAAACCGACTCATGTTACAAAAGAATACATCAATAGAAAGCCGTTTGCTTTGGTACATAAAGACTGAAGTATTGCTACAAAAAGATTGCACAAAAGCTATGTACACTAACACGATGAATATAAGTTGAAAAGGAGAAAAAAGACCAAAACCTGTAAATTGAGTGTCAATTCTTCACTTCTCATTTTCCGTAGAATCACTAATATTGTTCGACCACTGGAATTCTATTTCCAAATTCCTCGAAGGCCCACTTTTGCTTTCAGGCAGTAATGTGTACTCTCCGGCGACAGCACCTAACATCACGACACGGTCGATTTGGATAGTAACCTTTCCAAACGAACTCTGCAATTCAACCAAGAAAGTGATGAGTTTTTCTTTTTGTTCTTGTTTGTTAGGTTGAAAGATCACACTATTACCAAAAGTTCAAATACAGAGTTAATACGGGTGGTGGTTAGAGAAATTACAAACTCCCCTCAGGGCTCAGGTTAAAGAAATTACAAAAACTTCCCTCGACATACCCTATGTTTTGGTGTAACACATGCTATTATAGTCATGAATTTAAAAATCATATATTGTTTAGTGTGTCAGGAGCGAAACAAGATATTTATAAAAAATTGAGCAATCCAGATGTAATATAAAATCTTTTGCAAGGGAAGCTTTTGTAATTTCTCAAACGTCCGGAAAGTTTGTCTAATTAGGCCGAACCTTATGATATGTCAATGTAATAAAAATTTAATACATCTAATAGAAAATATAGAATAAAGTTAATAAAATTACATCCGTAATTTATAATTTTTATGTCAATTACCTTTCCCATTTTGCTCTTGTTCTTGCACGAAATGTGAAGCTTCTGTCCTTTGGGAGGACTTTCAAAAGACCACGCGAAGCTCTCCTCCCATTCGGGATTAGGACCCGTCGATACAACCTGACAGCAGAGGACATTTTTGGTAATTCAGAATGTATAGTGTTAAAATTGCAGAGATTTCCAGTTTATGACATGATTTGAGCGACTTATAAGCCATTTAAAACAAGATGATTATAAGATGTACGTTTGATAAAACTTCTACAGACCGCACTCTTAAATAAAACTTAAGAGGGCGTTTGCCCTAAACTTGAAAATTCAGTGAACACCTTATGAGTGCTAATGAGCTCCCAGACAACTCATATGCTGTTTAGAAGAGATTAAGCCCATTGTTTCCAAGATCCTAACAAACTATCTTACCCATGATCGAACTAATTTCACAATTGCCATATACTAAATCTTACAAACACATAATCTTATTTTTATCACTAAATTTTGTCATACCTTGGTTTGTCGAGGTGGAGTATTTCCAAGTGTCAGCTTGCAGTAAACACTAGGGTTCCCAACTGATTGCCTCATATTATTCCCTCTTTTGATTATCACTACTAATGTCCCCGGCAAACACTGCAGCAAAAATTCAGCTTTCTCCTGAAATCGAGGTGGCCCTGATCGGATCAAGTATTGTAAAAGTGGTATTGCATCTGCAGCAGCAATAGATTGTGCTCTAGAAACTTCTGCTGGACATGCCGACCAAGCTTGTCTGAGAAGAAACAGCGCATCTAAGGCTGCTTCTTGAGTTGCCTCGGATCCTGTCTTAAGAGATGTTACTAAATGAGGAATACTTAGAGTTGCAGGTTCTGTGGCTCTAAGACGAGGGAAATTGCCGAATAAGGCATTTAGAGCTTTTAAATACTCCTCGCTTACAGTGCCGGTTGCCCATAAGTCCTTCTCAATGGCAGCTGCAAGATCAGTGGATTAATCAGAACATTGAGAAAGAACAATAACCATCATTAATTGCATGTCTGATGGTAGTGTTAGCAAACTAAGGAAGAAAATTTTGGAAAAACAGAACTTTTTTAAACACGTCAGAAGTATTTGGAAAACCAACTTTGCTTATTTTAAGCAAGAACATGCTAGAATCGTCTAATGACCAACTTATAGCTAAAGATAGTTTGCTTAGTCTTATAAAAGTGTTTCTCAACTTTGTTCTGCCCAAATACTCAAAGGCTTCTTTTTCATCTTTTAAATTTTCTTTCCCTTAACACTCTTCATTTTTACTGCTCCAACACAACTTCAGGCTTCCACTTCTCCTCCAAAAAAAAAAAAAACAAAAGTTCTTGCAAACACCTGCTAATGCGGGGAATGGATATGCATGACCCAGAAAGAAATTAGTTGCACCTATACCCCATTAGAGATTGTTGATCCACATGTTTACAAAATTACAAACCACTCCTTGAAATTGTTTAAGTTTACAAAAGGCACCCATGAGAAAACAAAATTATTACAAGTGTAATATCTTCAAACTCCCAATGGTTTTGTCATTTTAAGAAATTTGTAGGAGTGGTTGTAGTTTGCCAGTGGGCACAAACTGTAATGTTACAATCTCCGGAGGGCATAGATGCAAAAGACCCGGCAATATTTCATTCTGGAAGATGACACTCCAGTTATATCTCAACAAAGACAATTTCAAGAAACATTCTGGAACACAACCATTTTTCATGCAACAACATCAAAACTAATCTCCACAAGTACACACAGAAAAATGTGAGTTTTACCTGTAATAGCTCTCACGGTTTCACTGGATGCATATTCTTGAATGGTATTATTCGCGAAAAGCAGCTTAACAAACATTGCTGCCTGAATTGACGTTTCGGGGTCACTAGACCCAATCAAATCAAGCACAACCTGGACCCCGCCGGCTTCTGCAACTGCCCTCTTATTTGATCTGCTATACATCACAAGATTCTGCAAGGCACAAATGGCCACCACTTTCATTTCCTCTGTAGGTTGATCCTCAAGCAAATTCACCAAAGCCCGACAGGCTGAAACAGCATCAGCGGTCCTCGCTAGCGCTTCATTCTGGAAAAGGTCGCCCAAAGCAAGAGTAGCCAATAGCCTCGCTTGCTGCCCTTGTGTTTGAGGATCCAAAAGATATTGTGACAAAGGTACAATGGCAGATTTGGTGTATTTAGAGTCTCGAATTTTCACATTGTTTAACAAAACCTCAAGAAGCCGAGCAGCCGTTTCCTCACACTGATGGCTTCTGAGAAGGTCGAGAAGGGCTTCAATTGCTCCACTTTCGGCCATGGCTTCAGCACTGGTCGAGTCGTCACTTTCCAAGACTAAAAGAGCGTTTAGTGCACCGACGACTGTTGTTTCGGTTCCTGAACGAAGCAATCTAACCAAAACTGCTACTGGAACTTCCAGATAGAACTCTGAACTGAACTGGAGAATACTGGACAGAACAGAAGCAGCAGATTCCCACAGGATATGAGGAAGTAGAGGATCGGCTTGGAGAATCACTTTTGACAGCTCACTCACTCCACCCTCTTTTGCAATTTCATTTGGCCATGTCACTGCCACACTGACAAGAGCTCTAACAGCTCTCTGCTGCAAAATGGGAATTCCAGTTCCAAGAATCCGTACAAGGGGACCAATCACCTGCTGAGTCAGGGAATCTCTCTGAAGATGCTCCTCCAATAAGAGATGAGAGAGAAGCTCAGCAGCCAATTGCTGCACAGCTGAAGCAGGGGAGTCTAGCAGAGGTAGCAGAGGCTCTATAGCTTGCTGAGAAGTGAGGGTATAATCAGAACGACACTGTGGATGTTCTAGAATGTTCACAAGAACCTGCAACGCGCTGTGCTGACCGTCTGGACCGAACTCCGGTCTAGTCAGCAATTGGAACAGAGGCTCGACCACTTTCGCTGCCGATTGACCTTTTGCAATTGTTGCATTGTTTGTCAGTATTCTGAGGAGTTCGGCAAAGGCAGAACAGAGGAAATCTGGTGCCTCATGAAGAATATCTAGCAAACTCTCAATTAATCCGGCTTTCACCATTTCCATCTTACAAGCCGGCCGATCTTTACCTAACTTAACCAGAGCTCTCGAAATAGCTTCGTGGAGCAAATAATTCCTACCATAGAGAAGTCCTACAAGAGGAATAACTGCACCATGAGCAGCCACAAGCTCAGCCAGCTGTTCATCATCCAGAAGTTTATCCAAGGCACGAACAACCGAATGATGTGCAGGACTGTACTCGGAAACGAGAAGAGAAACTAAAGGCTCCACACATCTTGCTGCTGCAAGGGTAGATCTTATTCTAGTATTACCAAAAAGTACAGAGCATAATTCAGCAGCATCACCTTTCAGCTCCATCGAGTAATTCGAGGAAAGAATCTTGCACAGAACATCGACAGCGTTCATCTCCACATCAGCAACTGCAAGGGCCTTCGAAGGGTTCTCGTTCAGAAGCCTAACCAAAGCAGCAATGGCTGCATGCTGCTCCTTCTCCAAACCGGTGTTCAAAATCTCCACCAATGGTTGAACGGCTTGCCTTGTTGACTCAGCATTCCTCACGTGATCAGCGGAAAACAAATTTTCCAATGCTTTAGCTGCACTGTACCTCGCAGCGCGTCCACCTAAACGCAGAACCGCTACAAGCTGACTCACTGCACCAAATGCAGATTCATGTCTCCTTATTTCAGCTGTGCTGAAGAGAATCCCAAGAAGATCTGTTGCAGCTTCCTCATATGCATCCTGTGGGCCCAGAGAAAGATACTTTGTCAAACCTTCCAAGGCTCCGGATTCCACCATAACAATCTGGTTAGATGAACAGTCTGTTGCCAGCTGGATTAAAAGTCCCAGAGCAAGAAAAGGGGCTCCCGGACGGTCGGGGATGGGTTTGAGCAAGTCAACTAGGGCAGGGATGGCTTTTCTTGAAGTGGCACCCTCCCTGATGTCATCGACCCTGAATAGCCTCTCGAGAGCGATTTGGTCAGGATAACGAACCAGAGAGAACTCCTGCGAAAGTTCTAGAAGGTCGCTTATGTCATCATCAGAACACCCGAGCAAGGAAATGAGTCCCACTGCTGCGCCTGAATTTGCAACAGAGAGAAGAGTTCCTCTGCTGCCGTTGCAGACGAGACTGGCAACAGCTTGGGCAGCAAAGTATCTGTTTGCACCTTCCTCTGACCTCAACAAACTAGCTAGAACTGGAATTGCTTTCATTGTTGCGTTTGCGCGTATGACGTCTCGTTCTTGAAACAAGACTGCTAATAATAAGGCACAAATCCATATCCTGCCATCCTCTTTATAATCGCCCTACAGAAATGAAATTTGCACATTGTTATCCAGGCATCATAAACAAAATATAGATTCGGAAAAAAGCTTTAGGAATAAGCATTTGTGGTATCAGAAGGAATAAAAAACTTTCCACTCTCTGGAAATGATCACTTTAGCACTTTACCAACAGAACTTATTTTTTCAACACACATTCTCTTCCATGCATGATTACTACATGTGTTTTCCAGTAAAGTTTGCATCGAACTAAAGGTTAGAGGTCATCATGAGTGAAAATATTAAGCTGAGGTAAAGTGTAAAGAGTTATACAGTTATGATTAAGATCACTTAAAGCAAATAAAGAAATAAAAGGAATACCATTGCATACTGCGATAAGGATTCAGAAAGTATGTCAGTGAGAACTTCAATTGCACCAGCCTCCATGATCTCAAGTTTGCATCCATCATCACGGCTCGCTAGGGCAGAAAGAAGCCACACGGCTATATTGGCACCACTAATTACTGAAGTACTTCTCTCCGGCTCATATTTGCTTCCTTCTTCTTCAGTCCTGGAGATGCTAACAATATCCTTCTCACCCAGATCCCCAACTCGAGAAAACTCCACATTGTTCAACATTCCAACTAGAGAATGGATGAGGGAAGTACGCAAATTAGATCCATTTAAATCTTCAACCACTCTCTGATGATTGACTTTTGAAGTGCAAACCAGAAGTGCAGCTCCTCCAATTTTAACCCTCAAACTCTTCGAACTTATAACCCTTCTTGCAATAGATGAAATGCATCTATCAGAACAAGCAATTGTGTTGCCAAGAATTAAAGGCTGAGCTTGGGAGAGGTGGGATAAAATTTCTATAGCCTTTTCCTGCAGAAGTGGTGTGGAATCAGCAATACATGAAACAATAGGAGTAATGCTATTTGGGTATTCAGCAAGAACATTCCAAGCCGGTTTTATATTTCCAAGATCTCCAACAGACCTCGAAAGACAAGCAAGTGCATCTAAAGCCTCGGATGCAGAAATGGTTCCACTAGCAGCAGCTTCCAGGAAAGAAACTATAGCAAGAACAGTTCCAGTTCGGTTTACACATTCAGTCAAAGCAGAATCTATCCGACGGGAATGAAGAAGCCTAGAAATTGCTGCAGCTGCATGAGTTTTCCCATTATTTGACCCCTCACGCAACACTCTTGTAGCAGGTAAAATAATTTCTTCAGAAACAGCTTTTTCCGAAGCTTCACTGTCTAAAAGGAGATTGGCCAAAGCACAAACTGCTTGTTCTGCAACTTGCAACAATGAAGAATTAGCAAGCACCATTAATGAAGACAAAGTATCACGAGCAATGGAAGCCACGTCACGATTCTCTTTAACTGATAAAAAGACAGCAGCAAGACATTTACAAGCTCCAACTAATATGTTTTCAGATTCGACATTCAAAAGCTTTACAATGGAGCTAAGAGTCCTAACAGAAATGTTCGTTTCACGCAAGTCCTTTCTGAGATCAAAGATTCCAGCAAGAGCAAGAGCAGACTTCGCCTGAGTCTCTTCCTTGGTAGAGCTTAATATTTTTATCATTGTTTCAATTGCATCATTTGCTGCACTGCCTTCACGCACCATTTCGCTCAGAGGGGCAACACAGAGCAAACTTTTTAAAGCATCCAAGACATAAACTTTTGATTCAGGCAAATCACTGACTAATAAAGCTGTGAGTTGGCTGATTGTTGCTGTATCTGATTTATGAATCAGATGGTTTAAAGTCTTCGCAGCAATCTCCTTCCCATTGGAGCTTCCATTCTTTAACAACCAGAGTAAAGCAGGAACAGCATCAGCACTTTCAACACAGGCACGTATATCCTCACTATGATTACAGAGGTTTCCAAGAATCGTTGCAGAATCTTCCTTGGCTTTTGCAGAGCCCGTTTCAAGAATCTGAACGAGGGGGGGAATACCCCCGGCAGCGGTAATAGCCCATTTACTTTCATCATTTTCTAGTGATAGAAGGCAAAGCAACGCAACAGCACATTCTTGCTGCTGCTCTGACGAAAGCCCAAGAAGAGATATCAAAAGCTGAATTCCTTCACGACCCTGAAGGGCCTGCCACAAAGTATCTTCATTATTGCAGAGAAAGAGAAGGGATCTTATCAATTCTTCCTGAACTTCATTTGCTGCCATTGTTATCAAACCAACAAGCAATCTTTTTGCATCTGAACTTGCGAGCCTGCTTGCTAGTACTACGTTCCCGTACAAACTAGCAAGTGCTTCAATTGTCCTCTCCTGGATCAGAAACGGTACCTCAGGCTTAAATTGTTGTAACAATGTCTTCTCCACCTCTGCGGGGTCCGATGCTCTAGCACATTCAGCTTTGCTGTCATAAATCATCAGAGCAGAAGCTAATGCTCCTAGTGTGTCAGCAACTTGTGCAGGAGAAGTGCAAGATCCAAGACTTTGACCGAGACTTGAGATTACATAAGACAAACCACCAGATATATTAGCAAGAGCACACATTGCATTCTCTTGTAAAGCTTGGGCAAATTCGCCCTGCATGAATTCTTTCGAAGGAGCTATGGTAGCATTTATTAAAACAGGAATACCGCTAGCATTAGCGATCTCCTTTCTGGCTTCTTTGCACTGTGCAGAAAGTGATTTAAGAGAAGCTGCAGCCTCTGCTCTCACAGAAGCTTCATTTCCCGGCCCAAGTAGCTTAAGAAGCAGCTTAGTAGCTTCTGCTTCCAAGATTTTGGAACAAATTGATTCATCTTCCATCATCATGCATGCCAAGAGAAAGCACACATTTGCTTGAGTACTGGATTCACCACTTTTAAGCAATTTGACTAATATATCAACTCCTCCAGCTTGAACTGTTGCAGGCCAGAAACCCTCAGTGCTGCTACAAAGATTCCTCAAAGCTCCCGTTAGTAAGCCATCAACCACATTTCCTGCCTTAAGTCCCTTCTTTAATTGTTCCCACAACACAGGGACGACACCTTCTGTGGAGAAGATTTTTGAACCGATATGATCCTTTGCACCGCCTTGAGAGACAGCATGTATTGTCTTTGCTGCCGCAATTTGGGCATCTGTTGAGTTTGACTTGAGAAGACCAAGCAACGGGGGAATGCAACCTCCGAGTAATACTTTCACTCTTAATTCATTCTCTTTGCAAAGAGAACCTAGAACAGTAGCAGCTTGGATTTTTATCCCTACTGATCCGGACCGCAGAAGAGAGACCAGTACGGGAACTGCTTGAGAATGTGATCCCACTGCACCGAAAGCATTATCTCGTGTATTGATTAGATCGAGTAATTGCCTCAAGGAAGTCTCTTTTTCTTGTGATGAGGAGGAATTTTGGCGCAATTGCTCAATGCATTGTGCAACACTTGCTAACGTCCCGTCTGGGTCCTCCATGCTGCTCCTATCTCTGCAGGTAAAGAAGAAAAAGATTGTTATATAAAATTTTGAAATGATACAGGAAGTCGAATACACAAATGCGCAATTTCATGGTTTACGGACAGTTTTGAGAAACTTCTATTTAGTTCCATCCACTTATTGAACTACTGTGTTTATATTAATGCTGGCGTAGTAAACCCTTAATTAGCCATAAGAATCTCAGTTGAGAAACGAAAGAATTTTCAAAGTTCAAGTCTAGTTGTCGCTTATTAAAGAAGTAATGAGAGAAAGTATTCCCATTTCAAAAAATGAATAGGACAAATGGACATTTATGCTCCAGTTTCAGTTAATATTTTTAATGAGTTTATGTTAGGACACCAGTTTCAGTTAATATTTTTAATGAGTTTATGTTAGGACCTATGCTTCACTACCACCTTATGATAAAAGCAAGATATGATATCTTCAAAAACACTAGTACTTTCAGATTTTCAATTCAAAGAGCATAGAATATATAATATCGTGAGATTCTAGATTCCAAAGTTTAGCAATTCATAACACGGGTAAAACTTCATTTTATTCATAATCATAAAGCAAAAGAAGACTAAAGTTTGACAAACCTTGAACCCATTTTCATGAGTGAATGAGGAGTTGGAGGCTCTGGGTCATGAGACCTATCACCATTTCTCTCCTACAGGAAGAAAAAAAAAAAAAGTAAAAATTCATTGTAATGGAGAGTTTTAAAAGTACAAACAAAACGGGTATTAAGAACACTGCCAATCATATTCTGGGTGGGAATATGTATCTTGTGCAGCACAATCAAAGATATAAGCTTTTCTCAGAAACAAGGAATAATGATAATGAAATTTTAAAATTTAATGCTGAAGATAGGACCCAAGGAAGTCAGAATCTTCTGTTCTCTAGGAGGAAAAGACATTCATTTCCCAAATGGGCCTACTTTGTTTGAGAACCTTCAACATACTACAGAGATGTAGATAAGTTCATGGAGATATGTTTTATGCACTTAGAAGATTCTAGGTTAGTAGAATTATGAAGAGGTGACCAGTGTAAATAGGAATCATCATCATTCTAACTATCACCCAACCAAGTTTAAGTGAATAAATAGTTCTCCTCATACACAATCTCTCCCCAAGTATTATCGTATGCACATAAACAAGAAACATACACAATACTTTGAGAAGAACACCTATGATCCAATTGTAACATAAAACATCTGAAATATTTACAACTTCAAATCCTGACAGTTTTGCTTATTCCAAGAATCTCGCAACTCGAATAGAAATAAAGACTTCAACCATCAGTTAAGAGTAAACTTTACCAAGTCATTGGGGGAAATGGTGCTGCCATTGGGAGCAGCAACCCTCCAACCTAGTGTCGCCGCCAGCTTTACTGTGATTTCAAAGTCTTCTCTTCAGATCCAAATGTGCCTCAGACACAGCAAAAGCTAACAGCAACTCCTGTCGAAATGACAAGTCAACCACGGTAGAAAGCAAGTCCAGTAAACTAAATTACAACACTTGATACAAATCTACAATTCTCAACTGCACTGAATTACTATCTTTTAAGACTAACACAAATCACAATCCACTCAACCAAAGAAAACAGGGGGGGAGAAAGCACTTCCCAAGTGGCAAAGAAGCTCAACCGAAATCATCACCAGAATCAAAATCAAATCCCCAAACAAACAAAAAAATCCAAACTTTCAAACGCAATCAACAACAAAACACTAAACCCATTCCAAAACCCACCAAAATCTACCCATCAAACTACCGGATCAAGTGATCCCTAAACGAGAATTCGACATCAAAAACTTTAAATGCGCCAATTTCCACACTCATGCTGGAAACAGTGCATATAGCTTAAAGTAGTGAGCATAAATGCGGCGTGAAATAGTAAGATCTAACGTAATTAGGCGGACCTTGGGCTAGATTCGAAGGGAGGACATGTAGATTTCGTTGTTGAGCATGAGAATTGTTGCGGCAATTAATGTGGCATGAAGGAGGTGGTGATGTTCGTCTCTCTCTCCCTCCCTCGTTGAGTGAGTGTGTGTTTCTCTCTCTGTGTGTGAAATGGAAATGGAGAGTATCGTAGCTGAAGAGAGAGAGAGAATTTGTATGCAATTTGTGAGAGAAAGAGAGGGAGAGAGACAGTAGTACATGGGGTTGGGGATGGAACACCGACAGCACAGGTTTGTGAGCCGCGGCTTCATGGCTTTTGTGGCTTGGCTTAGATTGATTTCGGATTGGTTCACATATACGATATACGTATACGGATATAATACGATATGAATATATAACTTTTTTTATGTAAAAAATGATTGACCTAATATCCAACGATATAATAAAATAATATTTTTAGAAGTATTTGTACGATATCTGACACGACATGAGTTTGGTTAGTAACACTACGTGGGTTTTGCTCCGTTTAGGAACAAAAAAAAAAAAGAAAAGAAAAGTATAAGTGCAAATATTAAATATTAAAATCTATCATGTTTTAGAAACAAAACACAGATATAAAGGAACAAGACCGATATAACATTGTAATCCTTATATAAAACATATTACCACACAAATTCAAGTGGTCAGTGAAATTCAAAATTGGATTATTGTTCTAAAAAAAGAACCTTTAAACCATTTGAATCAACTCTGATCGCAACATATGGTAATTAATACAAGTGTATGATAAATATGAAGATTTTAAAAAATATTCATACATGATAGATTAATTTCTAATTTTTCAAGGTTAAATTTTCTTTTATGGATAGAGTATATACACATTTATATCAACCTATTCCAAATAACAAAATCATTTTATTCTTATTTTATATATATTTTTTATACATCTATTTTGTTATTTAGAAACAAAAAATTTATCATCCCAATATCCTTACTTTTATAATTAAGAGCTGACAAGAGGTAAAAAGTGGCCCCACAATCAATTTATTAATATATTTCCTTCTCATTCAAATATCTAAACAATTGGGGGCGTTTACATTGGCCGAAAAGCCATGTTGGTGGGCTGCAACATGCGTTGTCCATTGTTTACTTTTCATGTGCCCCAGTCCGCCTTTTAAGCCCAAGCCCGTGTGAAATGGCTGCAATTCCATGATTATTAAACACGCCAAAAAGGCGTGTTTAATTATCACGCCTGCAAACATGGGAGGCTAAAATGAAAAAAGGTCTTGGGGTTCCCTTTATTTACATAATTATGCCACTGAAAATCTTGAAATCTCCATCTACTATGGCGGCTTATTTTTTGTCTTCTCCCCGCCGATTTCCCGTTTTCAGTCCTCTCACACCGCCTAATTTCCGCCGCCGGTCATCGCCTCGCCGACAAGACAACCTCCTCCACTCCTCTCTTCTCTATTCTCCCCTTTTTTCCCTGGAAGCCGAGAACAAACGGCTAAGCGCCGCCGGTCACTTAACCGACCACCGACATTTTTCCGGCCAACTTGTTCCCTCCGGCGATCCAAGAGAACTGTTGCCATCTCCCTCTCCTCCCTTTCACACTTGTTTTTAGATTTGGAAAAAATCCATTTTCCCCTATTACCCACCTTCCAACCACAGCCAGAGAATCGACTGATATGAAACACCTCGCCAAGCTCTACAAAGAGGTTCTTTTAATCCCTTTTTCTTCGTTTTCGTTTGTGTTTTTGTTCCACATTTCTGGATAAAATCAAGAATAAAATGAAAAATAATGGACTAGCTTATTGATTTCTGCTGAATCCAGGGATTTGATCCTGTAAACTTACATATGAATTGTTGTGTATGTTTGGGTGAATGTGACATAGTGTATGAATTTTGCGGAAAAAATTGGAATTTAAATGGACAATGGTGATATGAATTTGTTCATCATTCAGAATTTCAGATTCCATCCGCTAGAAAGTGAATTTAGTTATATTATGCGTTGCTTGGCTCGTGTTTTGACTCTGTTGAACCTATCTTGAAGTATTTTTCTCGATGTTCTTGTTATCTTTAGGAGCATTTGATTCTGGAAATTGGGTAAAGATGTGATCTTCAATTCTTGATATATTGGGTTTTTTTGCTCCCTTTGCTTTTCTTTCAGATTTTGAGTTTTGAAGAAATTGAGACTCCGACCATCATCTATGACCGCCATGGATTCCGGCAAGAATCACCATTTCTGACATTTTCATGCAAATGATATTTTAGTAAAAACTATTGAATATTTTCATGCAAATGATCTCATGAATGTGAGTAATGTTGTTTTTGACAGCATGTGAGTAATGTTGTTGAAGAAGATGGTTTAAAAACATAAGGGTAAAATGGTATTTTATCCTAATATTGCTCAAACATACCTAAAAGGTAAACACCAATAATTTCAAAACATGAGTGGCTGACATGAAATGTAAATGCATGTTAGTTTACTATCACCAACATATATAAACACAACATACATTATCATGTCTTGAAAGGTAAGTCTAAATTTAAATTTGAGTTAATATTTGTACTTTAGGAAATTGAATATTTTTTGGGTATTCTTTAGAGTCCATGTTTTTATTTTTATGGGTCTAGATTTGAATTTGAGCTAATGTTTGATATTTTTTATTTGTACTTGAGGAAATTGAATATTATTTGGATATTCTTTAGGGCCTAGATCTTGTCTATTCTGTATTCTTTGTAGTATTGTTTGTAGGTAGATTGTTTATTAATTACTTGCAAATAATTATGTTAGACAAATTCCGTCACGTTTTACCTGACTAATTAATATGGGATTACCCTCATATTAATTATCTAATGAAAAATATTATGATGAGCAAAAATTTCACTAGAAAAACAAATTAAAATCGATACCCTCAAATTCAAGTGCATTTCCTTATTATTATTTGTTTTAATTTAATTGAATTATTAACTTTTTCTCATAATTAATAATGGTTACGTATCTACAGATATTAAAACAAAATTTTTAATCAAATTAATATAATAATATCAAAACGTTAAATTACATTAATTACATGATTTATGGGTCGGTCGCCAATCGAGATTAGTTTAAGTGGTTTAATGGTTGTTTCTCAAAAACAATAATTCGAGTTCAAATTTCTCTAACTTGAGAGTATTTGTCAAAAAAGAAAATTTGAAAAAATGATTTGTGGGCCCGTCAATATTGGACTCAGAATCTTCTGATTTCTAAGTCCAAACAAACCTTGGATTTCAGCAAAAAGCCCATAGTATTTTTTTATTTTTTATTTTTTGGTAAGAATAAAGCCCATAGTATTCGACAAAATTGTGATGTGTTAATGTCGTGGACGGAGCTGGTGCCCGAAGGCGTAAAATGTCGTATAAAATTTCAGTATATATTTTAAAATTGAAAGAAAATATTTTTCTCCTAAACAGTGACTGTAATATCGAATACTTATAAAATTGAGGCTAAATTCCTTCTTTTTTCTTCGAAGGCTGCTATCTTATTTGAAATAAAATGAAATCAATCTCCCCATTTCCACATTGGCAGCAGAGTACGGTCAAACTTGTATATTCAGATTGATTGGTTACACTTACACGAAATGAATCTTTAAAAATCTTAGTTTTCCCAAGTCAAGGAAAGTTGCCGAACTTGTTTTTTAAGAGTCGTGGCCTTTCGAAAACATGCTTACGACGTTACGTTCTTCCATCTGCTAATTTGATCCAACCAAATTCAAGGCAAGAATTATCGTTCCTTTGTTACATCATCATGCTGATTTGATCGAATCTAGTTTGAAACAAAACTCACAATTCTTTCTTTACGTTGATTTGACCGACCATTCAAGACTAAAATCATTCATAACGCTAATTTTACCGAAACAAATCGGCACTAGTATTACCAACTAAAGGTACATTTAATTCCAGAGGCTTTTCTACACCATATCCCAAAATACACACAACTTTCAGCAAAAAAAAAAACAAAGGAAAAAGAAAACCCAAAAAGAAATAATTTAGAAACATTTTATGCTTTAATTGCCAATATCTTCCCAAATTTGAAGATAACATAAACAATTGAATGCCAACCAACTTAAACGGCTGTCATAAATTTTTGCAAAGAACAACTTGAATCCCACATGGGAATAACATGCAATACCAAAGAGTACATTTCTAAAACAACTTTGCATTTCTGTACTTAAAAGTCAAGGCCAGCTTTAGAAGTCTTGTCCTCATTCACAAGCAAAACAAAAGGTATGATAAAAATATAGTGAGGTGCAAGCAAATCTCTTAAAAATTAAAATGCACTATCTGCAACATAAATAAACTGCACAAACTAATTGAAGGTAACATGAAAGAAATGGTGACAAAATTTGCAACATGCAATGCAAGATACAAACTTCAGGATGCATAGGGTACAAATCCAGGTACAAGCTTGAACATACAAACACTGAAAATGAACTGCACAACTAATTGAAAGAGTTCTAATACTCGCATGAATCGTGAAACAAAGAATAGGGCTACCTTCTTTTTTAGGGGCGATTACACACTTGTGGATGAGATTACTTTAAAATCATTCCACACCAAGCATCAAGGAGAAAAGTGATGTTCTATGCGGATTCCAAATACTTGATTTAGGCAGCAATAGGAGGATCCTGCACGCAAATGGATGAAAATTGAATTGGAAAGTGGAAAAATCACATAGGACGTAAGCTATCCATTCGATATAAGTCTTGGAAAACAACGTTGAACATAGCCATGGTATACTTAAGTTAGAGACGCACTTTAGCAGACAAGTTTGAGAGTGCTACATTCCATTTTTCTCTAGTTTTTGTACCAGCTGCCTGCCCGGCTCTTGCCACTTTGCTGAAAGCACCATTCAGCCAGGCCGTTCCGGCTGTCACGTACCTGATATACATCTTCATTATTAGCCAAAATTCTAGTTCATTTTGAGAGACAAATAAGCACCAAGACATTCTAACCACCTCTATATAATAAAAAAGAGACAAAATGCCCCGCATCATATCACTACATACACCAAATTGTCCTAAAACAGCTAATTTCCAACGAGTATTCGTCATATTTTTTCCGATTAAGTAAACTGCATCTGACTGCAGGAAGACAGGTCACTAGTTAAACCAGGCCCAACCATAAACACTAACTCAAATACAAATTTCACAAGAATAGGTTCCTGTATGCAACTATGCAAGATAAA
>JBBMKE010000001.1:19075129-19087244 GCA_037834125.1 Lippia alba | reverse complement strand
CTCATGCATGCCAGTGGAATTACAGTACCTTGGTTGGTAGCAGCAAATCCAGTAAATTATGGTCGACCTTGCCAGCTGTCGTGTGTTGAAGCCCTAGCCGCAGCTTTGATCATATGGTATTGAACTTGAACCTTTTACATAGCAACGATTTCATTACTGCTTTTAGCTCGCAAATTTCATTCCAGAGCAAATGCTGCAAGCTTCTGATGTATATTATTAACTTGAATTAGAAAATCATAATACACTTTCTATTCTACAAAAATTGATTTAAGCCTTACATTTTGATATGTCTAGTTCCTTTTAAGAGCAGCGACTTCAATTTCATTTTGTCTTGTTTTTGGTTAAGAAATTTGATTCTGCTTAATATGTACTAAATACCTAATGGTGTGCACACATAAAAGATAATTTTTTTTCATATTTCCGAAGATGATTTAAAAATTTTCTGCATCTAGCCATCGACAAGCTTAGATATCGACTATCTTACGTGGCCCAGTAAAATACTTGTATGATCCCCAATCTTTCACCTGCACGAATGGTTCATATTGTCCCACATTCTTGATTCATTTGGGGAATAGAGAAAAAGGGAAGGGAAGTCATTGGCAAAATGTCGAGAATAATCCAGGCCTTTTGGTGCTTATTTGGTGCCCAAAGGGTTCGTTTAAGAGTTTCCCCATGGTTCAACAACTTAAGTCAATGGTGTTCACTGTTTGCCACACGATTTATCATGTGATAGTTCATATTTTTTCCGCTTTTGTTGAACAGTGGAGAGGAAGAAACAGGGAATCTATTGCTGGGGAAATTCAAGTGGGGTCATGCATTCTTGTCCCTTAACAGGTAATTTATGTTCTGCACAACAAATTTTGGAAATTTTTTTATGGACGAGGTCTTGCTTCCCACTCATACCCTATCAATATTATGCCAAATGTTAAATGCATATTGTATATATGTTATATTTCATCAAATAGATGTATCATGTGCTGTAATTTTTATGATTGCCGATATTTGGGATGTTCGGCTAATCTGATCCTCGACTTCTAACATAAACTGCTGGAAATAAAACTTATGCAGGGAGCTCCTTAAGGCATACTCTGAATGTCAGAAAGGCGCTGATATGATCTCAGTCCAAAATAACTGGCTTTCACAGCAAAAGTCACAAGCCTCTGCATCCCATGCTACTGAAAAAGGTTGTTCTCTGCAGTGGTCAATATTTGCCTCATTTTGGCCTTCTATGAGTTTCAGTTTTCGTTTCTGTTCCTTAGAAATGCGTAAAACCTAGATTGTATACTGCACGTAAAACTGGTGGATGACACCATTAACCAATCAGAAATTTACATGAAAAGACATCTACACTGAAAATCTCTCTCCAAAATGACTATCCTTCTGCTTTTCAGGAGAAAATTCTGAAGCTAAAAACGACGACGATGATGATGGATTATCTAGTGGTTCTGAAGATGGACTCCCTCCACTCGAAAGAAACATGAATCATTTATACCTGGAGGAAAGCATAGAAGAAAGCGAGTGAAAGTATGAAACCTTTCTTCTTGAGATGTGACCATACTTTGTTGTGGAGGGGAGAAAATGGTGAAGAACTTTTCTGGGCAAGTTCATATTTGTGCTTATATATATAGATAGATATCTGACATGTAATTTAAGCTCAGTTAATGACAATGTTGCCTAGATTTGATGTTATTTGTACCTCTTGTTCTCTTATAGTTTTGTTTCTAACTTTGATGTTTCTTTTCTTGTTTTTCTGGTTCTTTTTAGCTTTTCCTTGATGTAGCAGTGCATGCAAATTAAACGAGAAATTATTATTATTATTTTTTTATTTTCTAGATTTAAGGGGATAACATCATAGTTCGGGAAGACTAGTCTTGTCTGTCCTTACCACTACAAAGAAATTAGAGTTGGCACAAACAAACTGTACATCAATCCTATCATGTTCTACTTGATCAAAAAACTGTCTGTACGACTATAAAGGATATAGAGTTCGCACCAACAAATTTGTCGAAATAAATCTTGTCATTTACCACTTGATGAAATCCATAAAACTAACGGAATAAATGATATCAATTGACGCCAAGAAACTTGCGTATAAGTTCTATCATGATTCACTTGATCATTAAGCATTGCTTTTCATTGTTTTCAATCAAGTATATTTCCAAAAAAAAAAAAAATTAAAAAAAATTGAACGTAATCAGTTTTTTCATTTTTGCAAAGGTAGCACAAAATTGGCCCCTATAAAAAGTTGAGGGTTGTTTCAAGAAGGAAAAAAAAGTTAAGGGCTACAAATGCAATTCCGCAAGAGTCCCACATATATATAAAACCATATCTCCATTTCCACCACCATTGTACTGGGCCACTGTGCTAAGCTAAGCTAAGCTGCGAAAACCCTAGCAAGGTCCTCACAATGGTGGCGGCGAAGAAAACTGTAAAGCCTCTATCAAATTCCCGATGAACTATTCTAATTCCTGATAATCTTTTGATTTATTGTGTTTCGATTCTAATATTTTCTGATTTATTGTGCTTCAATTGTAATTCTATGTACAGAAGAAGACTCATGAGAGCATTAACAATAGGCTGGCTCTCGTGATGAAGAGCGGCAAGTATACCCTCGGATACAAAACCGTTCTCAAGACTCTCCGCAATTCGAAAGGTAGTTTTTCCCCCAATTTTCAATTTTTTTTGTTTGGAATTATGTGTAATGTAGGTGAATTTTTACGATTGGGTTGATGATTTTAGGAAAATTGATTCTTATCTCGAACAATTGCCCGCCGTTGAGGAAATCGGAGATTGAGTATTATGCTATGCTCGCGAAAGTTGGAGTTCATCACTACAATGGAAGTGAGTTGCTCGGTTTAGCTTATTTTTACTGGGTTTATGTTTCTTTCATGTTATTGGGTTTCTGCAAATTTTGTTCATTATATTTTAATTAGTCTCGGTGTCTTGTCTTGATTATGAGATTGGAGTTTTAGTACTTACCTGCGTTTTGATTTATTAGACATTGGGTGTTTCTTGATAGTTTGTTGCGTTCGTATAAGTCAATGAGGTGCCCTTATGGCTTTGTTAAAGGCCATTGAAATGTGATGCAGCGACAGACTCTATGTGCTCTGTTGAACCAATTTTAAGCTGCTAGTATCCTAAGGCCGGGGTGAAGGGGGTAGGAAGGAGGGGGAGGGGGGGGGGGTGGTTCAAATTCCTTTACCCTTTTATATAAGTTTTTGCCTTTTTGCTCCCCTGAAAATCCTGGCTCCACAACCCCTACTGTTGAAGTCTTGCAAAAGTTGCGATGTATATACGAGTACGTTAATATATTTGCTGCAATAGTTTCCTTAACCCTTTTATGTAAGTTTTCGCTTTTTTGATCCCCTGAAAATCCTGGCTCCACAACTCCTATGGTTGAAGTCTTGCAAAAATCGCGATGTCTATACGACCACGTTATTATATTTGTTGCAATAGTTTCTACTTGCTTTGATAAACAATCACAATTACACAAGGAAAGGCCTTTGCTTTTGCACGTACCCGGTCTTAGGTCTCAATCATGTACTAGGTGGCTTGCATGGTGCTGGATCATGCATGTAATTTTTCCCAAATAAATAAAAAGATAACGTGCAGTATGTGGTATATGGATTAGACCCAAAATGGGATGCATGCAAGGCTTTTTTTTCCGGTCAGTGCGTGGTCTTTGATATGGTATCCATCCTGCATATTGATCCTACTCTTAAGGAAGGCTTCAACTTATTAATTCTTGTCATCTTCATTTTTGAACTATGTTCCTAATTTCCTCGAAAAGCTTTGTATCACTGACATTTTCATATTGAATTCCAGATAATGTGGATTTGGGAACTGCGTGTGGAAAATACTTCAGAGTTTCATGCCTTAGCATTGTAGATCCAGGTAAAACATTATCATTCCTCATTTCCCTGTTACTTTCCTTTTCTTCTCGAATTGCTACCACTTTTCCTGATATTGTCTATTGTTCCTGAACGTGTAGGTGATTCGGACATCATCAAGTCATTGCCTAGCGATCATTGAGGAGAGATAGTTTCTGTCTTGCATATGATTTGCCCTTTCCATTTCTTGAAACACATCCAATTATCATATGTAGAACATCATGAGTTTTTGTTCAAAATTTTGAAGCCTGTATTGTTCGTCTTATGTCTCGGCCTGGATCTCGACCAGAATGGTTTTTGCCAGTATATTTCTATTTTCTAGTCCAGAATGGTGTTTGCCAGTACATTTCTATTTTCTGACTACGGAAATACCAAATCGATGGAAATTGAACTTAGGATCATCTTTTATTTCTTCATGGAAAGGTAATAATTGAACTTTGACCCAACTCATCTGGGAGGTCCGTGACCCGTTGCCAACCCTAGTGCGTGTCCATCAAAACGGGTGTGGATTGGGTTGTGTGAGAGTTCATATGGAGCTAAATCATATAAATTTTAGTTTATTTTTATTTTTTCAAAATTTAAATTATATATTGACCAATTTAATAGGTAACGCGAAGAGATTCTTGTTTTTTCTTTTTTTGGAAGGAACTACACAACTCTCTTCGTCCCCAGCGGATATAAATTAAATAGGAGGGTTCATCCCGAAAAATTAATCTGCAAGGAGAGAGAGAACTTATTTGATCTATAAACCCACACCAATTGTTTATACAACTAATGTGGAACAAATTCTATATCTTGCAATTAGTCCAAAGTCATAATAATCGACCCCCATAGGGGCCAACGTCCTCGTTGGGCACGGTCGCGTTGGTAACGACTAGCTTCTCTAGGCCATCATTTTGAATCGGTTTTGATATCAATTGTTATAGATCAAATATGAGAACTCATCCCAAAAGATTAGACTGAAAGGAGAGAAAACTCATTTGACCTATAAATCCACACCAATTACTACACAATTAATATGTGACAAGCCTCATACCACCTTACGATTGGTCTATAGGTGATGGATGTGATTCTCCTGTTGCATAGCTTGGGAACCAAAGACAAACAATCACTTTCAAAGGTGACTTTGCTGAAGTTCTTGAACTTTGCCAGATCTATTGCTTCCTTCATTGCAAATGTTTCCACCACTTCCGACTCCCACATTCCTTCTCAGAAAATGCTCCTCCATCCAACACGATTATCATATGATCCCCTGCTACTACTCCAAGTCCCACACGGCCGTTTTCCAAAAAATTGCAGCATCTGTATTCACCTTCATTTCACCTACAGCTGGTGCGGACCATCTCCTAGGTAGCATCAAATTATCAGGAGCGGTTACTGCTCTTTCTCCGGTGACGCCCGCTTAATAAACCAGTCTCGTGCCTTCCATCACGCCCGCTGGATCGAGCTGCTCATCATCAGCCAGTCTCTTGTTACGGTGATACCATAGTGCCCAAGTATACACGACAAACCTGTTGCCATCCTCCGTACTCAAGCTTTGCAGCACGCCCCGACACCAATCCTCGGTACACACTTCCCATTCATGGTTCGCAGTCGCGGTCGCAGGAAATTTGCAACCCTAATTTTGGGAAATCCAAATTCATATAATTGAGAAATAAATAATTAAATGATAATTTTACCCTTAAGTAAAATACTTGCATGTCACATGTTTACTATTCAAGCAAGTAAAACCACTAAAAAATGAGCAAAACCACTAAAATATGATTGGAGATGGTATATTGTAAAAAAATGCGAAGTATAGATGGCGGTTTGCAACAAAACTTAGTTCAGATGGGAAAGTGCAATAATGATCATAATTCGGATGGCAAAATATTTTTTTCTCAAAATAAAATTAGAATTTAACTTGAGAATACGTAATGTGTTTTTGCTTGGAGGAGTTCTGTTTATCCTTTGTTAGGGAAAGGTTGCTTATAAATTCTTTAGAGAAGTTGTTTCGAACATTGTATAGCAACCTGGACTAAAAGAAGATTTCACGCAACTATTTGTTTGTTTGTTTGTTTTTTTCCTATATCCATTGAGAAATTCTAGACACCTTTCATTCTTTAGTTCTTAGTGTGCTTTGCCCTCGAATCTTTAAATTAATGTGATTGTCTCCTAATATCACACTTAACTCATTTTAATAAATCTTGACCACCGTTTTTTTCCTTCGTTACGGCGACTCAAACTTCAAGACCACTTCTATCATGTTCGTCTCTCCTAAACAAACAAAATTCATACTCTTGTTGACCCTATTAACGGCCGAAAGCCGCTACAAAGTTTCGTCCATCGTGTGTAATATTTGACCGGTGATTTCTACTTCATCGGTTGTCGGATTTTGATTTTAAAACTATTATTGTGTTTCTTACGTCAAGAGCTTCAATTTGATATATAATATTAACACATTTAAAATCTTCTTTGTACAAATCTATTCTGCTAAAGAGATTAAGTGTGATACTTTTTAGATAATGGGGAACAATCGCATCAATTTAAATATTAAGAAATAAAATACGCTAAAGATTAAAAAATGATGAGGTGTCTATAATTAGCCCTTACCCTAAATTAGATAAGATAAATATTGAATTGCAATTAATTCATACATACCAAAATTTTCCTTTGTTTCAGTCCGCCTACATGGCGTATCCCATTCCCATCACGTGGTGTGCTGACTATGTAGCTCCACTGCACCATTCAGATAATTAAAATTAGTAATTTCGCACATCGAGTGTGTGAAGAAATAATTTTAATTATTTGAATATATTAAATTAAATTATTCATTTTAATATAAATTTAATAATTATATGAATAAGAAATAATTATTGTAATATAGATTTAAAAATATGAAAAAAAATAAAAAAGAAGAAAATAAAAGTACGGTGAGAAAAAGTGAAACTAATAAATAAATAACTTATTAAAACACGTTTTGTTTGAGATAGAAAAAAATAATTAAATTAAATAAAAAAAGAAGTAGAGATAAATCAAAAGACCACCATTGTCTTTCGCTTAATAAATAGTATAGATAATTAAGATTAATTAATCATAATTAATTAATTAAAATTTATCTTAGGCCCAAGCACATGTTTAGGGGCCTCTAGTAGCAAGCACGAAACGATATGCTAGATTTTTTTGGAAAAAAAAACATTAATCAAAATAAAAATAAAAATATTGTTTTTCTATAAGTATAATAATAATGTTTGTTAGATTCTTCTATCATGAGCATTATTTACTGCAGAAAGCTGACACATGTACACACAAGCCAAATACAAAAGTCCCAATCAAGTGAACTCTAAACTCTAAAACCTTATCACATAATATTATCGCTCGCTCAAATAAAGTGATAAACCTGAACACACACAACAAACATATCAGTTATCACACACACATTTGCAGGCAGACTTCCAAGAAACCACCTAGTCAATGGATCAACTTAGGCCGAGTCCTCCGAATTCCAGCCCTTTAACTCCGGTGGGTTTCTTGGAGAGAGCCGCCACCGTTTACGCCGACTGTCCTTCAATCATTTACAACTCCGCCTCCTACACATGGGCTCAAACATATCAGAGGTGCCTGAAAATGGCGTCGTCTCTTTCGTCATTAGGTATCACAAGAGGCGACGTCGTCTCCGTACTCGCCCCCAATGTCCCCGCCATGTACGAACTCCACTTCGCCATCCCCATGGCAGGCGCCGTTCTCAATACCGTCAATCTCCGCCTTGATTCCCGCACCATCTCCGTCGTCCTCCGCCACGCCCAGTCGAAGCTCGTTTTCGTCGATTACCAGTCCGAATCTGTACTCCTCGAAGCGCTGACTATGTTCCCGCCTAATTTTCAGCGTCCGTTGCTCGTCTTTATCGGGGACGATGACGAGGAATCGGGATTAATCCCGTCATCGAAAAGCGAGTTTTGCGCGAATTATGAGGCGATGATCTCTAATGGTGATGTGGGATTTAATTGGGTGCGGCCGGAGAGTGAATTTGATCCCTTGACCTTGAATTACACCTCCGGCACCACATCAGCGCCGAAGGGCGTTGTCCACAGCCACCGAGGGAGCTTCATCGTCGCCTTGGATTCTTTAATCGAATGGTCAGTTCCGAAAGAGCCCGTTTACTTGTGGACTCTACCGATGTTCCACGCCAACGGGTGGAGCTACACCTGGGGCATGGCGGCCGCCGGGGGAACAAACGTTTGCCTCCGCAAATTCGACGCCGCCGTCATCTACGCCGCCCTAGGTAAATACAAGGTGACCCACATGTGTGGTGCCCCGGTGGTGCTCAACATGCTTTCCAGTGTTCCAGATGGGAAGCCGCTGGAAAAGCCTGTCAATATTCTAACAGCAGGAGCTCCGCCGCCTGCGGCGGTCCTGTTTCGCACGGAGTCACTAGGTTTCTTGGTGAGTCACGGGTATGGGCTGACGGAGACGGGGGGCCTGGTGATATGCTGCACGTGGAAGAAGAAATGGAATAGATTGCCGGCGGCGGAGAAGGCGAGGCTCAAAGCTAGGCAAGGTGTCAAGACGGTTGGAATGGCGGAAGTGGATGTGATTGACCCCGAATCGGGGAAGAGTGTTGATCGGGATGGGAAAACATTGGGTGAAATTGTGCTGAGAGGTGGATGTGTGATGCTGGGTTACCTTAAAGATCCCGAAGCCACCTCAAAATCGATGAAAAATGGCTGGTTTTACACTGGCGATGTCGGAGTGATGCACCCAGATGGGTACCTGGAAATCAAGGACAGGTCCAAGGACGTCATTATCAGTGGCGGTGAGAATCTGAGCAGTGTGGAGGTTGAATCGGTTCTCTACACACACCCGGCGGTGAACGAGGCGGTGGTGGTGGCGCGGCCTGATGAGTTTTGGGGAGAAACGCCGTGTGCGTTTGTGAGTGTGAAACAGGGGTTGAAGGAAAAGCCCACGGAGAAGGAGGTAATGGCGTTTTGCCGGGAGAAACTGCCGCGCTATATGGTGCCGAAGACGGTGGTGTTCAAGGAGGAGCTGCCGAAAACCTCCACCGGGAAAATACAGAAGTTTGTGCTCAGAGAAATGGCGAAAGCTATGGGGTCGTCCAACATTACTAAACTCTAGTGAGTCAACTATGAGTCTCATCCGAGTTGTACTCCTGCATTCTCGTTCCAATTTGGCATTTCCGGTTTGTCATTTGAGTTGGTACAAATTACAATTAATAAATAATACAAAGTCTTTCAAGTTGTACATCAGTGTTTATTACGAATCTACGATTTAAAGTAGGGTTAATTGCTTGTAAAATCATGTGATATGACAAAAGTTTAAAATAAACTCTGTGTTTTAAAACCTAGGATAAAAATCCTAGGCTTTACATAAATATACACAAAAAACCTCAACGCTTTTTTGGTTAAACACGCGTTGAAAATTGATATTTTTAATAAAAATGATGGTTTTGCCCTTTTTACGAATATAAATGATAAAAATTGTAAAATATTGTAATGGACAAATCATCAATACACATCCTATTTAAATGGTATCAGATCCTAGAAGACAATGTCTTTTGGGATAAAAATGTTGATAAAAATAATATAAATATTATTTATAAATTATTTGAAATAGGGATACAATATAAGATGTTGATAAAAATAATATAAATATTATTTATAAATTATTTGAAATAGGGATATGGTTTCAAATACTTGAAGATGAAAAGAATGATATGGAAAAAGAATTAAGTTATCTAGATATAAATGATGGTTATTATACAGATGTATCTTATGGTGATACAGATTGGCAATATCCTTCACCTTAAAATGATAATATTAAATAGATATGAGCTTGCTAATTTATATAATTTTTATGAAGATATGCTAAAATACTTTACAAAAATGAACAATCTATATCCAAATGATTATTATAAAAAGAAGGTAAAGAGTTTTGAAATAAAGAGTAATTATTACTCAAAACTCCTTACAATATAAACCTTTTTGGAAAGACTGGATTAAAAATATAAATAGAATATTAGAGTTAGAAGTTAAAATTGATAAATTAAGTGAGGAAATTAGAAGTTCAGTAGATAAAGAATTTTGTAATAAGAATAAAAATGAAATAAAAAAGTTAAAAAAATTGCTTAAAAAGGAAAAATAAAAGCATTATTAAATAGAACTAAAGCTGGAAAAGTATGAAAACTTGAAGTACAAACCTCCAGTTAATAATAAATTTTGTTAATAGAATCAATGAAGAAATATTAAATCTTCAAGATTCTATAAGAGAATTAAAAAATGAAGTTAAATTAAATAGAATTAATATGAAATGTAGAATTCAAGAAAGAAATAAGAAATCTAAGGCGGAAAAATTTAAAGACATAGAAAAAGAAATAAAAACTCCTATTAAAGTAATAAATATAGAAAAAACCAAACCATACGAAAAAGGATTTTTTTGATGATTACATGTTAAATACTATAGTTCCAAAAATGCTAAAAGAGCAAGAAGAGAGTTCTAAAAAGGCTCTTGAAAAGCTTAAAGCTATAGAAACTGTTATAGAAGATAAACAAGAAAATAAACAAAATAAAACAGAAGAAGAATCATGAATGATATAGAAGAATTAATAGATGATTTAAAAAAAAAACAAATCTAGATGATATAGTTGAATATGAAATAAGAATGAATAAGGCTAGTAGCTCAGGAACCAAATGTGACACCCCGTCTTTTCACACGTATAGATTCGTACCACGTGTGAATTTATTTATCGTTTTGCATTTATTTTCATACTTAATTGATGCATCACATTCATATTTATATTCTTATTTGAGATACTTGAACAATTTGAACCTATGTGTTATTTGTCTTATTTGATTAATCACGTAATACGTATTTTTGTGATTTTGATTCCCGAGCATGCTTAAAGTGAATTATATACTTCTTGGACCTTTTTGAATGTTTTAAACTTGTTTTGGGATTTAGTGTAATTAGTTTGGACTCAATTGTTCGCTTTTTAAATGTTTTTGGGTCATTCGGTAATTATGACCTTTTGAGTCCTTAAGTCGTTTCTTGAGTTAGGGAACTCGGATTTGAGTTCCGACACCTTCTTGAGTTCGATTCGATGAATTTGATTCAATGAGACTAATCACATATTTTTCCGACCTCGTTTTGACCTAAATATCGACCCGTATACACATACATACATAATACACTTTGTGGGACCCATAACCATGCTTTTTTGGGAGACTTTTCTCCCCTTTTTTCTTCAGAATTTCAGCACTCTTCCCTCTCCCTCACCATACCACACACACCAAACACCAAAAAGAAGAAGAAAGAAATCCCAAGCTCCAAGACTCCATTGTTGTGCAACCCTCCAAGCTCAAGACCCTTTGTTTTCTTGTTTTCTCTTTAAGGTATGCATATATTTGTGATCCTCTCGTTCATGTGACCTATATTATGTGTTCATATCTTGGATTACATGTTGAGAAGTTGGAGATTTGATCATGGAAAGAGTAGTAAGGTTTTAAGGGTTTGTGTGATTTCTTGCATTCCTTTGGTTCTTGTTGCACTTTTATGCATTTATGAAGGTGTATGATGCTTTTGCCTTGGTTATTTATTGCTCTCTTGCTTGGTAGCTGATTGGGGAAGAGCATGGCATTAATGATTATGGAGGGTTTGTGGAGATTAGCATGTATGCTTGGTTTTTGGTCTCATTTGGTGATGTTATGTGCAAATATGATGATTTGAGGCATGAATGTTGGATTCTGGCTTGGTTAATGGATTGATCACTTGATCCCCTTCAGCCCTAATGTGGTATTTGAGTAGTTTTATATGTTAGAGATGAGTTTTGATTGCTTTGGTGCATATATTTTAGTTTTTGAATTCATTTTGGCCATATTTGAATACAACCTTGCTTGTAGCACCCGCATCGATAGGCACCACATCCCCTGTACTACTCGCTCGATTCACACGTGAAATTAATTTCCACTTAAACCAAACTAGTAGCAAACGGGTGACAAAATAAAACCTCAACTAGCTAAGCAGGGCTAACCCTTAAACCAATCATAACGATGCATCATACATTTGCGGAAGCGATTAAACATATATATAAACAACAAGTGGAGAACGTTTCCAATTTAAATACGCAAACAAGGGGAGGACGCTTGTAACAACCCAGATTTTCAGAATAGGAATGAGACAGGTAAATAAAGGGTTACAAGAAGCATTTATAACCTCAATCCATTATATGTTTT
>JBBMKE010000001.1:19040501-19053229 GCA_037834125.1 Lippia alba | reverse complement strand
TGAACTGCTCTCCCAATCCAAAATGCGCCATCAGCAGCCACACAAAGGTGATCAACTCCCCACCTTTGCTAAGCTGCGCCGCATGAGCATCCGGCCTGCAATGCCCCGCAGCATACGCCAACAGTTCCACCCACACTCTGCTCATCATCTCCCACTGATTCTCGCCCATCTCATTCAGATCCTTAGCAAGAGTGCATGCGTCAAAAAGCAAAGATTTACTCCGGTCCCCTTTCACGGAATTCGGCGGCACAACAGTCTTCACGCGCAGAAGCTGGGTCGCTAATAATATAGGCCGCTCATTCCGTACTGATTCCCACCTCTGGAAAAACTTCTTAGCTTCCTCGCATGTATCCTGGAAACGGATTTGTGCGATGCCGGCAACTGCTGACATCAACCCCGGCCTCATGACCAGAAGGTAGAGCATGTAACCCGATATCACCTTGCAAAATTCCTTGTGATCAGCCTTGTTTTCCTTGTTCTCTCCCCTTTTAAACATGCTTTTCAAAGTGGTCGGAAGGTTACGGAACCAGGTTTTTGCCTTGGAGAAAGTACCCTTTAACCACTTGAGCAAGTTATGAAACCAGGTTTTCGCCTTGGAGAAAGAATCCTTTAACCACTTGAGCCGACCCTTGTTGACATTATTCGACTCTACGTTGTTATTCAGCTCATTCGACTTTCCGTTGTTATTCAGCTCTTTGAAATAACACAGTTCAGTGGCGATATGCCATAGAACCAAACTCTCATCATATTCAGATTCCTCAGGACTCAAGCTGGAGAAAATTGAGGGGTAGGAATAGTGCTTTGGGTAGTCGTCTAGGGCCATAACACCTCTCGAAGCAAATACCTCTTTTGCAACTTTTGTGGTTTTCGCAACCTTACTTTTTGTTTGTAGGTCTTGGAAAATGAACTCTTTCAATTTGTCCGTGCACGGGGAGGTTGATATATACATGAATTCTTCAAGAGCTTCCTTCATTCCAAGACGGAAGGCTAATTTCTTCAGCCCTGGGATACAGCGCCCTTGCTTTCGAGCAATGAAGCTAATAAAGCTGTGCCCTGAAATGGTATTGGACCATCGCCGATTCCGGCACCATCTAAAGGTAACGAGGAAATCCGCAATTCCTCTTTTTGCTGAGACGATTGTCCAATCAGAGAAAACGAGTTTAACGATAGCGACTAGGTCGAGAAAAAGTGCACCCCCGAGCAAAACATAGGTGACAATTATGTCATGAAATAAAATTTCGTGCCGTAATTGGGTAAATTGCTGAAAGCAGGCCACCAGGAGAGCAGTGCAGAGAAAACGGAGGAAATAACCGTACTTGTTGTGGACTACAGGCATCTTCGTGTAAAGGGCATCGTACATGAAATTGAGCTCCACCTCCAACACTTTGAAGGCTTCAATAGCGTTGGTCTTCAAGAAGAAGTCGCGGCTCACGCTCCTCTCGTGGAAACTGAACATGTGGTCGACAATTAGTCCCTTGAAGATGTTGAAGAACTCGTACCCTTTCGAGACAATCTTCATCTCATCAAGGTGTTCCGCAGCTTCCTCGTTATTGTCACTACGAGCGGCTGCAGCCATTTCAGGTTCTTTCTCTATCTTGATCCTGACGGGAAGTCCAGAAGATTCCATGACCGAATATTCCTCCATGAGCTGCGCATAATTCGGGCCGGAATCTGGCTTCTGAAGCAGCGCGCTCTTGAAATTTTCAAGACACGCTTTATACAGAGCGCACGTTCTTTCCAAGTATTTACACGTCCCCACAAGAAACACGAGGATTGTCGGGACCATGAACGGATTTGGAAAGGACAGCACAAAAACGTAGGCGACGGCGATAACCTGGATCCAGAATCCGAGAAAATGCCGGAGCCAGAGCTGATTGTCTTCGAGGGAGAAAGCCGTGATGTCGTCGGGACCGCCAAGATGTAGCAGCAGAAATGGAGCCCAGAAAGCTGCCAGATGCTTGTTTAAGGACCATTTTCCGGGGCAGTCGTTCGACTGGCTGTTGGAAATGAGTCCCACTGAATACACAGCAATCGCATCAGCTAAGAGGTAGAAGGACCAGATCAAGGACGTTACAATTATTGATTTTTTTGTTTTTCTGAAATTCGCTGAGAATATTAAAGCTACTTGAAACCCGAGACTGATGAGGATGCAGGAATGTATGTTCCACTCCTGCCATAGCCTCTTCACCTCGTTTGGAAAATGGGAAAACATTTTATTTGTTTTCTTTTCCCTTTTCCCTGTAATTTAGACTTCGGGGTGAACTAGATCAATGCAGGTGAAGATATGTAGATGATAATGGTACTGGTGCTTTTAACGTTTAACCTTTAACAAGAATATATGCTTTGCTTAAACAATGGGCTTGGTGGTGCTTTAGAGAAGACATGTTTCTAAAATGGGACCAAAACTAAAAAAGAAAATAGAATCATTCATTTTCTCCATTTTTCTTTCGTCATCTGCTTCACCCCTCCGTCACCTATATGCCTCTTTCTCCGATCAATTCTGTAAAATCAAGATCCGTTGTATATAGCAGATATATATATCATAATCATCCCATCTCTGTATCTCTGGTTGTTCAACATTAATAGATCCTTTTCACCTGCTCACTAGTCACTGCTCAAATCATCCTTGTCCTTACACTGAACCTAGCCTAGCCACCAATTTCCACAACAATCAATAGTTATGATTCGGAGAAAACCCGAAAAAGCGGTGACCGTGCTTCTGGATTGGCTCAAGAAATGGACTCTGAAGAGATCTGACCATGAAAATTCTTCGGTTTCCAAGTCGTTCCAGGGCGTCAAAGCCAAGCTTGAAAGCATGGAAAGTTTACATTCAAGCATCAAACTCCTGGACGATAAAGCAAAGGCCCATTTCTGCACAATGGAACAACGGCTATATGAATATGATAAAAACTTCAAGGAACACGAGAAAGACGAGGAGGTCGTGAACAATCTGAGGCAACTGGAAACAGATCTGGTGAAATTAGAGGACGTGATGAAGAAGGTCGCCGAGATCGACACCAGTGACATTGGTAAGGAGTTGAATAAGCCCGACCAATCTGCTGATCCCACCCCGACCGAGGATAAAGAGGACGATGCCATATCCAAGGAATGGGAGGATCTCAAAATAGAGGAAAAACTATTTGAGAATGAGGCCATGTCGAGTCTCCTTGCTAGTTTCCGCAGCCTGGAGAGCTTCCAGGTGAAAATGTGCTTGATGTTCCTCTCTGTTTTCCCGGCAAACATCGTAATAAAGAAGAAACCCGTAATTTATTGGTGGATCGGAGAGGGAGTTGTCACGAAGAAGGGAGACAAGACAGCCGAGGAGGTCGGAGAGAAAGTCTTCCAACAATTGCTTGACCAAGGATTCATTATGCAGATCAACGAGGACAACAATTCGATTACTGTGAAAAGTTTCATCGTGCATCCATGGGTCCGCCGGATGCTGATATGCGCCGCCAAGGACAACAAGTTCCTGAATTTCAGTAATGATGGCAAGCCTCTCGATGATTTCCGAAGAGCATTCACGTGCGGAGAAGATCAAAATCAAAAGAAAAATGCTGACGAACACGATCTTCTGACGGTTTTCAACGTGAAGGATAAGTATTTGCGGAATAAATCCGATTGGCTCTCCAAGCTGAAAAAGGTGGGAGTCCTGCAATTGGGGAGATGGAGAAGCAATCCAGAGTACCACATCGAAGTTGAAAAACAGGATGAATTCCTGAAAGGATTGGGTCCCCAAAAGCACCTCAAATACCTCAGCCTTCGAGGAATTTCCCTAATCGAAACCCTACCGGAGTCCATCTCCGACCTCTTCAGCCTCGAAATACTGGATCTTAGAGCGTGCCACAATCTCGATAGGTTGCCGCAGGCCGTAACGAACTTGGTGAACCTCACCCATCTCGATGTCTCGGAATGCTACTTGCTCGAGAGCATGCCGAAGGGACTCGAAAACCTTAGTTCTTTACAAGTTCTCAAGGGCTTCGTCATAGGCAAGGCACGGAAGAACTCCTGCAGAATCAGAGATCTTTTAGGACGGCTGACGAAGTTGAGGAAGTTAAGCATACGAGTCGGAAGCAACGATGATGGAGAACAAGACCAGCTTTCTCACCTTGGTGGTAATGATTTCCCTGCTCTACAAATTCTGATAATATCATGGGGAGTGATTCGGTTGAAACCATCATCGTTTTCATTTCCGACGAGTTTGAGGAAACTGGACCTTCGATGCCCGCCGGAGTGGACGTTGACGGAAAAGCTGCCGAATCTGGAAAAGCTGTACATAACTGGAGGGGACTTGAAAAGTGCTCCTGAAGGACTGGAGACAGTAAAGTTCATACGTTTCAAGTATTTCAAAAACTTCGATATTGCTGAACTTGAATTGGAGTCGTTGTTTCCAAAATATCTGCATTTGGAGGTAATCAAATGCCGCGAGGACAAATCTCTTTCTTTTTCCTTACCAAAAAAGAAAGTAAATAAATAAATCTATTTCCTTTGTTGAAATATCTATTTCCTAATGCTCAGTTAAATTGTTGTCTTTGTCCCATGTCTTCGTAAAATAATAGGATTGTGTACTAATTAGATAAGTTAAAAGAGTTCAATTGTAGTGGATTGTACGTCTTCTGAGATTTGGTTTTGGTTCAATTTCAAATAAAGGTGGGTCTGTAGAGTATTGTACTCGCTGGCCTCACAGGGTCAGGGTCGAGGTTGTGACATGAACCTCCGCCTTCAATATATTTGTATAATGTATTTTCGTTTTATGTTTATTGATTTGGCAATCTATTGTGTGGCATAAAGCTATCTTTGTTTGTGTAAATATCTGATTTGATATTTCTTCCATTTCATACGTGACTTTAGCAAAATACGACATTAGAGATGGATTTTTTCCCCTGTCTAATTCTATAATGGAACTAATTAATTCAATCTTTTGAAATGTATCCCAAAGTCTCTTATACAATTTGTATTTTTATTTATTTATTTATTTATTTCTTATACAATTTGTACTTCAACGTCTTTAATTCTGTGCATTTTGGCCTTTGAGGCCACGTTTACATCCCAAGGAATAATAATACATTTCATGATTTCATGGGTTGGACAAATTGTCTAACATGTGTTTAGGGTTCATGTTGACAATTATTTATCAGCTCTTTTTTTTTTTGTTGCATCTTTCCCATATGTTAGGGAAAAGACAAATATATCCTTCCCATAACTTGAGTCACGAAGGCTTCTTCTTTACCAACTCCCACCTTAGCAGCACCGCCGTCGCCAGCAGCCCCTCTCGTTCACGCCACTTCCGCAGCACCACCACTACCCAGTCGTCCGGACTCCCCCCATTTCTAACCCTCGTTAGCCACTAACCACCACACGCGTTCTCTGTTGCCGCCTCTCCGAACAGACAACCACCATTTCCTCCTTCCCTTCCCCCTCACTCATCTTTTTCTCTCTTCCTTCCTAAATTTTCTCCCCCGCCTTAAATCTAAAAGAGGATGAAAAGGTGCAGAGATTCAGCTTTACAATTCCAAGCCCACACTTGGGCTTCAGAAGTTATGGCAAGGGAATGGTAGTGCCCGACGGCGACGCCGTAAACATCAAGCGGTAGATCTGGGATAGGAGTGGGCTCGTAGATGTCGGAACTAAGGCCTAAGTCACCATCGTCACTCTCTATGGGGTCGACGACGACTAGGGATGTAAATGAGACGAGCTCGCGAGCTGGCTCGATGAAAGCTCGCGCTGGGGTTTGGTATCTGCGATCCGAGCCTAGCCTTGGCTCAGGTCGTGAAACTTGCGAGCCAAGCCCGAGCTAGGAGTTCTGCAGCTCGTAGCTCGCGAGCCGGCTGACGAGCTATACTATAATTTTTAAAAAAAAAATATATATATATATATATATATATATAGTAATATATACACATTGTACAGGTTTATAAATAAATATAAATATATATATTATCAAATATATATATATATTTACATACACATATATTTTATAAAGAAACCCTGACCAATTTATTTACCCTACCACAATCTCTCTCAGCCGCCTAAAGTGAAATCCCATTGTCTCACATAAATTCGACAATTCATAGCTCAGAGCCACCGCCTTCCCATGCCTAAGCGCCACCCTCTCACGCAACCTCCAAGCACCGCCCTCTCACGCTGTAACTTCCTAAGCGGCAACCAGCACATTCTCCTTTAGTACACTGCTGCCACGGCGCCACCACATCACCACTCACCAGTTACGGCTTGAAGGACTTCGCAACTTCCCGCGCACCGTCGGAAATGGAGATTCCCAAACTCAAATATGAAGATTTGGAGATAATCTTTCAAGTTTTTCTCAAGTATTCGTTTGCCATCTATTTTCTGATTTAGGTAGATTTTTTGTTTTTCTTTTGGATGTAAGAAAAGGAATTCACATTCTTTGTTTTTGTATTTGGTGTATAAGGAAGGAAAAGGATTCACCTTTGGTGCAAAAGGAAGAAAAGGATTTAGATTTGGGAAAAAATGGTCCGACTTGAGGGTTTTATTTTCAGCTCGTGGGCTCGGCTCAGGCGAACCTCCATGCGAGCTAAGCCTAAGCCACCTTCACTTTAGCTCATTGGCTCGCGAGCCAAGCCCGAACCAACAAAATACGCCAAAGCTCGTCTCATTTACATCCCTACCAGTGACCGCTTCCACCGACACCCCAAACCCTGCTCTCTCGCCCAATCGGAAAAAACGGTAAAATTGAAGTGCTTTTTTGCTCTGCCTTGTTACCTCCGCCAGCTAGCTCTCACGCGCTGCTGCGACCTTTTCCTCCCACCGCCATCACCGTCATCACTCCCTCAGTTTTTGAATGACAATCTCATATAAATAAATGGTAATATTGGACAGTAGGGCTGTCAATAGAGCGGATTTTAATCCGAGTTTGATTCGAATCCGATCCGATTTTTAACATATCCATCCGATAAAAAGATTCGATGGATTATATCCGATTATAAATATTCAAAATCCGAATTAAATGGATCGGGTATGGATTTATACAGTCCGATTCATTAAAGATCCGAATCCGATTTTATATATATATATTTTTTTTTTCATTTATGCACTATATATATATAATGAATAATTCTTTATTAAATTCAAAACAATATCATGTGTAAAATATTGCATTTGTATAATATTATTCTCTAATATTAATATTTTTGTTCATTTAGTTCCCTTATTGTACACACATGCAATATATATATATATATATGCTTGTTAATATCTATACTATATATTAAGTGAGAGAGGCGAATGTGGTGTCATGGACTCTTAGTCTCTTTTTTCTTTTTCTTATTTATTTATTTATTTATTTTTCTTGTGCCAGTTAATTCTTTTTCTCTCCTCTAACTTATGGATTCTCTAATCTCAGTTTAATTCTTTTTTACAATAAACTTTTAAATATTTATTTTATCTTTTTTTTCTCATATTTTTTAATCTATGTTTTAATATTATTTTTATTAATATAATATTATCACATTTATCTATATTGACGGACCCGAAATACGCTTGCATCGTCGTCCTCCACGTGGCACGTCTCCGAGGAGATCCTGTCGAGACATCCCTCGGTCCAATGATTACGCTCAGTATCTATAAGCTCGCGGCTCTTGTCTAGCTTCAGCTCTAGCCAGCCACGTCGGATGCCCATTTCCCTCGGGATCGCACCCTCGCCCGAACCAACCCTCGGGGTTGTCACGCTCGCGACCGTTCCCCAATCTTTCTATAACGGACCCACTTCCAAGCGTTCATATGCTCGAAGAATGTGCGAGCCGTTTCACGCTCGGAGGGTATCTCCATACCCTGGATCAACGATCGTCTAACCAACTCTGACACAACAACTGGGCCTAACGGCCTAAAAGGGCGACAGTGACCCCTGCATGTCATTTTCATGCCCTCACACCTTGACACGTGTCTAGGGCGACACTTTTTTCAGGACTACTTGGGTACTTTTACACATATACCCTCATTCTTAAACTATAAATAGGAAGGTTTCACTACACCTTCCTCAAGCCATCTTCCTCACAGAAAAAACCCTTTCTTCACAAACAAGACAGTGAACTCAAAACCTCCATTGCTGCACATTCAAGATTTTTACAACTTCACTTTCCTCACTAAGGTGTTACCCTAGCTGGTAGAATCCATGCTCTTTGGGAACCCAGTTCCTGAGGCCCTTTGCCTATGATGGTATTCTCTCCACACAAACACAAATAGAAAATACAACGGTGTTGAGCCCAAACCAATTCCGACACCATCAACTAGTTAATCATTTATTAATACTATTCTTACTTTTTCCCTACAATGATTGATATACATTGGTCCAAGGAGGAGCCCACATGGAATTATTATCATTCGGACAAATTAGGTAGAAATTAAGACATTAACATATCACATATTAGAACATAATAATAATAATAATAATAATAATAATAATAATAATAATAATAATAATAAACATATCACACCCGCATATATATAGTACAAGCAGCAGATGTCAATTAATTTTGTAGGAAAAAAAAATTAAATTTTATAAGCAAGATTTGAATTAAAAATTTTCCTTTTTTTTTAAAGAAAACCGGTCAAGCAAGCCGTAGGGTATTTACGAACCCTCTTTCCCCCTTCATTTATAATCGAAAGATAAAAAAGATACAAGGTACCAAGTCAAATGTCTACAAGAGAAACCATACACAAGATTTGCATTTCAATAATCGTCTTTATGTTGGACTGCTATATCTTATCGCAATCTAAAAAACATGTAATGTGCAATTAATAGATTAAGCCTCATTTTAGCTTAACTTTCTACACATATATCTTATAAACTCTTGAAATTGTAGCTAAGTATATAGGTCGAATTAATTAGTTAATGTGCATTGACTTATTAAGCATTTAATAGTTAATTAAATTTCACTTTGGGGATGGGGAAAAAATTCCAATGGCAATATGCTCTCTTGTATATGAATAAAGTATATAATAAAGGGAAAAAAAAAAGAAAAAAAGCAAGAGAATATTAGTTCTTTCATAGTATGTGTTATTCTCTGGTATCTCTTCCCTAGCAATAGTTGCAAATATTCTCGTGCATCTTCTATACATGAAGTTAGATTTAGAATATATGAATAAGTGGTCCAAACATATATAATAAAGAAATATCTTATTATAAGAACTTAAAAGGAATAAATACTAAGGGACAATATATATAATTTTATTTCGGTCCATCATAATAATGTCATATTAATTATGTGACATAAGTCAATCAATAACTTCAAATTTAATTTTATCGAATTAGTATATGAGAGGACTAGTATTTTACATTTATTTTGCGATTTTAAAGAGATCGATCAATTAACTAGCAAATATAATATACTTGTTATCTAATCGATCCGGATTAGTCAGTATCTAATTTATTATTTTATAAAGTTAACGAATAGGAAATTAACCAATTTTAATAACTTTTACTCATATAATTAACCCGTCAAACATGCTAGAGGCAGCAATGATCTACCAATCCCTAAGCAGAATTTGTTCCAATGGAAAGTATACCACATGCTTCCACGAATCGTGCCACTTTTGTAAGCTCTCATGGGTCCGAAAAATGACCGGACCCGTATGGAGTATTCGGGTTTCCTCCGACTTAATTTAAAATTTTAATGCACGAACACCTTTAAAAATATCATTTTATTTTGTCTGACACTGTATTCGATAGTTTTTTACGTAAAAAATTTGTATCATCGTATCCTTACCACCATGTCTATATTCATACATTATAGGATCAAAATTATTTTAATATTTTCTAAAGGATCATGTATTAGAAGGTGATAATTAGAAAACTGTGGTTGAATGAAAAAGAGATCATCTATCTAATTTAATTAAATGATGGGTTCGGTTTATCACTTTGTGAAGTTTGTCAACCAATTATTTGATCAGTTGTCTTATTTTTTTTTAAATATTTATAGTTTAATAAAAAGATTAATATTACTCCTATTAAATGTTGTATTATAGTGATATACCATAATTCTTATATAACTATTATGCATAATATATATATACACACGTCATCCGAATGTTTCTTGGACGAGTTTATTACTTTGACCTTATAAAGGCATCAAGATATATAAATGTTGTTCTTATAACACCGAATTACAAAATTCTAACAATTTAATATCTAAAACTTGATACATATATTGATTAACATAAAATTAATGCGACTGTGGGGACTAAGATTGTGGCACATATTGGCCTGCACGTGAGCCCAAAAGAAGTTGTTTATTCCCACTTAATTAAAATTTAATAACAATAATTATGACCATAAGTATCGTATACGTGTCTAATTAAGCTATAACTTTGAGATTTGGTCGTAATCCAACATATATTAGAAAAAAGATGCTTAAGTACATCAGTTTCAACACGTACAGTCTTTGTGAAATATAATTTTAATGATAAGTGCTACCAATTAATTGGACATCTAAGTGGCCGTTTTCCTATCCAAAGAGGCAAAGTTTGATGTGTTATTGTACCTCTTGAGTTATCATCCGAGACGAAAGTACGTATCCGTATTGTAATAAATATGATATGATATGATATGATAATATTAATTTTTGTTAAAATATATTATGCCGTAAAAAATAAAACACGATACAACAAAATAAAATAATTATAAGTTAGAAGTATATAAATACAACAATATTAATATATCCATAAGTATACGATAATATGGATATAATATTATTTTAAGTTTTTATTGAATTTATTATATACTTAATATTGAATATAATAAAATTATAGTTTTAAAAGTAATTTCGCAGGAGTTTTATGAGATGACTTGGCAATGACATAACTTTTATGATGAAATGGTAAAGTTGGTGTTTTAATATTTCACATATCTTATCAGAAGTGTGGGCAGTGGGCGTACTTACAATTATTTATATATTAGGTGATTGTTAAATGGATAATAATCGTAATGCAATAATGGATCAAAATATAAAAATATATCAAATCTTTAATTTTCAGAAGTATTTGATATATGTTCTGTTCATTTTTCTCATAATTCTTTTTGATACAATTAATAAGAGAAAAAATCCATTCCTTTTGACTGATTAATTAATGATTACGATACTCTAATTGTAAACTGAAGCTCCAGTAGTATATTCTTCATCCCCAGTCCAAGAGTATAAGAGAATTTTGTTGATATGAGTTGATTTAAATGGTTAAGAGTTCTTTTTTAAGGGCATTAATAACTATGAGTTCGAATTCATCTGACCACACAACTCTCTTTTGGTAGATCATCTATAAAATTCAATAGTCTAAATATGGTTTCGTAAATCTTAAAGGGTCGATGGTATTTCTTGACCTTAGAGATGAGATAATTACCTTACATCACCACAAATCTCAAAGGAATCGGTGGTATATCCTAACCATAAAGATGAAATAGTCACCCATGCAACAAGAATTCAAACTCTCACTATAGAACAATTTTAAATTATCTAATCAGTTGTCTTACCCATTGATATGAAATAATTTAAAATTCTTAATTAATCGTCTCGCATCTTTGAAGTATCTTTAATAAATAAGAGGACCCATCACTATAGGTGAAGGTGAATATTTTGTGCTAATTAAAAAAGAAATAATAGAGAACTACGTACAAATAGGCTAGGAGAAATCAATAAAAGTAAACCTCATTGGTGAATGAAGCTTTATGCAATCTCAAAAGGATAAAATATGAATAACAAGACCTTCCAAATTGCATTATTTTAAGCAAGATAAAAAAGAAGCCAAGATAATAAATATTGTGGCAACATGAGTGAGTTAGGGTTGTTAATCATGTCTCTAAAAGATTTGAAGAGCCATTAGACATGGAAAGGGGTTGTCAAGCTTTTAAAGATGCATATATTTGGGGGTTTGAGCTATAACAACTTTAATGGTAATTTACTAATCAAAGAATATTTTCTTTATGAAAATAAAAACTAAGAAAAAGGGGAGAATTTGGTTAGTTTAGTGGATAGAATGTGCAAGATTTACAAGAATGTGATTAATTATAAAAAATCATGGATGGTACAATGAATTGAGAATTTTTTTTCCTATATTTTGGAATATTTTAGATCAAGTGGAACAAGTGATGCATGAGTTAGACCATAAATAAAGTGGCTACTACCCGAAAGAAATGAGATTATCTTGCCCGGATATTTGTAGATATAGCAGTTTGTCGTGTTCGTTTCGTGTTGGATATTATATAAAAGAAATGAGATTCTTGTTTGGCTTTACTAGCATTCATCACAAGTTTGGGACTTGTGAAAATCATTAAGGAAAAAACAACAACTCAAATGAATGTATATTAATATTAATATTCTCTGATGCATGGATACTTTATAAAAGTATTAAATTTGTCATGATCGTCTCGTATCGAATAATAAATCAGACATCTATTATCACATAGTAGATTTAAGAAAGAAGTCGTCATTGTGTTCGTAAGGATTGTATCCGTACTACCATATCAGTATCCCATCGATGATCTTATAAAAAGTAACCCTAATGAAACTATATTACTTAATTAGTCCAATCATATGAGAGATGTCCTTTGGAAAAAGGTATCCCCTTTGAAGATATTGAGAGGACTCCTGAGTTCCAAAAGACACATCCATTAATCAAACAGTATTTAGAAGAGAAGCTATTTGAATATTGGCCTTTTAAAGACTTGTTTAAGACTTGCCTTCATAAAGTCTTTCAAGAAA
>JBBMKE010000001.1:19024313-19034977 GCA_037834125.1 Lippia alba | reverse complement strand
CTTTTTATTCTTTATTAAAGTTTTGAGTTATGAAAAATATGTTTATATGCACAGGTTTTACTGCCACATCTGGAGCCATTAACCGAGCAACAACGCCTGGACATTTCTAATCTGACGCAATCGTGTCAGCAAGCAGAGGATGCTCTGTCTCAGGGAATGGAAAAACTACACCATATTCTTGCTGAGACCTTAGCCGGTGGCCACTTGGGCGAAGGCAACTATCTACCTCAGATGGGCGACGCCATGAACAAGTTGGAATCTCTAATCCGGTTCGTTAGTCAGGTAATAGTAATATATATCTTGGTTAAGTTTCTCGTTTATTGGATCATCATCTGAAAATATACAACTTTATGGGACGAAAACTGCAATTTTTCCTGTCACTCAATGCATGTTTTTTAATGATGATTTTCATGTAAACAGGCTGATCATCTTCGACAAGAGACACTGCAACAGATTCATCGAATCCTTACAACCCGACAAGCAGCTCGAGGCCTCCTTGCACTTGGGGAGTATTTGCGACGCCTTCGTGCTCTTAACTCCTGCTGGTCGACGCGTCCCCGTGATCAATCCTAGATTACATATGTAGCTGAAGTACCTCTTCTTTCTCAGTATTTTTCTGCCCATTTTTGAGCTGCTATTCCTATGATTGAGGATTTGTATATATATTAATATGTATGATCAACTAGGCTGTGTCTACCTTGAGGAAATGTGAGGATAATTTTTAATTTCCTTGTATTCTTCTTCACTCCTTTGTTTTTAATTGCATTTCATTGTCTTCTGAGGCATCTCTTTGTTAAGTATATTAGTCTATTTTGTGAGGATTTTTTTTTCTAATTTTCGGCAACTATTTATTAATGCCAGTTGCTCGTTAGTTAAATCTATTATTTTGATTTCATATATATATATACACGTGCACACACACTCTAACATCTGATACGATGTTTTTAGAGCTTATACAATGGTAGATTTTATTAAAAGAAGATCGTAAAGTGTTTGGTTAAAAATACGACGATGAGGTTATAAGATGTTAGTAACGACAATTGTATAATTAGTATGATAAAAAAAAAAAAAAAAGGTGGTCGAGTTCCGATATTAAAAATAAGTTGGTATTCACCAACCCGATTCATAAATTACAGCAGCCTCCCCTGTAACGATATATGATTACATAAAGACACCCTCTGAGTTTCAAATTACAAATACCTCCCTGTAACTCATCTCCAAAAAGGGGAGTCCCGCGAGTTCTTACCAATAATCCCGGCACGAACACACACCGTCCTTGAAATGATGAAAACGCGTGGCGTCCCGAACGACAATCTCTCTACTAACCAACCTAGATATAAACTTGATGGCAGAATGACAGTCATTACACACTCTAAGGTTCTTCATGATCCTCAGAGTGCTGTTCTCGGGAGTATTCATCAACCCAAACGCAATTGCGAGTTTTTCGCTATGACGCTTCAGGATTTCCTCCTTCAATTCTTGATCAAGATCGTGTAACACTGAATCAGTAATTGGAACGAAACCAATCTGTTTAATATCCTCCCAAATTTTATCCATCATCCTAAAAATGCCATCTCTCTGAGGATGAAGCGCATCGTCCGCACCAAAAACATGAACTTCGCTCCTAATTTGCAACCAACTGATCCCTTGTTCTTTCTTCACCTTTCTATCTTTCATCGACTTTCTAATTCGAGCAGCTTCTTCCTATTTCCCACAAGCTGAGTATACATTAGCAAGAGCCGAGTAGGCCCCACTATTGCTCGGTTCGATTTTCAGCATATTTTCAGCTGCAATAGCTGCACGCTCAAAATTCTTGTGAGTTCTACAAGAAGCTAAAAGTGAACCCCATGCTATAACGTCCGGTTCGATAGGCATTTTTTCTATAAAATCTTGTGCTTCACCCAACAATCCGGCACGTCCAAATAGGTCAACCATGCAAGCACAATGGGTGGATGTGGGTTCGATTCCGTGCACGTCTGTCATCGTTTTGAAGTAATTACGGCCCCTTTCCACCAACCCTACGTGTGTACAAGCTGAGAGAACACCCACATAAGTTATATGGTCTGGCCTGATATTGAGTTCACACATTTCATCAAACAGTTGCAGGGCCTCCTCTCCTATGCCGTGCTGTGCCAAAGATATGATCATGGAGGTCCAAGAAACCGAATCTTCTCGATCTTTTACCAAAGCAAAAGCTTTTCTAGCACATTTTATGTTACCGGCCTTCGCGTACATGTTAATCAGTGCATTGCTCACAGAAACAGAGGACGATTCTCCTAACTTTAATGCAGATGCATGGATTTGCTTGCCATGGTTTAGAGAAGCTAGATTTGAACTCACACTTAATATAGCTGCAAGAGTGTAGTTGTTGGGAGAGGGGCCTTCTTTGACCATTGATCTGAAGAGCTCAATTGCTTCATCATTATGGCCATTTTGAGCATATCCAACGATCATAGCAGTCCATGCAACGACATCACGGTCCTCCAACGAATCGAAAATCTGCCTGGATGGATTTATATCTCCAGCTTTGACATATGCATCTAATAAAGACGTAAATGCTATAATATTAAGCTTTGATGTTCCACACCGGTGCAATATCTTTTGAGCTATGTCAACACCGCCACATTTTGAGTACATTGAGATCAACGCGTTCCCAACTGCTCCCGAGGTGTCAAATTCATTTCTAGTAACATAAGCATGAATTTGCTTCCCCACTTTTAACTCCTCAAGATTTGCACACGCAGACAGTACGCTCGCCAATGTGTACCTATCGGGTTTTAGTGCAGATTCATTGAGCATTTGAGCGAACATGTTGAGTACATTAGAGTCCAAACCGCACTGATTATAACCAGCAATCATTGAGTTCCAAGAAATAACATCACATTCTTTCATTTCCTCAAATTGAGCCAATGCCATATCTGCCTGACCTATCTGCATATGCAGTGATATAATTGCATTATAAGTCGAAATACTCTTTATCTTAATCCTACCAAGAACGAGCCTTGCTGTCACGACATCACCCGACTTCGCATACATATTCAGTAGAGAATTAGCTACAGATACATATCCAGAAAGACCAAGTTTCACAACAAAAGAATGCACTTTCCTCCTATTTCCAAAGCCTCAATAGCTGCACAAGAGGCAAGAACATTTGTCAAAGTGAACTCCGTAGGCATAACTCTACACTTAATCATCTCCAAAAACATCCGAAACGCAACCTCAAAACGACCCATCTGATTATACCCCACGATCATAGCAGTCCAAGAAACAGAATCCGGTTCCGGGGCTTCATTGAAGACACAAAGCGCTTCCTTTATCATACCCTTTTTCGCATAAGCCGACAAAAGTGTGTTATACGAAGACACATTCTTAACAGGCATTTCATCGAACACACGGCGCGCATCAGATATAAAGCCAGTTTTTGCGTACGCGTTCATCAGATTGTTCATCAAGAACACCCCTAGGTGAACACCGTCTTTGATTATACCGCCATGGATTGGTCTGACGGTGATGGGGTTTCTGTTTTTCAGGCTTGTTTGCAGAATGAAAGCGTAAAACTCCACCCGAGACATGCGAGGCAGAGAATCTTGCGGTATTATGGGCCAAAGATACGAAATTTAACTTCAAATTGCTCTGTTTCTTCTCTTCCTGAGCTGTTTCCTTCATCAATTTGTTTGTTTGAGAAAAGATTGTTGGTCGTCCTTACGAAATCTGGTGGCGGGAAACGTAGTGGCTTTTGTAACGGTCAGTTCGGGAATGCAAATTAATAGAAATAGGAATAGAAATGAAAATTTGGCATATAGGTGGTTTTATTTTATATATACTAGTCACCGCGGCATGCCACATGATAAATTTCAATAAAGAAGAAGCAGTCAATTAAAGTTTTAATACAACACATGAAAGGTGAATTAACAGCTTTTTACCAATCCTACGTAAATTGAACACTGGAAAGGTGAATCAATCGATTTGTTTACATACATAATGTCATTCCATCATACGACTTCTTAAAATAGACAAAAGGCAATAACATAAAATAAAAATTAAGAATCATTACTTTGCTAGGATATATATTATTTGAATCTTAATTTTAGAATTTTTCCCACTGGTTGAAGCTTTAATACCAAAATCTATTCATTTCATTTCTTTCTCTTCCATCATTTTCTAGTTTTCTGCAAAGTGTCAAGACAGACTTTTTAAAATAGAAAAATGCAAAACAAAATAAAATTAAAAACAATTACCCTTTCTCTTCCACCCCTTTTTTGCTGCACATTCTCACAATACTAACTTTTTAAAATAGAAAAAATGTAAAATAAAAAAAAATTAAAAACAATTATTCTTTCTCTTCCACTCTTTTTCTGATTTTCTGCAAAGTGTCACAACAAATTACAACTTTCTAAAGTAGAAAAAATGCAAAACAAAATCAAATTCCAAACCTGTGTTAGAATATAGAATTTGAATTTAGAACGGAAGAAATTATTGCGACAATAAATTGAGGGAGAAAGTTGATACCGAATAAAAATTGTTGAGACGGTGATCAGTCAAGGGAGGAAGTTCATACCGGTAAGAAATTAAGAGTTGAGAGAGAAAGTTGAGACTTATAAATTGAGGGAAGAGGTTAAGGATTGAGGGAGTTTTCATCGTGCAAAATTTTTCAAAAGGAAATCCCAATAGAAACCCTTACAATGTGTATTTTCCTTAACAGTAGTAACTAGTAAGGGTATAATAGGTAATATAAAAAATTGGTGTTTTGGTGTCACAAACCGTCGTTTGTGAGACAAAGCACCGCTTCTTTTTTTATGTAGTATAGATGTACACCGTACAACTTGACAGTTTGAAAGTCGAAACTATACTAACTTAATGAGGGTATTTTTTTTAGTTTGAATTTTTGAAAATACAACTACCATTAAGGAGAATTTTACATCTAAGTGGTCCGATCCGACTCAACTCACGGAATAATTTAAAACTTACTGAATTCATTCGCCAAATTTAACACACTTCCCCAATTTGGTCTTCTTCAAATATGAATATGTTCTAGTTTCTTCCCATATTTCTAAAGTTCTGATCAAATTTCAATACCAAGAGGGGAGGTTTGTGTAATTATACATAGGTGGAGGGGAGGAAAGTGTAATTTGACTCATTTCAATGCTCTAATTCAATCAATGGAAATAATACAAAAGAATTTTGTCACATTGATTGTAATCGTATCTAGTTCGCCGTCAGAAATCTATGGGAGCCCTTGTTAGCACACTCTGGAAGATTTTGAGGTGAAGAAAGTCGAGGTATCCAAAGATATAATTATTGAATTTTGTTACTCTATCAAAAACCTTTAATAATTTTGTTCTTGGCTATAACATGGTCAAAACTGCTTTCTTTTTTCTCTTTAGCTGTGGGATATTGTTTGTGCTTCCAAGTTTGAAGAGACGATGGGTTTATCGCAAACGGAGGCTCTAGGAATTTGTCGCTCAATCTTCTGCACACTCTGGAAACATTTATATACAGATATCTATTCATTTTGTATACAAAGCATAAGTTTTTGGTAGTAAAGTGATGCGGTGTCTCTCTAATTTACAGATACTTTTAAATATACAATTTTGTCGTGTCATGTCAGAGTCAGACACTTTCCATATGCTGGAAAATTAAAAAAAAAAAATCCACGTCCCCTTGCTTCCCATGCAACAAGCCCCCCCACTACTTTCTCATCTAACGGGAGACCTTGACATATGTTTGCAATCTTTCTCCCCATGGCCTTAATTTCTAGCGTCTTCTCCTTTTAAGTTTTGATCAAATTTCAACACCAAGAGGGGAAGTTTGTGTAATTATATATAAGTACAAGGAGGAAAGTGTAAACCGACTCATGCAGTTCTCCAATTCCAACAATGGAAAATAATTCAAAGAATTTTGTCAGATTAATCAGATCTCCTCTGAAACCTACGAAACCTTTGTCTACATTAACGATAACAAACCCCAAAACATCACATTTAAACAAAAAAAAAATTACAATTAACCATAAGTTCAAATTCTCCCAGATCATTGACATTCAAATGAAAAGATATAAATTTAATTACTATGACCAGAAAGTTTTAAAAGCCACATAAAACCAAATTCAGCAAAAGTTTTAAATAATTGCATCAGAAGAATCCTCCAAGGTAGTTGAATGAGTATGGTATGGTTCTTTATCTCAGTTCTCAATCACATCACCCTCTATAGCTCTGAAAAGAAAGAAAATAATAAGAAAAATAACTCCAGTGCATTTACATAATTGAAAATAATTTCAGATATCTAAAGCAATTAAGTGTCCTTAAGAATTTATCCCTTGTCTCTTTGGGTTTAAGTTGCAATCCGCTTAAAATTAAATGTTTCAACTATTAGCAATATGAAATATATATACTAGTTGTTTTCTATGTGAAATAAGATTATACATTCCCACAAAAATCAACACAATAGAAAAAGTAAAATTAAATAAACACAAAAATTACATAGCTCACCAGTTTTGTTACATTTACGGGTGAGAAAGAATTAGAGAGAGATAAATTCACTATTTTAAAATATGTGGTAATGTAAAGAAAATTATATGTGTAAAGTTGATGTAGAGGGAATTATCTCTTCTTCTTCTTCTTCTTTTTTTTTTTTTTTTTTCCCCTTTCCCTCTTAAAAGTTAGCTTTTAACTACACACGGAAAGTTGTTTTGAATGGATTAGAAAACTAATTTGGGTAAAACTATCTCCATGAAACAAAACAATTACCATACCTATATTTGTTACACTTTCTAATCTCCACAGACGCAAAGATTACGAATCGGCAATTCAATCAGACCACCACAATAGGCGATTGTTAGTTGACGAAGACAAGGGAAACCGCCGCTTGGATTATATGGAATTGACTTGATTTTCAAGCAACCAAATAGAGTCAATTTATGTAGGTAGTGCGGAATCTCTGGTAATCCTTCCAGTTCCAGGCACCCAGTTATCTTAACCTTTCTAAGATTTTGATTGTTATGAAAGAACATGTCAGGGAGGCAGACCAGTCCTCCTAATCCCCCAAACTTGAGCTTTGTAAGTGAGGTTATGTTGACCAAGAGATTCCAGAAGCGGGCTGCTATGCATTCCATAGATGTACAATGTTTTCAGGTTTGGGAAACGACTCATAGTACTCATCGATTTTTTACTGTGTAGGAGCCTCATATAGTCAAGGCATGAAGATGCAACCACTTCACGTCTTTCAGCTCTCCTTTCTTCAATACCTCCAACTTCCACATGCCTCAAGTTTATTAACTTGTTTAATGCTTCCGGCAACTCGTCGGAAGCGACTTTTGCTCTGAATGTCTGTAGGAGGCAGAAAATGCCGATCAACTTGGGTGAAAATCCAATTGATGTGTCAAAGATGTCAAAATATATCTCAAATGTATTATATGCTCACTTTTTGGTAGTTGTGTATTGTCAGGTCCACGTCCAATTAAAACTAAACCACGAAGATATTTGAAGTCCGACAACATGTTATCATCTGAAATTTCACCTTCAAAGATTAACGAACGCACATTTCTAGCTTTCTCATTTGAAATATCTGTAATGGAATTCAAATAAATGCACCGAACTGGACCGGATTCATTCAAAACTGAGAATGCTAGATCACACACGAGGCCGTGCATGGTGTAATATGATATACTGCTATCGTATTCTAGCACCACAACTTGTAGTAAAGAGTTGTGTAGAAGAAGATCAAAATATTTGTCGCCGAGAGTCTCCATATCATCACTTTGGAGAAATCCTTCTGCCATCCAAAGGTGTATCAACATATTCTTCTGGATCTCATAACCCTTAGGAAAGATTGCACAAAATGCAAAGCATTTCTTAAGTGATTGTGAAGGCAAATTATCGAAGCTCAATTTCAAGATCTTAGTCATAGTGTTTCCATCTTCACCCAAGTTTGAAAGCTCAGCCTTTTCAATTGAGTACCACTCCATTACTTTCGCAGCTAATGGCAAACCTCGACATTTATTTGCAATCTTTCTCCCAATAGCTTCAAACTCTAATGGAACAAAACATCCTTTTCCAAAAGCTTTTTCTTTGATTATGGACCAACAATCCTCATCCGGTAACCCCTCCAATTTCTCAACACGAATTGCTCTAACAATTGAAGCAACCGTTTTACTTCGAGTGGTAACAATAATACCATAGAATTAATGCTCAACAAGGTATCTATAAAATCATCCCACTTTTTTGTCTCTTCCGTCCAAACATCATCGAGGATGAGCAAATACTTTTTAGCTTCCAAATTTTCTCGAAGCTTTCTGAAGAGAACATCTTTAGTATTAAAATCATCTTTCGAAGATCCCCTGAGTGATTCAAGAATCTTCTTCAAAAGAGTCATTTCATCAAAAGTTTGAGAAACATAAACCCAAATTCGCTTTTCAAAATGGGCCTCTATTTTCTTATTATTAGAAATATATTTAATATTTGATTTTATCCATTTGTAAGTTGTAACTATCTTTGGTTCTTATCTTGGATAACTTCCATCTTAGATAGGTCTATATATATGTACATAGTTTGTATTTTACAATCATTGAGAATACAAAATATCAAACTACATATCACAAAATACCGTATTCTCTTTCACTTCTTTTCTCTGCATATCCATTAAAGAATTGATGATATTCATTAATTTCTAAGACTTATCATGGAATACTGACTTTGCTAATGTTGTCTTCCCTAGTCCCCCCATACCAACGTTGGGAAGGACAAAGAAAACTTCTGGTTTGAAGCAGTTTCCCTTTCTGCAAGAGTAAGACTTGAAACGTGATCACTGAACCGTCGTTGAAGGCCGAATTCCGTTGCCTCTTCGTTAATTGATTTCAGCTTCTGATTGATACTCCTGATTTCAAGACCCATTGTTCGAGTTGAGAAGGGGGCTCGTACCTTTTTCTCAGTTTGTTTTCGGGCTTCATTTTCCTGTGATGAACTTCGTAGTTGAGCTCATCGAGAATGTTGTCGTTATCGAAAGCCACAGCTTCCAGATTGATCATCCAACGTTTGACAGTTTCATCAGTCACTTGTTTCATCTCAGCATCACCCAAGAAAGCGTGAATCATTTCCAGTGATTCCTTGAGTTTATCCAAGTCGTTCTTGAAATTCCGAACGAGGTTGATCTCTTCCGCGCAAAGTGAGATGAGATTTTGAAGCAGAACTTCAACGGCGGAACCAACAATAGATCCGACCACGTCCCCCATTCTTTTAGAGATATTAATTAAACAAAGAGCGTGTATGAGAGAAATTCTTTAGTTGAGATATCAATGATCTAAGAGAGTGTTTTGCCTTGATTTGAGAGGGAATATGAAGAGAGAACTTGCGATGGTGAATGGGGATTGAATATGAGCTGTGTGAGTGAGACTCACAAAGAATAATTGTTGAGAATAATGAAAAGCATCAGCTACTTTCTTATGGTATTCTGTCTTTCCTTAAATCGTTATCGAACATTTGCAATAGGCACTAAAGAAAAAAAATTATTCTATCAACATTTTGTGAAATGAAGTCGTCATATTGTAAAGCAGATGTTAACAGATCACATTCAACTACTAATAAAGAATGGAGGTAGTGTGCATGACTGCAAAAAAATTTGCAGATCTATGCATCCTTATATATCTGAAGTTGTTGATTGATATATCATCAACATTACGATTTGAAGAAATGCAAATAACACGAAATATTGCATCTTTGGCTTCAATAACATTCTGGCAGTCAGAAAACTATGTATTTCTCGAATATTCTAACTTCCTCAACTCCTTCAAAGTAACAAGAATTTAACATCCTACTTCAAATTTATCACATTTTTCACCAATTCAGACTTCAAGAGTTCAAGTCTGAAAATATGTAAATAACCTGTAAATAGAACAGAGTAGCTCCAAGAAACCAAAATCTTCACGTACTTTCACGAATTCGGAGGTTTTCTTAAGCTCAATTTCAAGCTCTTTATCATGCATTGTTATCACGAAGAACCTCAAGATGTAATATCCAATGCCTCAATAGCTTCACAAGTAGGCATAACTTTACACTTAATCATCTCCAAAAAATCCGAAACGCAACCTCAAAACGAGCCATATGATTATACCCCACAATCATAGCAGTCCAAGAAACAGAATCTGGTTCTGGGACTTCATTGAAGGCACAAAGCCCTTCCCTTACCATACCCTTTTTCACATAAGCTGACAAAAGCGTTTTATGCGAAGACACATTCTTAACAGGCATTTCATCGAACACGTGGTGCGCATCAGATATAAACCCGGTTTTTTTCGCATCCGTTCATTAGATTGTTCACCAAGAACACCCCTAGGTGAACACCGGCATTGATTATACCGCCATGGATTGGTCTGACGGTGATGGGGTTTCTGGTTTTGAGGCTTGTTTGCAGAATGGATGCGTAAAACTCCACCCGAGACATGCGAGGCAGTGAATCTTGCGGTATTACGGGCCAAAGATACGAAATTTAACTTAAAATTGCTCTGTTTCTTCTCTTCCTTCATCAATTTGTTTGTTTGAGAAAAGATTGTTGGTTGTCCTTAGGAAATCTGGTGGCGGGAAACGTGGTGGCTTTTGTAACAGTCAGCTCAGAAATGCAAATTAATAGGAAATAGGAATAGAAATGAAAATTTGGCATATAGTTGGTTAAATTGG
>JBBMKE010000001.1:18997600-19021804 GCA_037834125.1 Lippia alba | reverse complement strand
CCACGCAACAAGCCCCCCACTACTTTCGCAGCTAATGGTAGACCTTGACATTTGTTGGCAATCTTTCTCCCGATGTCCTCAAACTCTAATGGAATAACATTTCCAAAAGCTTTTTCTTTGATTATGGACCAACAATCATCTTCTGGTAACCCCTCCAATTTCTCAATACGAATTGTTCCCACAATTGAAGCTACAGATTCATTTCGAGTGGTAACTATAATACCATTCCCCTTTGTAGAAGTAATGCTCAGTAAGGTATCTACAAAATCATGCCACTTTTTTGTCTCTTCCGTCCAAACATCATCGAGGATGAGTAGATACTTTTTAGCTTCCAAATTTTCTCCAAGCTTCCTCAAGAGAGCATCTTTAGTAATTTTAGAATCATCCTTTGAAGGTTCTGTGAGTGATTCAAGAATCTTCTTCAAAAGCGTCATTTCATCAAAATTTTCTGAAACATAAACCCAGATTCGTTTTTCAAAATAAGCCTTTATTTTCTTATCATTGAATACTAACTTTGCTAATGTTGTCTTCCCTAGTCCACCCATACCAACGATGGGAAGGACAGAGAAAACTTCTTGTTGATCATCATGAGTTAATTTCTCCACGATACTTGACACATAATTTTCTCTTCCAACAACAACTGGATCTGGGTTTGAAGCAGTTTCCCTTTCTGCAAGAGTAAGACTTAATCCAACATCTGGAACGTGATCTCTGAACAGTCGTTGAAGGCCGAATTCCGTTGCCTCTTGGTTAATTGATTTCAGCTTCTTAGTGATACTCCTGATTTCAAGACCCATTTTTCGAGTTGAGAAGAGGGCTCGTACCTTTTTCTTGAGTATGTTTCCGGGCTCCATTTTCCTGCGATGAACTTCGTAGTTAAGCTCATCGAGAACGTTGTCTGCATCGAAAGCCACAGCTTCCAGATTGATCAGCCAACGTTTGACAGCTTTGTCAGTCACTTGTTTATTCTCTGCATCGTCCAGGAAATCTCGAATCATTTCCAGCGATTCCTTGAGTTTGTCCAAGTCTTTCTTGAAATTCCGAATGAGGCTGATCTCTTCCTTGCAAAGTGAGACCAGATTTTGAAGCAGAAATTCAATGGCGGAACCAGCAACAGATCCAATCACTTCCCCCATTCTTTCTGAGATATTAATTAAACAAAGAGAGTGTATGAGAGAGATTCTTTTGCTGAGATATTAAGGATTCAAGAGAGTTTGTGAGAGAGAGAAGCTTTTGCCTTTGAGAGGAAAAGGAAGATAAGATTTGCAATGAATGGTGAAGATAAGCTGAGCAACTGTTTGAGACACGGGAATACAAGACTTGTTGAGAATGTTGAAAAGCAAAAGCCACTTTCTTATGGTCTGTTTGCTTTTCCCATTAAACTATTACTAAACATTTACAATAGGCATACGCATAACGCTCAATTCTAAAGCTGATGTCCCATGAACAGAACACGTCCAGCTGTTGAAGAAATAGTCCCCATGACTGCATAAAAAGCTTCAGATATTTATCAAATTAGCTGATTTATTATTTATGCATCCGTATGTAAAGTTGTTGATTGATATATCATCAAATTTACACTAGTTCAATTCTCTGAAAAGCCATTCAAATGTCAATCGTATTGTGACCAAGCCCCTGAACAGCTGGATTCACCCCTTGTCGGATTGGGTTAAAATTAATTTTAATGTTGCCATTTTCGAAAATTCTGGTGATATTGGGAGCGGTATAATAGCTTGCAACTCCTCGGTTTGTGTATTGATCTGGAGATGACAAGAAAATTTGGGCCATGTGGTGTGGAGTAAGTTGATAATTTTGATTGCTTTTCAGCACTCAAGCTAGCTAGCTCGTGATTTTACATGGTGCAACATTATCTTCCAAAACCATCGTAAAAACTTGTTAGATAAACTTTCTAAAAACGACGCTGATTCTTCCTACCTTTTAGTTGAAGACATTCACAATTCGACTAGTTTCTTTGATTGTTGCTTAGTCTCTGTTATTCGTCTTCATGCTAATAAGGTTGTTCAAGTTCTTACAAGGAATACAACCTCAGCTAGCATTGTCGGTATGGACTTTATTCCCTTAGTAATCAATCTTATTTCTTTTGATTTATGCAATAAATAAATCTTCCCTCGGTTGTAGGGCTTTTCTATTAAAAAATAAATAAAATAGTAAATGTGCGTCAAGACACTCAAATACAAGATTTTTAATTAAACTATTATAATGCGGAAGAGTAAAACTATGACATTTGGCGTAACAAGTGAAATAACCTTTAGATCTGTGCATTTTATAAAGTTCAATAATACAATGAAATTGTATGAGCTAACTAATAATCATAAACCCAATATTGAGCCCTTTTGATCCAACTACATTACATTACACTCATTATACCACGGCGAAGGGTAGCTTTTCTCCGCCATGGACACGCCGTCGCCACCACCGCAACCAGAAAGCAACACACAAAACTGACTGAAATTGAGAAATTATACTGAATTGTAATGCAATAAAACAGAGTATGAGGTGAGGAAGAAGAGAGAATTGGAGATGAGATAATTCAGACGGCTACAATTTTCTTAGTTCAACAAAATGATCCAAAACATCCTAATAAAGCAAACCTAATGAGGAGGCTCAGCTCACAACGTTATCATCTCCAAATGATCAGCAACAGATGAGCCATGACCATGATCTTCCTTAGCAATAGCTCCCCCCTACTGCATTCAGCATTGTCATCAACCGTTGGATTATCATGGGAATGGATGGTTTGATGCTTAGTCTCCTTAGCATGAATCTCAACCATTAGATTCTTGCTGCGTTCCTCAACGGTCTTGATGTCTTGCGTATAAGTTGTTGCGGCGTCATTTTTGAGCTTGAACTTTAATCCCATCTGGTGGCCAGGATAAACGCAGATCCAAGGGCTCAGATTTAAACTTATTTTGGAGCCATCATTTACCCATTCCATGACAGATTGCGAGAGTGGCTCCCGATGACTTTGATACTTTCTGTACCAGGATATGAGGTATGGATTTTATGGAATGCAGTGTCTTTATCAGGATTTGATATAGTTAACTACTTAGCTATGGTTTGTATTGTGAGGAATGAATCGTTCAATCTGAATCATTTTATTATGTGATTATCTAACTCTTTTCTCTGTTTTGTAATAATTTGATGGAATAAGTATGCCACTTTTGAATATATTTCATATTTTCATAAGATATGGAAATCTGCTCTCAGTGAAGAGTTTTTTCGTGGTTCTTTTTTTGCAGTCTGTCTTGAATTACTAGTTCTTACCTCTGATGATGACCATTTTGTAATCTGCATGTCTTACTTTATGCTCTCTTTCGGTTGAATTGTTTGATGGGCGATTATGCTACTTGTCATATGTTCATTTATGATATTTGAAATGTACCGTGTTAGTTAGGAACTTCTGGCGATTTATGTCATAACATGAATTTTGACCAAGTGTCATAGATTTCAAATGACCTAATGTCAATTCATTTGAAATCCTTCTCTCCAAATCTCTCCCTCAAATCAAATGCCCCCCTCCAGTACTATTCGAACTCATAATGATTATATAGTTATAACTTTGTTTCTTCAGCTAATTTTTGTGAGAAATTCTATTATTATTGGAATGTGTGACTATATTCTTTCTGCACTTCAAATGAAAAGGCCCAAAATAGCATAACTAAGACAAATAGACTTGTTGTTTGTGTGCGTGAATTGATTTTTCTGCACATTTTCCCCCCAGAATTGCTTCTACATTCCGGACATAGAGGTATTTGCTGGTTATGCAGATGATTGCCATTGTTCAATGATGTGCCCAAAACTTGACGCAATTTAGGAGCAAATTGTGTCTTCCTTTTTATCAGGATAGTTTTACCAAACCCCTGCATCTTTGTTCTTTTGGATTGAATAATCTGGAGAAATTCTTTAAATCCATTTTAACTCCTTGTACTTAGATGTATTGAATATTCTGATGTGATTTCGTTGGTGATCTCTTGTTTTCTTGTCCGCATTCAGGAAGAGTTTTCTTGCCACCAAACAATTGTATTGCGTTGAACTACATTAGAGGTGTGCAAGAATTTGTATGATGTATATTCTTTTACAATTTACTAGAGTTTGTTAAATGATTTGATCTTCTCATTTTGAAATTGGAAAGTTTATTCAAACCATGAGAGGAAGCATGTGTATCACTCCTAGTTAATTCAACCCCTTATGTCAATCACTATAAAATCTTACTGAATTCATCCGCCAATTTTAATATACTTCCAATCTGCTTTTCTTCAAATATGGGCCTTTTCTAGAGTCTTCCGTATTACTTGAGTTCTGATCAAATTTCAATACCAAGAGGGGAAGTTTGTGTAATTAAACATAGGTAAAGGGGAGGAAAGTGTAAACTGACTCATGTCAGTGCTCTAGGTCCATCAATGGTAAATAATTCAAAGAACTTTGTCAGATAGATCGGATGTAATTCGTCATTTGAAACCTACGGAACCCTTGTCCACGTTAACCACAATGAACCCCAAAACATCACATTTAAACCAAAAAATTACAATTAACCATAAGTTCAAACTCTCCAAATCATTAATATTCAGATATAAACATAAAAAAAATCTAATTATTATCACCAGAAAGTTTCAAAGGCCACGTAAAAGAAGTTCAACAAAAGTTTTAAATATTGCATCAAAAGAATCCTCCAAGGTGACTATAAATAACTCTGACTATAAATAATTGAAAATTATTTTAGAGATAAAAAGTAAGCAAGTGTTGTTAAGAATTTATCCTTTGTCTCTTTGGATTGAAGCTGCAATCCGTTTAAAATTAAAGGTTTCAACTATTAGCAAAATATTAAATATATTAGTTGTTCTCTACGTAAAATAAGATTATACATTCCTACGAAAATCAATACAATAAAAAAATTAAAAATAAATAGACACAAAAATTACATAGTTCATCAATTTTGTACATTTATGGGTGAGAAAGAAATAGAGAGAGATTAATTTATTATTTTGAAAGATGTGGTGATGAAATTATATGCGTGACTTGATGTAGAGAAAATTGAGAGAGATTAGTTTATTATTTTGAAAGATGTGGTGATGTAGAAAAAATTATGTGCGTGAATTTGATGTAGAGAAAATTATTATTATTTTTTTTTTCTTCATCTCGTTTCCTCTTAGTTCTCCAATCTTCATGAAATTATCGAATGATGTGAGAAAATTCACCAATTTCTCTACCGCTAATCTGATAAATTTCGCAATCTTGAAAGTCGTCAGAATCAATTTGGCATATAATATGAGTGAAGATGAGAGATTTCAATTTCCAACAAATATTAAAGCTGAAATTCAATTAACAGAAATCCCCGAACCTGATATGGATAGACATAAGGGATATGGGAGACCTTGTGCCACTCAGAATTATCATCATCTCTTCGCAGATTCACTAGCGGGCAAAGATAGACCGTTAATTTCGTTAGGTGTTTGAGGGCTTCTTTAGAGGGCAGACTCCTTAATTTCTCGCAACAGATTAGTTGTAATTCCCGGAGGGCTGACAATTTCCCCAGCCATTCCGGCCCTGCTTCCATTTCTATTTTTAATAGCGTTAATTTCCTTAGAGCATTGAGATGTTGAACAAAATCTTCAAGACGTTGCCGAATCTCCATCCCACAATTAATCTCTAAATCATGCAAGCTATCAAAAGAGCCAACAATCTCTGTAGGGAAATCATCAGTAGCCAGATTTCTAAGATCAACCTTCAATGATGTGAGACGAGGCATTTTCTGAAGACAAGCAATTACCATGCCCATATTCGTTACACTTGCTAATTCCTGCAAACGCACAGATTCGAGCGACAATGTAGATAACTCTGAAAGTTCAATGGGCAATTCAGTCAGACCACCACAATGAGCGATTTTCAGTTCACGAAGAGAAGGGAGGCCGCTGCTTGGATTATATGGTATGGACTTGATATTCGGGCAAAACTCTAGAATCAATTTGTCAAGGCAGTGCGGAATCTCTGGTAATCCTTCCAGTTTGGAGCAACCTATTATCTCAATCTGTCTAAGAGAAACTCCGAAGCGTAGAGGCATATGCGTCAACTCACAATCAAATATTCTCAAATACGTGAGATTTTGATTGTTATGGAAGAACATGTCAGGGAGGCAGACCAGTCCTTCTAATTTCTCAAACTGGAGCTTCCTAAGTGAGGTTATGTTGACCAAGAGATTTTCCAGAAGCGAGCTGCTATGCATTCCCTGGATGTACAACGTTTTCAGGTCTGGGAAACGACTCGTAGTACTCGTCGGTTTTCGACTGCGTAGGAGCTGCAGATAGTCAAGGCATGAAGATGCAACCATTTCACGACTTTCAGCTCTCCTTTGTTCACCTTTAACGTCCACATGCCTCAAGTTTATTAACTTGTTTAATGCTTCTGGCAACTTTTTGGAAGCGACATATGCTCTGAATGTCTGTAGAAGGTAGAGACTACCGATCAACTTGGGTGTACATTCAATTGGTGGGTGAAACATGTCAATTGATCTGGGAATGATGTCCACATATCTTAAATGTATTAAATGCTCAATATTTGGTAGTTGTGTATAACCCCAACCCCATCCAGTTAGAACTAAACCACGAAGATATTTGAAGTCCGACAACATGTTATCATCAGAAATTACACCATCAAAGATTAATGAGCGTACATTTCTAGCTTTCTCTTTTGGAGTATCTGTAATGGATTCCAAATAAATGCACCGAACTGGACCGGATTCATTCAAAACTAAGAATGCAAGATCACAAACAAGGTCGTGCATGGTATAATATACTATACTGCCATTGTCGAATTGCATCCCAACTTGTAATAAGGAGTTGTGCAAAAGAAGGTCAAAATATTTGTCGCCCAAAGTCTCCATATCATCATTTTGGAGAAATCCTTCTGCCATCCAAAGCTGAATCAATGTGCTCTTCAGAATCTCATAACCCTTTGGAAAGATTGCACAAAATGCAAAGCATTTCTTAAGTGATTGTGATGGCAAATTATCAAAGCTCAATTTCAAGATCTTCCTCATAGTGTTTCCATCTTCCCCCAAGTTTGAAAGCTCGGTCTTTTCAATTGAGTACCACTCCTCTTTTGACTTCCCACGCAACAAGCCTCCCAATACTTTCGCAGCTAATGGTAGACCTCGACATTTGTTGGCAATCTTTCTCCCGATGGCCTCAAATTCTAATGGAATAACATTTTTGGAAGTTTTTTCTTTGATTATGGACCAACACTCCTCATCATGTAATCCCTCCAATTTCTCAATACGAATTGTTCCCACAATTGAAGCAACCCTTTCACTTCAAGTTGTAACAATAACACCATTCCCCTTTGTAAAAGTAATGCTCAATAAAGTATCTACAAAATCATCCCAATTTTTCGTCTCTTCTGTCCAAACATCATCGAGGATGAATAGATACTTTTTAGCTTCCAAATTTTGTCGAAGCTTTCTCAAAAGAGTATCTTTAGTTTTAGAATCATCTTTTGAAGATCCCGTGAGTGATTCAAGAATTTTCTTCAAAAGCGTCATTTCATCAAAACTTTCTGAAACATAAACCCAAATTCGCTTTTCAAAATGGGCCTCTATTTTCTTATCATTGAATACTAACTTTGCTAATGTTGTCTTTCCTAGTCCACCCATACCAACGATGGGAAGGACAGAGAAAACTCAACGATGGGAAGGACAGAGAAAACTTCTTGATCATTATGAGTTAATATCTCCACGATTCTTGACACATAATTTTCTCTTCCGACAACAACTGGATCGAGGTTTGAAGCAGTCTCCCTTTCTATAGGAGGAAGACTTAATCCAACCCTAGGAACATGAGCACTCAACTCTCTTTGGAGGCCGAATTCTGTGGCCTCTTCGTTAATTGATTTCAGCTTCTGAATGATACTCCTGATTTCAAGACCCATTTTTCGAGTTGAGAAGAGGGCTCGTACCTTTTTCTTGAGTATGTTTCCGGGCTCCATTTTCCTGCGATGAACTTCGTAGTTAAGCTCATCGAGAACGTTGTCTGCATCGAAAGCCACAGCTTCCAGATTGATCAGCCAACGTTTGACAGCTTTGTCAGTCACTTGTTTATTCTCTGCATCGTCCAGGAAATCTCGAATCATTTCCAGCGATTCCTTGAGTTTGTCCAAGTCTTTCTTGAAATTCCGAATGAGGCTGATCTCTTCCTTGCAAAGTGAGACCAGATTTTGAAGCAGAAATTCAATGGCGGAACCAGCAACAGATCCAATCACTTCCCCCATTCTTTCTGAGATATTAATTAAACAAAGAGAGTGTATGAGAGAGATTCTTTTGCTGAGATATTAAGGATTCAAGAGAGTTTGTGAGAGAGAGAAGCTTTTGCCTTTGAGAGGAAAAGGAAGATAAGATTTGCAATGAATGGTGAAGATAAGCTGAGCAACTGTTTGAGACACGGGAATACAAGACTTGTTGAGAATGTTGAAAAGCAAAAGCCACTTTCTTATGGTCTGTTTGCTTTTCCCATTAAACTATTACTAAACATTTACAATAGGCATACGCATAACGCTCAATTCTAAAGCTGATGTCCCATGAACAGAACACGTCCAGCTGTTGAAGAAATAGTCCCCATGACTGCATAAAAAGCTTCAGATATTTATCAAATTAGCTGATTTATTATTTATGCATCCGTATGTAAAGTTGTTGATTGATATATCATCAAATTTACACTAGTTCAATTCTCTGAAAAGCCATTCAAATGTCAATCGTATTGTGACCAAGCCCCTGAACAGCTGGATTCACCCCTTGTCGGATTGGGTTAAAATTAATTTTAATGTTGCCATTTTCGAAAATTCTGGTGATATTGGGAGCGGTATAATAGCTTGCAACTCCTCGGTTTGTGTATTGATCTGGAGATGACAAGAAAATTTGGGCCATGTGGTGTGGAGTAAGTTGATAATTTTGATTGCTTTTCAGCACTCAAGCTAGCTAGCTCGTGATTTTACATGGTGCAACATTATCTTCCAAAACCATCGTAAAAACTTGTTAGATAAACTTTCTAAAAACGACGCTGATTCTTCCTACCTTTTAGTTGAAGACATTCACAATTCGACTAGTTTCTTTGATTGTTGCTTAGTCTCTGTTATTCGTCTTCATGCTAATAAGGTTGTTCAAGTTCTTACAAGGAATACAACCTCAGCTAGCATTGTCGGTATGGACTTTATTCCCTTAGTAATCAATCTTATTTCTTTTGATTTATGCAATAAATAAATCTTCCCTCGGTTGTAGGGCTTTTCTATTAAAAAATAAATAAAATAGTAAATGTGCGTCAAGACACTCAAATACAAGATTTTTAATTAAACTATTATAATGCGGAAGAGTAAAACTATGACATTTGGCGTAACAAGTGAAATAACCTTTAGATCTGTGCATTTTATAAAGTTCAATAATACAATGAAATTGTATGAGCTAACTAATAATCATAAACCCAATATTGAGCCCTTTTGATCCAACTACATTACATTACACTCATTATACCACGGCGAAGGGTAGCTTTTCTCCGCCATGGACACGCCGTCGCCACCACCGCAACCAGAAAGCAACACACAAAACTGACTGAAATTGAGAAATTATACTGAATTGTAATGCAATAAAACAGAGTATGAGGTGAGGAAGAAGAGAGAATTGGAGATGAGATAATTCAGACGGCTACAATTTTCTTAGTTCAACAAAATGATCCAAAACATCCTAATAAAGCAAACCTAATGAGGAGGCTCAGCTCACAACGTTATCATCTCCAAATGATCAGCAACAGATGAGCCATGACCATGATCTTCCTTAGCAATAGCTCCCCCCTACTGCATTCAGCATTGTCATCAACCGTTGGATTATCATGGGAATGGATGGTTTGATGCTTAGTCTCCTTAGCATGAATCTCAACCATTAGATTCTTGCTGCGTTCCTCAACGGTCTTGATGTCTTGCGTATAAGTTGTTGCGGCGTCATTTTTGAGCTTGAACTTTAATCCCATCTGGTGGCCAGGATAAACGCAGATCCAAGGGCTCAGATTTAAACTTATTTTGGAGCCATCATTTACCCATTCCATGACAGATTGCGAGAGTGGCTCCCGATGACTTTGATACTTTCTGTACCAGGATATGAGGTATGGATTTTATGGAATGCAGTGTCTTTATCAGGATTTGATATAGTTAACTACTTAGCTATGGTTTGTATTGTGAGGAATGAATCGTTCAATCTGAATCATTTTATTATGTGATTATCTAACTCTTTTCTCTGTTTTGTAATAATTTGATGGAATAAGTATGCCACTTTTGAATATATTTCATATTTTCATAAGATATGGAAATCTGCTCTCAGTGAAGAGTTTTTTCGTGGTTCTTTTTTTGCAGTCTGTCTTGAATTACTAGTTCTTACCTCTGATGATGACCATTTTGTAATCTGCATGTCTTACTTTATGCTCTCTTTCGGTTGAATTGTTTGATGGGCGATTATGCTACTTGTCATATGTTCATTTATGATATTTGAAATGTACCGTGTTAGTTAGGAACTTCTGGCGATTTATGTCATAACATGAATTTTGACCAAGTGTCATAGATTTCAAATGACCTAATGTCAATTCATTTGAAATCCTTCTCTCCAAATCTCTCCCTCAAATCAAATGCCCCCCTCCAGTACTATTCGAACTCATAATGATTATATAGTTATAACTTTGTTTCTTCAGCTAATTTTTGTGAGAAATTCTATTATTATTGGAATGTGTGACTATATTCTTTCTGCACTTCAAATGAAAAGGCCCAAAATAGCATAACTAAGACAAATAGACTTGTTGTTTGTGTGCGTGAATTGATTTTTCTGCACATTTTCCCCCCAGAATTGCTTCTACATTCCGGACATAGAGGTATTTGCTGGTTATGCAGATGATTGCCATTGTTCAATGATGTGCCCAAAACTTGACGCAATTTAGGAGCAAATTGTGTCTTCCTTTTTATCAGGATAGTTTTACCAAACCCCTGCATCTTTGTTCTTTTGGATTGAATAATCTGGAGAAATTCTTTAAATCCATTTTAACTCCTTGTACTTAGATGTATTGAATATTCTGATGTGATTTCGTTGGTGATCTCTTGTTTTCTTGTCCGCATTCAGGAAGAGTTTTCTTGCCACCAAACAATTGTATTGCGTTGAACTACATTAGAGGTGTGCAAGAATTTGTATGATGTATATTCTTTTACAATTTACTAGAGTTTGTTAAATGATTTGATCTTCTCATTTTGAAATTGGAAAGTTTATTCAAACCATGAGAGGAAGCATGTGTATCACTCCTAGTTAATTCAACCCCTTATGTCAATCACTATAAAATCTTACTGAATTCATCCGCCAATTTTAATATACTTCCAATCTGCTTTTCTTCAAATATGGGCCTTTTCTAGAGTCTTCCGTATTACTTGAGTTCTGATCAAATTTCAATACCAAGAGGGGAAGTTTGTGTAATTAAACATAGGTAAAGGGGAGGAAAGTGTAAACTGACTCATGTCAGTGCTCTAGGTCCATCAATGGTAAATAATTCAAAGAACTTTGTCAGATAGATCGGATGTAATTCGTCATTTGAAACCTACGGAACCCTTGTCCACGTTAACCACAATGAACCCCAAAACATCACATTTAAACCAAAAAATTACAATTAACCATAAGTTCAAACTCTCCAAATCATTAATATTCAGATATAAACATAAAAAAAATCTAATTATTATCACCAGAAAGTTTCAAAGGCCACGTAAAAGAAGTTCAACAAAAGTTTTAAATATTGCATCAAAAGAATCCTCCAAGGTGACTATAAATAACTCTGACTATAAATAATTGAAAATTATTTTAGAGATAAAAAGTAAGCAAGTGTTGTTAAGAATTTATCCTTTGTCTCTTTGGATTGAAGCTGCAATCCGTTTAAAATTAAAGGTTTCAACTATTAGCAAAATATTAAATATATTAGTTGTTCTCTACGTAAAATAAGATTATACATTCCTACGAAAATCAATACAATAAAAAAATTAAAAATAAATAGACACAAAAATTACATAGTTCATCAATTTTGTACATTTATGGGTGAGAAAGAAATAGAGAGAGATTAATTTATTATTTTGAAAGATGTGGTGATGAAATTATATGCGTGACTTGATGTAGAGAAAATTGAGAGAGATTAGTTTATTATTTTGAAAGATGTGGTGATGTAGAAAAAATTATGTGCGTGAATTTGATGTAGAGAAAATTATTATTATTTTTTTTTTCTTCATCTCGTTTCCTCTTAGTTCTCCAATCTTCATGAAATTATCGAATGATGTGAGAAAATTCACCAATTTCTCTACCGCTAATCTGATAAATTTCGCAATCTTGAAAGTCGTCAGAATCAATTTGGCATATAATATGAGTGAAGATGAGAGATTTCAATTTCCAACAAATATTAAAGCTGAAATTCAATTAACAGAAATCCCCGAACCTGATATGGATAGACATAAGGGATATGGGAGACCTTGTGCCACTCAGAATTATCATCATCTCTTCGCAGATTCACTAGCGGGCAAAGATAGACCGTTAATTTCGTTAGGTGTTTGAGGGCTTCTTTAGAGGGCAGACTCCTTAATTTCTCGCAACAGATTAGTTGTAATTCCCGGAGGGCTGACAATTTCCCCAGCCATTCCGGCCCTGCTTCCATTTCTATTTTTAATAGCGTTAATTTCCTTAGAGCATTGAGATGTTGAACAAAATCTTCAAGACGTTGCCGAATCTCCATCCCACAATTAATCTCTAAATCATGCAAGCTATCAAAAGAGCCAACAATCTCTGTAGGGAAATCATCAGTAGCCAGATTTCTAAGATCAACCTTCAATGATGTGAGACGAGGCATTTTCTGAAGACAAGCAATTACCATGCCCATATTCGTTACACTTGCTAATTCCTGCAAACGCACAGATTCGAGCGACAATGTAGATAACTCTGAAAGTTCAATGGGCAATTCAGTCAGACCACCACAATGAGCGATTTTCAGTTCACGAAGAGAAGGGAGGCCGCTGCTTGGATTATATGGTATGGACTTGATATTCGGGCAAAACTCTAGAATCAATTTGTCAAGGCAGTGCGGAATCTCTGGTAATCCTTCCAGTTTGGAGCAACCTATTATCTCAATCTGTCTAAGAGAAACTCCGAAGCGTAGAGGCATATGCGTCAACTCACAATCAAATATTCTCAAATACGTGAGATTTTGATTGTTATGGAAGAACATGTCAGGGAGGCAGACCAGTCCTTCTAATTTCTCAAACTGGAGCTTCCTAAGTGAGGTTATGTTGACCAAGAGATTTTCCAGAAGCGAGCTGCTATGCATTCCCTGGATGTACAACGTTTTCAGGTCTGGGAAACGACTCGTAGTACTCGTCGGTTTTCGACTGCGTAGGAGCTGCAGATAGTCAAGGCATGAAGATGCAACCATTTCACGACTTTCAGCTCTCCTTTGTTCACCTTTAACGTCCACATGCCTCAAGTTTATTAACTTGTTTAATGCTTCTGGCAACTTTTTGGAAGCGACATATGCTCTGAATGTCTGTAGAAGGTAGAGACTACCGATCAACTTGGGTGTACATTCAATTGGTGGGTGAAACATGTCAATTGATCTGGGAATGATGTCCACATATCTTAAATGTATTAAATGCTCAATATTTGGTAGTTGTGTATAACCCCAACCCCATCCAGTTAGAACTAAACCACGAAGATATTTGAAGTCCGACAACATGTTATCATCAGAAATTACACCATCAAAGATTAATGAGCGTACATTTCTAGCTTTCTCTTTTGGAGTATCTGTAATGGATTCCAAATAAATGCACCGAACTGGACCGGATTCATTCAAAACTAAGAATGCAAGATCACAAACAAGGTCGTGCATGGTATAATATACTATACTGCCATTGTCGAATTGCATCCCAACTTGTAATAAGGAGTTGTGCAAAAGAAGGTCAAAATATTTGTCGCCCAAAGTCTCCATATCATCATTTTGGAGAAATCCTTCTGCCATCCAAAGCTGAATCAATGTGCTCTTCAGAATCTCATAACCCTTTGGAAAGATTGCACAAAATGCAAAGCATTTCTTAAGTGATTGTGATGGCAAATTATCAAAGCTCAATTTCAAGATCTTCCTCATAGTGTTTCCATCTTCCCCCAAGTTTGAAAGCTCGGTCTTTTCAATTGAGTACCACTCCTCTTTCGACTTCCCACGCAACAAGCCTCCTACTACTTTCGCAGCTAATGGCAAACCTCGACATTTGTTGGCAATCTTTCTCCCGATGGCCTCAAATTCTAATGGAATACCATTTCTGGAAGTTTTTTCTTTGATTATGGACCAACACTCCTCATCCTGTAACCCCTCCAATTTCTCAATACGAATTGTTCCCACAATTGAAGCGACTGTTTCACTTCGAGTGGTAACAATAATACCATTCCCCTTTGTAGAAATAATGCTCAATAAGAAATCTACAAAATCATCCCACTTTTTCGTCTCTTCCGTCCAAACATCATCGAGGACGAGTAGATACTTTTTAGCTTCCAAATTTTTTCGAAGCTTTCTCAAGAGAACATCTTTAGTTTTAGAATCATTTTTGGAAGATCCCGTGAGTGATTCTAGAATCTTCTTCAAAAGAGTCATTTCATCAAAATTTTGTGAAACATAAACCCAAATTCGCTTTTCAAAATGGGCCTCTATTTTCTTATCATGGAATGCTAACCTTGCTAATGTTGTCTTCCCTAGTCCACCCATACCAACGATGGGAACGACAGAGAAAACTTCTTGTTGATCATCATGAGTTAATTTCTCCACGATATTGGACGCATAATTTTCTCTACCGTTAACAACTGAATCCAAGTTTGAAGCAGTTTCCCTTTCTATAGGAGGAAGACTTAATCCAACACTAGGAACGTGATCACTGAACTGTCGTTGAAGGCCGAATTCCGTTGCCTCTTCGTTAATTGATTTCAGCTTCTGATTGATACTCCTAATTTCAAGACCCATTTTTCGAGTTGAGAAGAGGGCTCGTACCTTTTTCTTCAGTTTGTTTGCCGTCCCCATTTTCCTGCGATGAACTTCATAGTTGAGCTCATCGACAACGTTGTCAGCATCGAAAGCCACAGCTTCCAGATTGATCAGCCAACGTTTGACAGCTTCACTGGTCACTTGTTTCTTCTCGGCATCATTAAGGAAAGCATGAATCATTTCCAATGATCCCTTGAGTTTGTCCAAGTCTTTCTTGAAATTCCGGATGAGGCTGATCTCTTCCTTGCAAAGTGAGATCAGATTTTGGAGCAGAACTTCAACGGCGGAACCAGCAATAGATCCGACCACGTCCCCCATTCTTTCAGAGATATTGATGTGAGAGATATTAATTAAACAAAGAGAGTGTATGAGAGAAATTCTTTTGCTGAGATATCAATGATCAAAGAGAGAATGTTTTGCCTTGATTTGAGAGGGAACATACATGACGAGAAAACTTGCAGTGGTGAATGGGAATATGCGTTGAGTGAGTGTTTGAGACACGCAAAGAATGATTGTTGAGAATGGTGAAAAGCATCAACCATCTTTTTTATACTTTCTTATCAGAACCTAAAACATCTTTAACATAATTATTTGAAATAGAAGGCATACAGAACTACTCTAATCATCAGGGGAAAAAATAATAATAATAAACTTGATCTCCATTTTATTTTTCAACAAATATTTCAATTTTTCTAGCTTCACAAACAGGTTTGTTTTGCAAGCTACTCTGTTGGTCTTGAAATCTCTCAAGGATGAATAAATATTGTTTTTGAATTGATTGACAAAAAATATGTGCATCATCAAGCATTGCTCACCGGAACAAACTATTCCTTGTGGTTCATCAAAAGATTCAGTTGCATGGTCAATGCATAAATATCAAGATTCAACATGTTTTTATTCTTAACATATTTTATTTAGAGAGCTGACCTTTTACAGGTATACTATCCAAGGATAATATTGTCATTTGATAAAGCATTGAGGAAAAAGAGTTGTTGGGTTGTTGTCTTGGAAACAAAACCCATTTTGATTATTCAAAGCGGAGCAACGGCTATATTGGAGACTCCATATATAGAGCCCAAGTCTCAATATTTTAAAGTGATTCTTTCAAACTTTTTTTGCTGCTATTTTGTATTTACACCATATACAGATATTGTGTGTTTCTCTGATGGGTAGTGTTAACAAAGAAACTTGAGATCCTGGAGTTTCGGTCTGTTTTGTACCAATTATGGTTACTGTTGTACCAGACGAGCACCATTTGTGTTATATCTTGTAATCTCTTTATGTATTGAAGTGACCCGTTCAAAATCCTAAGCTTAACACCCTTAGATAGTGGATTAATCCTTTTGATTCGTGTTTTCACAACCATAAGGGTCAAACCACCGTAAATCTTTTGTCTCTTGTTCCTCAATCTCTTTATCTTTGGTTGAGACTTGTTAAGCTATTGATTGAGCTGTCATCTGGACAAATTCAGTGTTCTATCATATCCATCTTGTTTGAATTTGGTTGCTCATGCTTGAGCTACTGTTGTGCATGAATATTCAGAGATTGACATATCTTGATTAAAACAATATTGTGCTTGGTTTGGTTGATCACTTACCAATTCTTGAAGCTTAAAGCTTGGTCATTGCTCAAACTATGAAGTACAAATTCGTTGATCTGTTGTTCTTAAGAAGATGAAAGTGATTAAAAACTAAAAGAATATTGTTGTTGCTAACTTGTGTCACTGAAAGTGATCTATTTGATTAAGCTGTCACTCTGATACATATCACAGTCTCATTCATTGAGTTATTGAGCTTTGCAATTGCTGTGCGAAAAGGTTGCATTAGAATCAATTCACCCCCTTTTGATTCACATAGTCCTGAGTTATCCCGAATGATCACGAAAAACCCTGTGAAATAAAGTATCTCAACAAAAACCTTCTGAAACTTAAAAACCGTCACAAAAAAACTCTAAAACCAATGCTTGACATTCACGTATGTTAACTGCGACTGAAATTGTAGTTTTCTGAGACGGGTCTTCTCCGCAACTTATGAATAACACAAGATTTTTTTATGAGGTTAACTTCTTCAGTAACCTGCTGGAAATCCTCCCTTTCTAGGGTCACTTACTCCAATAAGTTTCCCAACATTTTCTTTCTCTATAAATTGACATATTGTCCCACCAGAAATGCTTTGAAGAATATGGCCTTTCTTTCTTAGGACAGCCCTTGTCTCTGCTGGAACCTCAAAGTGCTCCCCTGTTGGTACTGTCCAGTTCTCATATTGCAATATATTAGGAATTAGCTGCATCAATTCAAGAAAAGAAACTAATGTTACAACCTAAGTCGTCGTAAAGCGTGCATGCATGCATCGAAATAATTTTAAGCGAGGTGCGAGTGCTTGTTTCGTCAGTTCAAGCATACTAAATGCTGGATTGGATCGACGAGGTTGTTGATTATTGATAGTTATGCAAAAGAAACTTGTTTATTTGCAGAATATTGATTACCTCATGGTAAGACCTTGGAGCTAAAACAGAAGAGAGTGGATCCATTCGTCTGCTTAAATAGTTTACTATAACTTCTGTTGTGCCTCCTATGATGAAGTACCCTCCACTTGCACCTACGACTGCTTTTAGCTGTCCATTCTGTTTTCAGGGGGACGGAGTCAGAAATTAAATTTGCCGGGTCAAAACTTTTAAAATTGTAGGATATAATTACTGTTTAGATAGTCGAGACTTGACATAATTACGGATAAACTCCTCTGCTTTCGTGGTTTTCTAAAATAGCCTAAAAGTCATCAATAAATAGTTCTATCATGAAAATGGTTAGGGAGTCTGGCTGTAATTTATCTATAGGGTTAGGGGGTCCGGCTGTTATCCATTTATACGGTTAGGGGGCCTGGCTGTAATTTAATTAGGTTTAGGGGGTCTGGCTGTAATACCTTGAGCATGATAGATGGTGCCATAGACGACAACGGTCTTTTTCCGGGGAGGATGAAGTTGGCAGGAGCAGGAGGTGGAACGTTCTGTGACGTGTTGGCCGGCATGGAGAAATCGTCCATCTCATTGTTGAGAAGTATCCCCGTGCTCGGGGAGAGGAATTTAGAGCCGAAATAAGCATTAACGGTCGTCGTCATGGAGACTGCATTCTGTTGCCCATCTACAATGGAAATGTGGCTCGTGCCGTGATCATGAATCTGGTTCCATCTACAATGCAGCTAAGACATAGTGATCTCACCATTTTTCTCTGGTAAAACTGTTAACAATTAGCTATGATCTTAAGCTCTGGTTCGATATATTACCTTCCACCGTAATGGCTGGAATTATACGTTGTGTTATCGAATATATTTTTTCTCAATTCTGCGGCGAATTCCACAGACAACATATCTTTCAGGACAGCGTTAACATTGACAAATTTTGGATCGCCGAGATTCATTTTCACGGCAAATGCATTCTTTAGAGCTTCGATTTCCCGGTGGACCAAAAGGGAACTAGGAATTTCAGACAAATCTTTATACTGAGACAGAATGTTCAGTATCTGAGGCAGCAGAAATAGATGTAAATCTATCAGCAACTTCAAAAATAGTTAAAATCTATCTAAGTAATCTAAAATGAAACAACAGGCACTTACAAGCGACATCGAAGCTCCTCCAGCCGACGGTGGAGGCATACTCAGTATTTCAGCTCCCATAAAATCAACCGAGACCGGTTTCCTCAATTCAACCCGATAATTATGCAAATCTTCCAATGTTAATAGCCCTCCAACATTTCTAACATCCTTAACAAGATTAACTCCAATTGAACCGTTATAGAAAGCTCTAATCCCCTGCTTTGCTATGACTGCCAGTGTCTTCCCAAGTTGCTTGTTGTAGCAGATATCGCCGGGCTGCAACAAACTGCCGTTCGATGTGAATATTTCGTGTAGTCCTTTATCTTTCTTGATGAATGACTCTGTGTCTTTCATCTGCTTGTGGAGATACGGCGAAATCTTGTATCCGTTCGTGGCCAATTGCGCAGCCGGTTTGACTAGTCTTTTCCAGGGGAGTTTCCCGTACTTTTTCCAGGCGAGGTGGAGGCCAGCGAGCTCGCCTGGAACTGCTATTGAAAGGGGGCCGTTGGCTTTTAAACTGCTGTTTCCTCCATACATGTTCTGTAAGGAAAATCCCAAGTTTGGAAAGTTAAGTTTTTTGTGTTGGATGTATTGGAGAATTTTGACAGCTTAAACTTTCAGATGAGGTGGTCATTATAAATGTCACTATACTCAGTTGAATTTGACTAAAAATAAAATGCAGAAGAGTTTGCAAACACCCATCGCACGAAACCAGCAAAAACACAATGGAGACTATATTGCGAAACAACATGATTTAACCTGGGAAGCTTGCTTTGGAGCGGTTTCTCTCATATCGTATGCCTCCGTGTTACCATCCGACCGCACGAGCATGAACGAGCCACCACCAATGCCGCTGGAGGCAGAGCTTACGACTCCAAGGCAGAGGGTGGCAGCCACCGCAGCATCCACTGCGTGGCCGCCTTCCTTGAGTACATCCCTCCCAATAACGGAGCATTGGCCGTGATCAGTTGCAACGACACCATGTGGAACGATGATCTCCGCACTTCCTTCATCCGCAGAGGTGATTTCCAGAGTTGAAAAGAATGATGACAGCAGGAGAAACAGCCATAGATTGGCCATCATAGAGAAAATCTGCATTGCATCAAACAGTTGACAGTTGACAGTTGACACTCATTCTTGAATTGCAGCTTGTATTAGACATTTTTGAATTATTAGATTTTTTACTATTTGCTTTGGATACTTCCAAAAAGATATGGAAAAGTATGTTTACTTAGTAATTGATTATATTTTGTTGAAATAAAGAAGCAAATAATGGAAACTTATTGAGGTTGTTAGATATAGTTAATTACATCTAGACCCCCTCATGGTTCATTAATGAATGACAAACACCCTCTTCTTTAGGCTCTATTAAGTATTTAAATGGTTTTTTCATTAAATTTTTTATGCGTAGTATAGAAACTTATCAAACAAGATGAATATTAAATTTTATGCGTAGTATTATTTGCTCTTACACGCACAGTGTGCAAGAGGGATCATTTTAATGTTGTTCAAAGAGAAAAGTATTGCTATAATCCTACCTGGTGGGTTTGAATGTAATAGTATTTCTGATGGCTGGATTATGGCCTCTAGTTTGTACTCGTAATTCTCGTGGCTTTATAATATGAGGTGGGGCCCTCGTTTAATCCCACGGTCTCCCTGACCGGTTTCTCTTCTAAAAAAAAAAAAAAGATGAATAATATTTGAGTTCCTCACACGCATCGTTATGGAACCACCTGCTGCACGAAAACCTCCAAAATAACCTCGTTTTAAAGAACCGAGACTGCAAATCTCATCAAATATTAATACGGAGTCAGTACGACCACACCGAACAATATGAAGATCACAGTTCTAGTGGTGAAATGACTCGGGTATTATACATTGGAAAACATTGTAACTCTTATTGAGCCTAATGACCTGAGTGTTAGTAATCCATTGACAAATGAGAAGGGGTGAAAGTGTAATATATGAAACCAATAGGGAATCATGCGTAAGTACTCCCTAACTAAAGGACCTCTACATGCAAAATCAATGGAACAGTGACCTCCATTATCAGGGACGACCCAAAACATTTATCGAGGCAGAAAGATTGAATTTTTACAAAAATATATAAATACATATCGTCTAATGCTGCAACATTTCTCCAATTAAAGATAAGAATTACATATAATTCTTCACATAAATCTAGACTAATATCCCACCTCTTTAAAGATCAGCAACGAGCGGATTATAATGCGCGTACACTCCTCAAATATAACGAATTGTAATTCAAAAACTTACGTTATTTCAAATGGTTCGATCAATGACGAGTTTCATCGATAGTGGAACGGGAAGAAGTAGCTCGATGAACGATGGAGGTGGGCGATGAAATCAATCAATGATGTGAGTGGATTGGGTGAAGAAGTGGCCACTCTCGAGTGAAAACAACCGTTGTTTTGTGTATGATCTTATATAGAGATCCCCCAACGTGGTCCTCTCTCTTTCGACGAGATTATGGCTTATAACTTTCTTACATACGTTTTCAATGGTACTATGATTGGATCTTATGCTTTTGTCTTTTTATGGTTTTGAGTGAAACATTTGTCTAATCCTTATAGGCTACCACGTTTATATTGTCAAAGTGGAGGGGGAGTTGAGGGGGGTGATTTGTAAATATGGTAAAGTTTTTCTTTTTTTATTAATAAAAAATTAACTACACAATATAAACACAATAGAAATTATCGCTCGGCAAAAACTCAATAGCAATTTCAGATTAGCCAATCAGGTTCAAGTGATTAAAGAGTTTATTTTTTAGGACAATGATTCAAATTCGAAGTAATCCCTTTGACCAATAGAGTGTGTGTTATTAAAAGAAATAGCACTGTTAGACAAATCAAAATTTCGGACAGTCCAGACCTTACAACTCCAATTAGTCATCACGTTTGTACACACATGGCACTCTCTCTTAGAGTGAATAGTTTTATTTTTTCACGACATGTTGAGCAGCTTACGACGATCCATGATAATGATCCTCGATGCTCTTAATGAGTGAAACCATAGTTGTTAAATCATATCTTCATTTTCAAGTAAACTAGGATTTTATGAAATCTCAATCGTGACCGTATAACGTCACTCAAACTGCACGAAAACTCAAACCACCATCGACCATGCTCATTGAACAAGACCACCTATTGCACAAATTAGTGAGCTTTGTTTTCTGTAATAGAGTACATGGTTGGAAGGGAAAACTGTATCGATTGTATTCAATGAAAAATGTACAGACTACATACAAGTAAATATACATCACAACTAGACTAAAAAAGGAAACAGAATATTTACATCCCTAATTACGAGATTACAGAAATCCCCTTAATCAACACTCCCCCTCAAGTTGTACCGTCGGATCTTCGATGTGCAACTTGCCCAAAACTTCTTCGAAAATCCTGCCATTCACAACCTTTATTAGAATATCAGCAAGTTGGTCCTCCGACCTTACAAATGGAAACTTAATGATCTCTTCTTCAATCTTTTGCTTAATGAAGTGTTTGTCAACTTCCACATGCTTCGTGCGATGATGTTGTACCGGGTTCTCAGAAATGTTAATCGCTGCCCGATTGTCGCACATCAACTTATAGGATTCATCAGTGGGAAGCCCTATCTCTGTCAATAGCTTCCTCAGCAAAAAAACCTCGGCCACTCCTCGAGCAATTCCTTTGAACTCTGCCTCAGCACTCGAGAGGGCTACCACCTTCTATTTCTTACTTCTCCACGTCACTATATTCCCTCCTACAAGGGTAAAGTACCCTGAAGTCGACCTTTTGTCTCCTGGGCATCCTGCCCAATCTATATTCGTGTAGGCCTCAATCCTGAGATGACCATGATTTTGGAAAAGTACCCCTCTTCCCGAAAAACCTTTCAAGTATCGACACACCCTGATCGCTACGTCCATATGCTCCTTCTACGGTTGGTGCATGAACTGACTTAATACTCCGACCGCGTAAGCTATATCAAGTCGGGTGTGGGATAAGTATATTAGCTTACCCACCAAATGCTGATACTATAACCTATATGTTCCTTCTGCTCCTTCTACAATCCTTAACCCGTGGTTGACTACATCGAAGTGTCTGCTGGTCGGCACTCTAACAGTCCTGTCTCTGGTAAAAGATCAAGCACGAACTTTTTCTGCGAAATATATATGCCCTTCTTTGACCTCAGTACCTCTATCCCAAGGAAGTATTTCAACTGTCCCAAATCTTTCATCTCGAATTTCTTAAACAGATTCCCTCTCAATCGACCAATTTCTTCTACGTCATCCCCTGTGATGATCATACCGTCTACATAGATAATGAGATAAGTAACTCGTCCATCTCTTCTCTTGACGAAGAGTGTATGATCCGAATTACTCTGATGATACCCATACTTCTTCATTGCTGGTGAGAATCTCCCAAACCATGTCAGGGGAGACTGTTTTAAACCATACAAGGTCTTCTTCAATCTACACACCTCCTTATCCCCAAAATCCTGGGTGAATCCCAGTGGAGGTTCCATATATACCTCTTCTTGAAAGTCTCCATGCAAGAACGCATTCTTGACATCAAACTGGTGTAGTTCCCAATTTCGATTGGCTGCTATAGAGAACAACACTCTGATGGTATCGATCTTTGCTACTGGGGAGAATATCTCTGAATAGTCGATGTCGTATGTTTGTGTATAGCCCTTTGCTACTAATCGTGCTTTGTACCGCTCAACACTTCCATCTGCTCAATGTTTCACTGTATACACCCATCTGCACCCTACCACCTTTTTTCCTGGGGTAGTACACACTTCTCCCAAATACCACTTTCCTCTAGAGCCTCCATTTCTATTTCCATTGCTTCAACCCACTTCCCCTCAGTAAGTGTTTCTTCTACTCTATTCGGGACTCTGTCGGAATATATGGTTGTCGTTAAGGATAGCAACGAGCCGAGTCGAGCCGTGTCTTGGACTTTTTTTCTTACTCGGGCTCGGCTCGACCAAGGCTCGGGGTAGGCTCAGCCCAGCTCGAGGCTCGACCATCTTGTATTATTTTTGATAAAAAATTAGGTTTTTATATAATTTATATATTTTTATACATAATAATATATATTGAATGAATATATATAATAAATATATCATTTTTTATTCATTTTGTATAAAATTTAATAAATATATATAATATTTATATATAAAAAAAATTTAAATATAATTTTTTTAATTAAATAAATGAGCTCGCGAGCCGCGAGTCAAGACTCAAAGGGATTGAGTTCAGGCTCGGTTCGGCTCAGCTTGTCTGGCTCGCGTGCCGACTCGATGCGTTGCAATCCCTAGTTGTCATGTATGCCCATGTTGGTGTGGCTAGGCAGCTGCAGGCAACACCAGCTAGAGCATATCTCAGGACTCAGGGTTGTCCCTCTGTGTTCCGGTTCATATCGCTTTGGTGGAACACCCCTGTTAGCTCTGGGTGGTAGTAAGAGTGCGTTTCGAGCCGAGCCGAGTCGAGTTTGGCCAAAAAAATTCGGCTTGAGCTTGAGCTTGAAAATT
>JBBMKE010000001.1:18942209-18952659 GCA_037834125.1 Lippia alba | reverse complement strand
AGAGATGATTTTAGGGTTAAGAAATCAGGGTGGGGCAAATCATGTTCCCAACTGGTCTAAAGATGTCTACAAATATTGTGTAATATTCTTTTTGAAAATCAGAAGGTGTTCCACTGTTGATGTCTTATGGTGGTATTCTGACCTTTTAAATATTTTTTAAATAAACTTTTCTGTGAAAAGAATTACCTCAAAATCGAGTCTTAGGTAACGATAGTGTTTTTTTTAAAATATAAACATATTTAAGTGGCCAAACGGATTTGAACCCGAATCATTATTTTTAAGAAACAATCTTTGACCAATTTGAACCAACCCTTGTTGGCTTAGGTCATGATAGTTGAATACGTAATAGTTATGTATAAGATAATATCGAAAACTTGTAATTAAGCTAATATTAATTTATGGTGCGATAATATATTTTTATTCTAGTCTAACCACAATAATAACATAATATATTTTTCTTCTACTCTAATTAATAATTTATTTCTTAATTTCATATTTTAATGAATGGAAACTTATAATTAAGTTCGTATTATCATACATATGCCAATATTTTCATATTCTACGATCTAGCAATTATAATACCTTCCCTAGTTTCATCCATATATCCATATTGTCATAATTCTCAATCAGTCCCTCGTTCTCTCTTATAGAAATATTTTTATGTTTATCAATATTTGCTTACAAATATACTCACCACACAACATTAAATGATTTAATTTAATAGTCCACAATATAGTAGTTTAATTATATATTTCAGTATTTGAATTACCATTACTAAATAATCTAATTCATTAAGGCAAGAAAAGAAAAAAATACACACTAGACATACCAATCATAGACGAGCCAGGGGGGCTGGGTGGCCCTGCCCCCTAAATTTTGAAATTTTTTTATTTTTATCTATATATTTTAGAAAAATTTTATTTTCGTTCTCCCAAATTTTTTAATTTTGTCCCCCTAATTACATATTCCACTCCTTTTATCTTAAAATAAACTATAATTTCATTATTTCTAAAGTAAATATTACATGGATTTTTGATATTATAAATTTTCGCCCCCCTCTATCATAAATTTTGACTCCGTCCCTAATACCAATATATGTGTGTTTATATATATATATCCTCTCTTTGTTATCCACTCCAAATTCTTGTTCCCTCTCCTCTCCGCCACCACATTATGGATGTCACTAAACCACCGCCGGAGCTGGAATTAACAAAACTCCGAGCAACCAAAGTACTCGGCCGCGGCGCCACCGGCACCGTCTTCCTCGTCCACCACGACTCCCACGACCACCCCTTCGCCCTCAAGGTCGTCGAGAAATCCTCCCTCCACCGCCACGCCACCCGCCGCGCCCTCCACGAAATCTCCCTCCTCCGCCGCCTCTCCGCCGCCCCCCACCCCTTCCTCCCCCACCTCATCGGCTCATCGGAAAACGAAGACTTCATCTGCTGGGCCACCCCCTTCTGCCCTGGCGGCGACCTCAACGTCCTGCGCCACCGCCAAAACGACCAAGTCTTCTCCCCCGCCGTCATCCGCTTCTACGCGGCGGAGATCATCTCCGCCCTCCACCACCTCCACCGCCAAGGCATTGCCTACAGGGACCTCAAGCCCGAAAACATCCTCGTCCAACACTCGGGCCACGTGACACTCACGGACTTCGACCTCTCACGTGACCTAAATCTAAACACCATGAACTCCGACGACATGATCAACTTTCAGAAACCTCTGCAAACCCGAAAATTCAGATTCTTTAACAACAAGAATTCGCGGGTATCGCCAAGAAATCCAAATCCCAACAATTTATCAAGAAATCATCATCAGCGCTCGAATTCTTTCGTGGGCACAGACGAATATCTCTCGCCGGAGGTTATACTCGGCGACGGACATGATTTCGCCGTCGACTGGTGGGCGCTCGGCGTTCTTTGCTACGAGATGCTGTACGGTACGACGCCGTTTAAGGGGAGGAATCGTAAGGAGACGTTCCAGAAGATTCTAATGGCGGAGCCGGTGTTTAACGGGAAGCCGAATGAGTTAACGGACTTGATAGCGAAGTTGCTGGAGAAGGATCCCACGCGCCGCCTGGGGTTCCGGCGGGGGGCGGCGGAGATTAAGGAGCATGAGTTTTTTCGCGGGCTGAGGTGGGATTTGGTGACGGAGGTTTTACGGCCGCCGTTTGTGCCGTTAGGTGAAGAGACGGAAGCCGCCGTACAAGGAGGAATAGACATATGGGAGTATTTCGAGAAGTTGCATGCTCCGCCGTCGCCGCTGTGGTCGCCGTCGCCGGAGAGCAGTTCAAGTAACGGCTCATTAACGGAGTTTTGACGGACGTGTAAAGAATTATGTGTTAAATAAATCTTAGATTTTCTTTTTGTTTTTGTTTTTGGTTTTAAGTGAGGTAGACGTAGTGTTTGCAACTTTGCATGTATGTACATTAAAATAAGGAGGGACGTGAATACCGGCGTTAAGTAAGAGTAGTTGTCAGTGGTTACGATTACAGATTAGGATTAGATACGCTTATGATAAATCAATTGTTGCAACGCCCAAATGGTGGCGCGTGGAGTACCGTGGCGGTGGTGGATTGTTTCGATGCTTGAAGTAAGAATTTTAAGGTTCTTGAATTTTACAAATTTCTCGTGTATGTGTTTTATTTTTACTCCATGCCCCCGATGAAAACAACAATCATAATAACAAGAAGTTATTTAGTTCACTAGAGTAATTTAATAGGTTTTGGTCTGTAAAACATAAAAATTGAACTAATTTTTCAAAATTGAAAAATGACTTGCTTACATTAGTTATTTTAGATTGACAAATTAACAATAGCATTTGCACAAAACAAATATCTCATAACCACAACTCATCACTAATTAAAATAAATAATTTATTATCACCCATCTTAATATATAGAAGTAAACAACTACCTATTAAATTTGTTACTTAATTTATTATTTTTTTAAAATTTTCATCGATCACAAGACAATAATAAAACACTCATCCTTTATTATACTGATTTAATTGAATCAAACTCGAATTAGAATTATTCTTAATTATATTAGGATCTATGATACTTTATGTTCGGTGAAAAATATCACTGAATACATGCATTATTGTGGTATTGTATCGTATTTTCTTTTAGATCTATTTTGACACGAACAATTGAAAATCAAAGGTCATAGCGTAATTAATTACAAAAAATAGGCTAATTTACAATTTCTACTAAACTCAACCATTACATTTTCCATTTTGAATTTTCATGAATTTGTTGATAAGTTGCAAAAGAGATCGAATTTTCTAATTTATTCATTTAATGTTATATTTACTTCACATTTAATAAATCCACAGGCTTTCATAGGAGATATCTTTGTCCAGAATTAAGTGCTCAAGAGCTCATTTAACTCATTAGCATAAATTAATTATTAATTTAGAAATACGATAGCTTGTTCATATGCTCATGAATCCCTTTCAATAGCGTAGGAATGTCCATCTATATGATTAGCCGACAAAATGTTCTTAATTTAAGGGAATGAATTTCTTCATATTTAATTTGTCAAACTCGGACTTTAGGTTAATAGAAAAATTTTAGTTCAGACTCAATTTGTCTGAACTTAAGCATTAATTATATGATGAGCACACGTATTATATTTATTACTAGCATATATCTCATGCGATGCACGGTATTAATAATAATATAACTTATAATATTATGAATTTTGTAAATTAAAATAATTTAAAATAAATAACTTATTATTATTATTTAAAACTGCTACACCACAATTTAAAAATTCATATGAATAGTAAATATATAAAATTCATGTTAGTATCATATTTTAATTAGTGTATCATATATCTATAAAAGATAATCTATATTGATATGAATAGAGAAATGAAAAAATTCTTTAATTATATGTTATCAATTAGTAAATAATTATATTATCTTTTAATAAAATTAAAATAAAGAATAAATGAGAATAAATAGATTAAAATAGAAAATCTACATTGTAAAGGAAAAAATATATTCTGAAAATAATACAAACTTAAATGAAAATAAAATTTAAAAATAAATATTATTAAAAAAATATTTTAAAAGTTAAAATATTTAAAATATGAAGGTTCAAATAATTAATAATAAAATGAATATTTTGCATTCATCATACTGAATAAAAAATTATTTCTATTAAAAAAATCACCAAAATATATGAAAATAAATTTAAAAAAATTGAATAAATCAATCAAATAAACAAACCAAAAGATTAGACACCCCTAAAGTAAGTATTAAATTTGAGAGTCAAATTAAAATTTATTCGAAATCAAGTAGTTTATAGACAATGCATTTATATATTTAATAATTATATAAATATGTAGTATAATAATATATTTACTACACTAAACATCCCAAGATAATTAATTTAAAATATTTAATCTAGCTATTCTAATATAAAATGGAGTGTTGAAATTGTATAAATTTCACATTTTCTTTAATTATAAAATATGATAATTTACACACACAAAAATAAATAAATAAAAAACCGTGTCTTAAGAGATTAAATTAAGAACCGCAATAATATTTTTAGCCCCGGCAAGGATTTCAAACTTCGTTGATCTTGTCAACTAAATGAATTGTAACTTAATATTTTAAAATTAATTGATTCAAATAAAAGATTAAATTAATACAATTAGACTTTGAATTAATTTTGTAAAAAAAAATAAAAATTATACCTTATGAGATTGAGTCAGAAATTTCGAAACTCTTACTAACTCCGTTAATTCGTAAGAGATTTTAAACTGTGTCAATCTGATCGAGAAATCAAATTAAAATTTCAAATATGATAATTTATAAAAACAAAAATATACCTTACCTTAAGATATTGAGTCAAAAATCTCGAAAAAAATTTAGAATTCCTCAGTCTCGTTAAGAATTTCAAAATTCAATAACTTCGTTAGGAAATCGAATTGCAATCATATTCTAAAAGTTTTGTTTAAGCTTTTCTTTATCAATCTCAGTATATAAATTATAATTAATAATAGTATTAAATATCACTTTTTTTTATCTAGTATTAAATATCACCTTGATTATGGAATGATTGTCATAATTAATGATAGTTATTAATTCAAACTTTCTTATAATAATTTCCTTGATTAGTGGCAGAATGCATATAATATTTAATTATTAAATTAATAAAATATATTTACATTGATAAAAGTATATATATAATTTAGAAAGAAATCCACACATGAAATTCTTACCTTAAATCTCGGTGTAGAATGTATGTAGCATTTAGTCCTATTTACTCTATTAATAACTTTTATTTACATTAATAAAAATATGTATAAATAAAAAAAATTACACATGAAAAGTATTTTATGAATCTTGTCAAACATAATTATTTTTCTTAGTTACTACTTAATTTCATAATAAAAAAATATTAAAAATAAAGATAAATCAATCATATTTTTTTCTATTAAATTGAAAATCTAAAAAAATTAATAAATTTCATACTGTTAAACTTGTCAAAAATAATTATTTTCTTTAGTCACTGCTTATTTTCATACTAAAGTATTATAGAAAATAAAAATAAGTCAATCACATTTTTTATCTAATTAAAATTTTCAAAAACACTACAAAATTACACATCATCAAAAAATGCATAGTTGAAATCATCGTTATCAAATATATAATAGTATAGATAGATAGATAGATAGATAGATAGATAGATAGATAGATACTGACATACACAATGCAATTTTCCAGTGATGATGAATGAATGTGGCTTGTTCGATCTAGATGTTGACATATTAATAACACATTTTTCAATTATCAAAAATATTCCACAGCAATTGTTTATACGAAATAAAAAAATCTCAAATTATTACCATCCCATAGAATTTCAGCCCACAGTTTTACTTTCATTAAATTTTAATAGTCTTAGAGAAACTTGACCATGTTCGAACATCGCATCGTAAATATAGATAGGGGCATTCAATTGCTCGTCTGCTCGTAACTCCCTGATCGGCACATGGACACAACAAGTTCCCTTATTAAATTCTCTCAAAATTTCCCAATTGTGGTCATGCAAAGTACTTCAATGGACATGCAATGGATGTATTCAAGATTGAGAGATCGAAAAGAATCCGTACAGAAAAGTGCAATAATGCTCCTTCAACACAAACCCTAAAAGACAGAAAAATAATAATAATGTTGTTTTGGGTGTTGTTGGCAACACATTTCCCACCAACTCGTGACGATCGACCTCATCCTATGCTAGTTGGCACCAAATATATTTATATATATATGAGAAAAATAGAAAATAAAAAAGGGTATTTTTGTTTTGTTTAAAATAATTATGAAGTTGTGAGCTAGCACATGGACATCCATTCTACAGCTCTCAGTTGTGTTATCCAACAAGAAAAAGAATTAAAGAATCTGACAAAAAGAAAACTCAGCTTTCAAGTCAGAAGTTGGTCTTGATCGGTGAAACTGTAAAACTCTTTCTATTAATGATGGTTGCATTCTCAAAATTTAAAACACAAAAAATTATAGACCTCTTTCTTGGAGGTGGGGTGGAGGCTTTTGTAATGTCGACGAACTTTAAACAAACGTTCAAACAACTACAAGAAAACAGGCGATTTCAGATGGAATTTTTCGAGGCAATATTTCTATCGAAAATTGTGAAATAAATTTATGAGAATGAACTCTCGGAAATCCTTTGGAATTCTCCCTCGAAAGCATGGTTGAAGCTGATATGCTACAAAGATCCATTAACAAAGTAGTTGCATTCCTGTGCACCATCAAATCATACCAATAAAAATTGTTTCATAAATTGATTTCAACTCTGATGTTTCATTTCCAAGTTGGTTTTCTACCAATTCTTACAGTATCTGCAGCAGTATTGGCGATCTTGCCACCTCGTACGAGTTACAAAAATTAGAAGTATTTATCACTAACCTATACATTAACATATCTATCTACATTCTACAGAGATATTTCCAGTCGGAATATAGAATGAACCAACTGGACGAACGAACAAAATGGTTTTTTTCCGGAAAAAGAAAACCAGATAATTATGACTTACAAAATGTGTGGCTAGTATGCATGTGTTTATGGCTTCCAACAAGTAATCTCCATTCTCAATTCGTAAAGGAAACTGGCGCCTTCGAGATTCGACATAATTCTCACCCCATAATTCGGCCTGGAATATCTTCAGCTACTCAGGAGGCATAGATAGCTCTTTGTTGTTGACAATGAAATCTGAAGAAATATGAAGTAGTTTAGGTTTTACGGTTGCAAACAAGAGGAGCTTGAGCTCGAAATATTTATATTATATATCTTGATGATTAGAGATTCTGTCCAGGAAAACTATAACATAAGAGGAAATGTGGTTTGGGTTACCATTTATTTAAGCAGTTCCGGTGATCAACCGTTCTCTTTGATCTAACTTCTTAACCTTCACCATGCCTACCAGAACTTTGAGGCCGAAGAACGCACACAAAGCATATGCAATAGTTGCCGGCATCTGAGAGAGAGAGAGTGAGAGAGAAGCACAAGTAAGACAATGCGCAAGCAGCACCATATATTATCATACTTAAGGCTTGAGTCGATGTCAATCGAGTTATTTTCTTTTATTGAATATAAAATTGAGGACTCGTATGAATAGGAAAGTAACCTGGATGGAATTGATGTACAAAATTGTAGCAAGGTTAACTAAGCTTCCAGCAGCAACTGCCTGTTAATGAACACATAAAAATGATGCAAATGGGATGAAGTCAAAAAATTGTAGGAACACATACAAATTAAATTAGATAGCGCGCGGGTTAGAGAGAGAGATGTAAAGGTGAACTTACACTTGCAACCATATTTTGAACGGCTGCAACACGTTGAAATGCCCTTTCAGACTCCAATGCTCTTACTCGCAGCTTCAAATCACCTTGCTCCTATAAACATTATATAAAGCATATCCAAAATCCATATTGTAATTTCTCTTTGTTTAAATACGCAATTTATATCAGTAGATAGCATGATGATACATACCAATCGCTCGATAATTTGAGCAAGCCTTTCAACTCTATCAGCCTGCCAAAATAAATTGTAAACTGCACGCGATTGTCTGTCCCACCTCTTCCTGAAGTCCTGATTAACATAACAATAAAGGCCATATTTAAGCATAATTTTCTATATTCGTCCATTTTAGAATATCTTCATAGATTTATTATTGAGACTAGTAACTCTGCACATTCTATGCATGTGCAAATAAAAATAATTATTATATAAAAATATAAAAATTAATTTTTTTATTTAAATATATAATTATTTTTAGTATAATCATTATGATAAATAAATGAATGGTTATGATAAATAAATGAATGATTGCATAAAATAATGTTATATTAATAATTATAGAATTTTAAAATATAAGTGAAAAGTGATAAAAATTAAAAAAAAAAGAATCGTGATGAGAAATAAAAGATAAGTTAAAGAAGAGAAATAATGAGAGAGAAAAAAGAAGTTAAGAAAACGTGGAAGAGATAAAGTCGGATAAAAAGAGTTAATAGAAAAATAGAAAAAAAAATATTTTTAGAGTCCAAGAGACCACATTTGCCTCTCGCGATTAATATATAGTATAGATAAATCGGCTTTTAGAACTTGCCTTTACAATAACTTCAACACCAGCTTCACGAAACTTTAGTAACTCTAGAGCATAGCTGCGAAATACATGACACAAGCGTTAGTTGAAATAGAGACAATCTACACATTTTAATCACAACTTGTAAAGGGGCTAATTACATTGTTCTCCCCCTTATCTATGCATAATCACAAAAAGCTGCCCTCTTAATTTTGGAAATTACAGTAACACGATAAACTCAAAATAATTTATACGAATTTATAATTTTATAATAATTCAGGATTTTAGTGATGATAAACTCATAATACTTTAGTATGCTCATGTAACGAGTGTGCTTGATCGCCGATCATCTAATTATGTATATAATCAATAGGAAGGGGTAAATGTAAAGCCAAGATAATCATAAGAGAGGTTCGCGGTTTACAGTTATGAGGGGAAATTTGTATGACTGCAAATAGCTAAGTAACAGTTAATTGAGTGTAAGGGAATAAGACAAAAGTAACTGTTACTGAACTCCAAATTTTTTTAAAGTATGAACTTACGGTTTAGCAATCTCAGTGATATCAAATCGAGGATCAAGTCCCTTGCCAATACCATCCAAAACTGCACATAAATCTCACATAATCACCATTACGAGCAATGACATATAAATAGTGGTAAAAAAGAAGAGTAAATTTTACCTGAAAAGGCTCTAACAACAAAAGTGAAAGTGGCTGGAAACCGGAAAGGTTGATCCGCTGCAATGGACAACAAATCTTCACCTGTTTTGGAGAAAAAAGAAAGGTGAGACAAATACACAACCCCATCTTGGTTTTCAGAATTACACATACCCACCCTGTAACGTATGCTCTCTTTACAACTATCCCCTTATGTTGGTTATATACACGTAGTTAAATGCTGCAACTATTCAAATTTTGATTCATAATTCACATACAATACTCTAAGTATGTGGATCATCTTTTTCAAGTTCCATGAATATTCAATGGAAGAAAAGAATATTTACAATTTTAAACCAAGATAGGAAGTTTGAGTGATTAGGACCCCACCCCCAACCCCAAAAGAAAAATGAAACTAATAAACAAAAACAGTATAAAAGTACCAATTGCAGCAAGACGCTGTTTCTTTTTTTCAGTTTTTTCTTCTTTACTCAACGGTTTCTTGAATCCAAGTTCTTCCGTTGCCGCTTCTCTTTCTTTTCTTTGTGCTATAAGGCGTTCTTCGAAGCTTCACAGCATTGATTTTTTATATTATAAATAAAATTGTTACATTGAGAAATAATTTCTAAGCTCTCTCTGTCATATCATTCCATTGGTTACCAAAAGTGATAAAAATGGGAGATATTATTCAATAAATACTTAAAAAGGGAACTTTTTTACTTTTATTATGCTTAAAACAGATCATATCAAATTATAATTTAAGGAAACCTGTTGAGGAAGAACTGTGCCGTACGTCTGACAGCAGTCATATCTCCAGTAGGCACAAGAACACCCATTTGAACCATTGCTTGAAGAACCTAATTTTGAAACATCTTATCACACTTTTACCATCTCAAGAAAATTTCAGTCAAGTAAACATTAATTTAGAGAAAATCACCTTTTCAGCATCTTTTTCATAAACGCCATAAAATACTTCCAGCAGGCCTTCTCTAATATTTGGACTTATACTGCAAAAATAAAAGGCTGATCATTATTTTCCGATGGAGATGTTCATGGTTCATCGAGAAAAATTCTTAAAAGTAAAAAATTTTCCATCCATATGAAGTTGAGACAAAAATTGTACCTTCCCATCATTCCAAAGTCATAAAAGATCAATCTTCCACCGTTGAAATCGTCCACAGC